>JAEIGR010000085.1:0-412500 GCA_018904305.1 Scaptomyza montana | reverse complement strand
ATAAAATAGAGAGTGAACGTAAATGAGCAATAACAAAGGAGCATGATCGGAGCGAGATTTCAAATTATCTGATTATCATAAGAGCAACACGCGCGCTTATGTGAACTCCCTTTGCTTATTCGAAATTGTATATCAATAATATATCAATAATGTTAGTGTGTTACGTTTTGTCTAAGTTATATAAGCAGCAAGTAGGCGAATCCACCCCATAACATATTCTGGTGTGGGAAATTTTTCTAGACGCACCAAGTTTTGTTATGTTGTTGTTGTTTTTTTTTTTAAATCAATGACACCAACAAAAAGTAGCAGTGCGGGCCCAACAACAACACTTACAACAACAACAAACGCTACTTGGGTCGTCAATCAATTGTCAAAGGAACACAAATTTGAAAAAAAAAAATGTACACTGTGCGAAGTGATACATGTACATAAAATTATGAAAATTATTTTCAAGCGCATTGTTCACTTAATTGTGTATGCACTTATTCATTAAGAAGCGGAAATCCATTTCTTTTTTGCAAGTGTAAGAACCTTTTTTTATGACTTTGCTTGTGCGACGCGAAGGCGTCACTGCGCATTTGTTTTGTTTTTGTATTCTGGCTCGCGATCAAACTCTCAGCTTGTGCGACAATCAGGCGACAGTAGTGGAATGGGTACTTGTTGTAATTGTAATTTGTTATTCAAAATGGGTAAAAAGTGCTCCAAATCGTATGGGAGGTACTTGAAGGATTTGTCCAAATAAAAATTCCCTTCTTAGTGCTCACTTACTACCTGCATGGAAAATTGTGTGAAAATTTCAGCCTTCTAGCTCTTTTCGTTTAGGCTGTGGCTCTTCCATGCTAGTCAGGACAAACTCTTTTATATATGTTGTAGAAGTCGACGTCTGCTTAGCGAGGGGCATTCACATAGAACATGTTCTGATGTTTCTAGCTCCAGCTCACAGAATCTGCATGTGTCGATTTCTGAAAGCTTAAAATTCTTAAGGTGATATCTTAGATTGCAGTGACCCGTTAGGTAGCCTGCTAGAGTGCGAATTTTGCTCTTTTTTAAATTGATGATGCGTTTTGATCGCGTCATCTGGGGGACGAGAAATTGTTTGGCTTGTCTCAGCCCTGCACTGTCGGTCCAGTGGCGACTTATCTCCGTTTCCTCCCATTTCCTGACCAGTTTTCTTTTGTGTCCTTTCGAGAGTGCACAGAACGGTTCAGGGCCGATTAGTGGTGTCATCGCCCAGCGTTTAGCTAGGGAGTCTGCCACCTCGTTTCCCATATGGCCTTCATGCCCTGGCACCCAGCCCACCGTTAAGATGTTTTTGGAGGCAAAGGCGTTCAGCTGCTGGAAACAGTTCTCTACAAGTCTGGAGGAGATCGTGAAGGATCTCAGCGCTATGAGCGCCGCCTGCATTTTCCTGCGAAGGCATTCACGAGCACATATTTCTATGGCGTATATCTCTGCTTGGAAAACGGTTGGAGACTTTTCCATGGCTATGGACTTGTTGAACCTTGGTCCGAAAATACCAGCCCCGGTGTCGCCGTTTTCCAGTTTCGACCCGTCAGTGATCCACTGGGCAGAGATATTGATTTTGTTTTCCAATCATGTCTGGTGTGCAAGACTACAGAGAAGTTTCTGTGGAAAACAAGTTTTGGTTTCTGTTCGTCAGTTACGCGCAGAATGGGCTCGTTTATTAGGGGTTCGAGAACCCGAAGATGCCCGGTTAGATCACCACTTTTTATATTGGTGATGTTTTGAAGGAGGGTTTCAGGGTGATGGGTAGAGGGGGTATGCCAGTTATGACTCCAAGTGCTGCAGTGGGACATGTCCGGATGGCTCCAGTGATGCCTATGCAGACCAGTCGTTGTAATTTGGTAAGTTCAGCCGCAGCTGTCTTCTGGGTAGATTTCGTCCACCAAGCAAGAGATGCATAGGTTAGGATCGGTTTTACCACAGTGTTAAAAAACCAGAAGATCATTTTGGGACTTAGCAAGCGAAGTATGCTCGAGTGGCTTTATTTATGGTCTTGTCAAGGTGTACATTCCAGTTGAGCTTGGAGTCGAGTGTAACTCCTAAGTAGTTGGCTTCAACCGAAAAGTCAGTGGTGGATTCACTTAGGGTTGGTCATGTTAGAGAAAGAGACCTCTTCCTGTTAAATGGAACTAAAACAGTTTTAGACGGGTTTATGGACAATCCTTTGTCCTGACACCATCTGCTGGCTATATTAAGGCCTTGTTGCATGCGGTCCGAGATGGTTTGCTCATGCCAGCCTACTATATAGATGACTAGATCATCAGCGTAGCCTTGAGTGGAGAACCCTAAGTTGTTAAACTTATAGAGTAGCTCGTCAATGACCAGAGTCCACAAGAGAGGAGAGAGTACTCCCCCTTGAGGGCACCCCCTTGTGGCTGTGATTGAGGTCATGGTTCCTCCAAGGTCTACAGTTATGATTCTGGGTTTAAGCATTTCCAGCATCCCCCTAATAATGGGTGTGGAGACATTTTTTTTTACAAGAGAGGCACGGATAGCCTCATATGACGTGTTGTCAAAAGCTCCTGAGATGTCTAAAAAGGCATATAGTGCTATTTGTTGAGCGCCAATGACCTTTTCAATGGTTGTTGTAAGGCAGTGAATGGCAGTCTCAGTTGACTTACCAGATTTTTACGAATGTTGGTACTTATGTAAGGGAAGATGCTTGAGATTCACCTCCCTGATGTGCTGGTCAATTATCTTCTCCATAGTTTTAAGGAAGAAGGAGCTAAGACTAATCGGTCTATAGGACTTAGGCAATTGGGAATCTTTCTTCCCTACCTTAGGAATAAACACAACTTTCACTTTAGCCCATTTGCTTGGTATGTGTCCAAACAAGAGACTAGCTCGGAATAAACGGACCAGGGGGATTGTGAGTTGGTGCAGTCCCCGCTGCAACAGGCATGGATAAACTCCATCTGGTCCAGGGGATTTGTATGGACTGCAACTCTGTATAGCCCATTGTACGCTATTTTGATGAAACAGTCTATAGGGCATGTTTCCAACACGTTCTGAGCGATAGGGGGGTTCCCTTCCCTCAGCCCCATTGGAGTCTGCCACCATAGCCATGCGCAGGTGTGGGCACTCTCCAATCCCAGAGAGGTAGGTTGGTGCCTCACTCTCTAAGATGGGCTGATCCATAGCCACGCACCCAGGAAAGTGAGTAGCCAGGAGTAGGCTGCTCGTTTTTTTTTGACATATATAAATATAGTCTGTGATTAGAGGCACTTGTACAGAGGGCTGCTTTGTATGCTTCCCCAATCACCCAGTCGTTTCGGCAGCGTGACCCCATTGTTAGGCGACTCCGCGACACTTGCCTCCATTTCGTGAAGCGTCGCTGATTAAATATAAATATTTCTTGTGACGTGGGCCTTGGACAGACTGAGATCTGTACCTCGCCAAATTTACTACTTTACAAACTACTACCTTAAAAATAAATAAATTAGTGTAGTTCAAATAGGACTTGGAAATACTTTTTGTCGTTGTTAAATTTTCACTTATATTATGATATGCCGCTAGAAAAACTTTCACGGGTAAGGTGGAAAAAGCGAAGAAGAGTTAGTGTAAACAGTTGAACCGTGTCCGAAGACGAGCTCAAAACGATACTGTTTAGGCGTATATACATTTAAGTCACAACCCACATAAATGACACACAACAATAAGCACAATTTAACTATGTCAAATACTGACCTATGTTTTTATATATACTTACATTTAAGTTACAGCACACACAGTATATGACAGACAATTATAATTTAACGAGGTCAATTAAATGCAACACCATACGTATTATTGTCTTCACTACAAAAAACAGCTGATCACAGCGAAACCGAAACATATAACTAGTTACCAAAACAGCGGTCAGTCAACGCGGAAATTGCCAATATGCAATTCTGCATTGGCAAGCAATTGCTGCGTTTACAATAACCCAATTTATATTGATATTACACTTATGCAAACTAAGCTATTTTTTCCTAAAAATATTGTTACTTTCATGAATAAAAGATCAGTTCTTTACTTTGTACCAACAAACCAAGTATTTTACTCATCATCAAGGAATTCCCCCTCCGTAGTCCACCTAGTTACAAGTGCTAGTTGCGACGCCCCTTTAGCAGTCAGTTTATTAACTGAATGCTTACAAAACAAATATACACAAACGTTTTGGTGACCCCGACGAAGGACTCCACACAAGGATTCTTCAACTACAACAACACAAAAAGAAAAAACACTCTATTATTCCTTGACCAAGGTACGGTTGCGAATCGAAGCGTAAGCCAGCTCACCAAGGAGCAAATTGAACACTTCCAACGGGTCAGGAATAGACAAGAGTTACAATACAAACAGTTCTGAGATCAGAGAGAACAAAAATTTATTATATACAAACTCATTAAGTGTCAAACAAAAGGCAAAATGAGCATTGAAAAATCAAACAATCTGGAAGAGGTCCTAGACAATCAGGAAGAAAGAAGCCAGGAGATATCAAGGCTTATAAAGAACACAAAAAAGGACCCAGCAGAGCGGGAGGCAAAACCTGGCTACTACCAAGCCAAGGCCAAAATCCTTGAGGAAAAGTGGACTATTTTCAAGAGCAACAATGTCTTGATCAAAAACTCTAAGTTAGAGGAGTCTCACCCATACCACAAGTTCTCCGAAGAGGTTCACGATTTGGTTCAAAAACCAGAACTTACTTCAAAGAACAAGATGATATTGCAGATCAGTCTACCAGCAATAGGACGGAACCAAAACCCGCCATTGCTGCAGGAATTGTCGATGCCAAAGAAAACACAAATGCCAAGCTAGTTGCATTGTGCCGTCGGCAAAAGGTTGCGTTAATCAATCGCGCCCTGCAACACAAGCCTGTCAATGCGGACATTATTAAGTCATTATGGGCAAAAACTCAAGAGGTCTATTTCCAAATATACGAGGAATTTGAGGACCCAGAAGAGAGTGGCTACAATGCCACCGAGTATTTAAAGGCAGAGGCGGATGTTCGGAATGCGCTTACCAGCAATTCAAGCAGTGAGTGCACTGATAACATCAACTTACCACGTATTTGTATTCCAAAATTTGATGGTGATACGCTTAAATGGACGCAATTCTTCGATATGCTTTCGTGTATGATACATGAAACAAAGATGTCAACCATACGCAAGATGTGGTATTTAAAAACCAGCGTAGTCGGAGAGGCGGAAAGATTAATCCGTCACATCGATCTAAGGGAAGAGAACTATCTGTACGCATGTGAAATCTTAGTAGATGCCTACAACAATCCTAGAGACATCGCATTTAGGGCTTTAAATCGCCACTTACTGCAACAAACCTGCAGCGACGATGTGAAGTCCTTAAAGGAGCTCCACATCACCACCATTGAGTCATTAGCCTCACTGAAGGGACTCGAACCTAAGAACCTTTTTTTATGACTTTGCTTGTGCGACGCGAAGGCGTCACTGCGCATTTGTTTTGTTTTTGTATTCTGGCTCGCGATCAAACTCTCAGCTTGTGCGACAATCAGGCGACAGTAGTGGAATGGGTACTTGTTGTAATTGTAATTTGTTATTCAAAATGGGTAAAAAGTGCTCCAAATCGTATGGGAGGTACTTGAAGGATTTGTCCAAATAAAAATTCCCTTCTTAGTGCTCACTTACTACCTGCATGGAAAATTGTGTGAAAATTTCAGCCTTCTAGCTCTTTTCGTTTAGGCTGTGGCTCTTCCATGCTAGTCAGGACAAACTCTTTTATATATGTTGTAGAAGTCGACGTCTGCTTAGCGAGGGGCATTCACATAGAACATGTTCTGATGTTTCTAGCTCCAGCTCACAGAATCTGCATGTGTCGATTTCTGAAAGCTTAAAATTCTTAAGGTGATATCTTAGATTGCAGTGACCCGTTAGGTAGCCTGCTAGAGTGCGAATTTTGCTCTTTTTTAAATTGATGATGCGTTTTGATCGCGTCATCTGGGGGACGAGAAATTGTTTGGCTTGTCTCAGCCCTGCACTGTCGGTCCAGTGGCGACTTATCTCCGTTTCCTCCCATTTCCTGACCAGTTTTCTTTTGTGTCCTTTCGAGAGTGCACAGAACGGTTCAGGGCCGATTAGTGGTGTCATCGCCCAGCGTTTAGCTAGGGAGTCTGCCACCTCGTTTCCCATATGGCCTTCATGCCCTGGCACCCAGCCCACCGTTAAGATGTTTTTGGAGGCAAAGGCGTTCAGCTGCTGGAAACAGTTCTCTACAAGTCTGGAGGAGATCGTGAAGGATCTCAGCGCCAAGAGCGCCGCCTGCATTTTCCTGCGAAGGCATTCACGAGCACAGATTTCTATGGCGTATATCTCTGCTTGGAAAACGGTTAGAGACTTTTCCATGGCTATGGACTTGTTGAACCTTGGTCCGAAAATACCAGCCCCGGTGTCGCCGTTTTCCAGTTTCGACCCGTCAGTGATCCACTGGGCAGAGATATTGATTTTGTTTTCCAATCATGTCTGGTGTGCAAGACTACAGAGAAGTTTCTGTGGAAAACAAGTTTTGGTTTCTGTTCGTCAGTTACGCGCAGAATGGGCTCGTTTATTAGGGGTTCGAGAACCCGAAGATGCCCGGTTAGATCACCACTTTTTATATTGGTGATGTTTTGAAGGAGAAGTGCCCCCAGGCAGGCCTCCTTTTTCAGGGTGATGGGTAGAGGGGGTATGCCAGTTATGACTCCAAGTGCTGCAGTGGGACATGTCCGGATGGCTCCAGTGATGCCTATGCAGACCAGTCGTTGTAATTTGGTAAGTTCAGCCGCAGCTGTCTTCTGGGTAGATTTCGTCCACCAAGCAAGAGATGCATAGGTTAGGATCGGTTTTACCACAGTGTTAAAAAACCAGAAGATCATTTTGGGACTTAGCAAGCGAAGTATGCTCGAGTGGCTTTATTTATGGTCTTGTCAAGGTGTACATTCCAGTTGAGCTTGGAGTCGAGTGTAACTCCTAAGTAGTTGGCTTCAACCGAAAAGTCAGTGGTGGATTCACTTAGGGTTGGTCATGTTAGAGAAAGAGACCTCTTCCTGTTAAATGGAACTAAAACAGTTTTAGACGGGTTTATGGACAATCCTTTGTCCTGACACCATCTGCTGGCTATATTAAGGCCTTGCTGCATGCGGTCCGAGATGGTTTGCTCATGCCAGCCCACTATATAGATGACTAGATCATCAGCGTAGCCTTGAGTGGAGAACCCTAAGTTGTTAAACTTATAGAGTAGCTCGTCAATGACCCCTTGAGGGCACCCCCTTGTGGCTGTGATTGAGGTCATGGTTCCTCCAAGGTCTACAGTTATGATTCTGGGTTTAAGCATTTCCAGCATCCCCCTAATAATGGGTGTGGAGACATTTTCTTTTACAAGAGAGGCACGGATAGCCTCATATGACGTGTTGTCAAAAGCTCCTGAGATGTCTAAAAAGGCATATAGTGCTATTTGTTGAGCGCCAATGACCTTTTCAATGGTTGTTGTAAGGCAGTGAATGGCAGTCTCAGTTGACTTACCAGATTTTTACGATTATTGGTACTTATGTAAGGGAAGATGCTTGAGATTCACCTCCCTGATGTGCTGGTCAATTATCTTCTCCATAGTTTTAAGGAAGAAGGAGCTAAGACTAATCGGTCTATAGGACTTAGGCAATTGGGAATCTTTCTTCCCTACCTTAGGAATAAACACAACTTTCACTTTAGCCCATTTGCTTGGTATGTGTCCAAACAAGAGACTAGCTCGGAATAAACGGACCAGGGGGATTGTGAGTTGGTGCAGTCCCCGCTGCAACAGGCATGGATAAACTCCATCTGGTCCAGGGGATTTGTATGGACTGCAACTCTGTATAGCCCATTGTAAGCTATTTTGATGAAAAAGTCTATAGGGCATGTTTCCAACACGTTCTGAGCGATAGGGGGGTTCCCTTCCCTCAGCCCCATTGGAGTCTGCCACCATAGCCATGCGCAGGTGTGGGCACTCTCCAATCCCAGAGAGGTAGTTTGGTGCCTCACTCTCTAAGATGGGCTGCTCCATAGCCATGCACCCAGGAAAGTGAGTAGCCAGGAGTAGGCTGCTCGTTTTTTTTGACATATATAAATATAGTCTGTGATTAGAGGCACTTGTACAGAGGGCTGCTTTGTATGCTTCCCCAATCACCCAGTCGTTTCGGCAGCGTGACCCCATTGTTAGGCGACTCCGCGACACTTGCCTCCATTTCGTGAAGCGTCGCTGATTAAATATAAATATTTCTTGTGACGTGGGCCTTGGACAGACTGAGATCTGTACCTTGCCAAATTTACTACTTTACAAACTACTACCTTAAAAATAAATAAATTAGTGTAGTTCAAATAGGACTTGGAAATACTTTTTGTCGTTGTTAAATTTTCACTTATATTATGATATGCCGCTAGAAAAACTTTCACGGGTAAGGTGGAAAAAGCGAAGAAGAGTTAGTGTAAACAGTTGAACCGTGTCCGAAGACGAGCTCAAAACGATACTGTTTAGGCGTATATACATTTAAGTCACAACCCACATAAATGACACACAACAATAAGCACAATTTAACTATGTCAAATACTGACCTATGTTTTTATATATACTTACATTTAAGTTACAGCACACACAGTATATGACAGACAATTATAATTTAACGAGGTCAATTAAATGCAACACCATACGTATTATTGTCTTCACTACAAAAAACAGCTGATCACAGCGAAACCGAAACATATAACTAGTTACCAAAACAGCGGTCAGTCAACGCGGAAATTGCCAATATGCAATTCTGCATTGGCAAGCAATTGCTGCGTTTACAATAACCCAATTTATATTGATATTACACTTATGCAAACTAAGCTATTTTTTCCTAAAAATATTGTTACTTTCATGAATAAAAGATCAGTTCTTTACTTTGTACCAACAAACCAAGTATTTTACTCATCATCAAGGAATTCCCCCTCCGTAGTCCACCTAGTTACAAGTGCTAGTTGCGACGCCCTTTTAGCAGTCAGTTTATTAACTGAATGCTTACAAAACAAATATACACAAACGTTTTGGTGACCCCGACGAAGGACTCCACACAAGGATTCTTCAACTACAACAACACAAAAAAGAAAAAACACTCTATTATTCCTTGACCAAGGTACGGTTGCGAATCGAAGCGTAAGCCAGCTCACCAAGGAGCAAATTGAACACTTCCAACGGGTCAGGAATAGACAAGAGTTACAATACAAACAGTTCTGAGATCAGAGAGAACAAAAAATTGATTATATACAAACTCATTAAGTGTCAAACAAAAGGCAAAATGAGCATTGAAAAATCAAACAATCTGGAAGAGGTCCTAGACAATCAGGAAGAAAGAAGCCAGGAGATATCAAGGCTTATAAAGAACACAAAAAAGGACCCAGCAGAGCGGGAGGCAAAACCTGGCTACTACCAAGCCAAGGCCAAAATCCTTGAGGAAAAGTGGACTATTTTCAAGAGCAACAATGTCTTGATCAAAAACTCTAAGTTAGAGGAGTCTCACCCATACCACAAGTTCTCCGAAGAGGTTCACGATTTGGTTCAAAAAACCAGAACTTACTTCAAAGAACAAGATGATATTGCAGATCAGTCTACCAGCAATAGGACGGAACCAAAACCCGCCATTGCTGCAGGAATTGTCGATGCCAAAGAAAACACAAATGCCAAGCTAGTTGCATTGTGCCGTCGGCAAAAGGTTGCGTTAATCAATCGCGCCCTGCAACACAAGCCTGTCAATGCGGACATTATTAAGTCATTATGGGCAAAAACTCAAGAGGTCTATTTCCAAATATACGAGGAATTTGAGGACCCAGAAGAGAGTGGCTACAATGCCACCGAGTATTTAAAGGCAGAGGCGGATGTTCGGAATGCGCTTACCAGCAATTCAAGCAGTGAGTGCACTGATAACATCAACTTACCACGTATTTGTATTCCAAAATTTGATGGTGATACGCTTAAATGGACGCAGTTCTTCGATATGCTTTCGTGTATGATACATGAAACAAAGATGTCAACCATACGCAAGATGTGGTATTTAAAAACCAGCGTAGTCGGAGAGGCGGAAAGATTAATCCGTCACATCGATCTAAGGGAAGAGAACTATCTGTACGCATGTGAAATCTTAGTAGATGCCTACAACAATCCTTGAGACATCGCATTTAGGGTTTTAAATCGCCACTTACTGCAACAAACCTGCAGCGACGATGTGAAGTCCTTAAAGGAGCTCCACATCACCACCATTGAGTCATTAGCCTCACTGAAGGGACTCGGGATTGACATCTTAACTTGGGATCCAATCATCATTGCCATCCTCAGAAACAAGTTGGATGGCACAAACAAAACACTCTATGAACAATCATTGGGTAGTACAAAGGAAATCCAGTTCCTCGAACAGCGAGTTCGGGTCATAGCTACTGGAAAAAAGGCACCTGAAATCTTTAAAAAGGAGTCAAAGAACGCGACATGTGCAACATCTTCAGGTGCACAAAAGGGATGTCTTTTCTGTAAAAAGACAAGTCATTATTTATCTAAATGTGACGAATTTCGCGCAAAATCTGTCAGCGAGCGCTTAAATTGGGTGCAAAGACAAAGGTTATGCGTCAACTGCTTTAAAAACGACCATAAAACAAAGGCATGCACAAGCAACTTCAGCTGTTTTAAGTGCAACAAAAAGCACCACACTCTAGTGCATTTGGAAAATGTTGTCACATCAGCAGCAGCCGTTATCACAAGTTGTGGCATCCGCAAACAACCACAACTATAACTTACTTGCAACAGCAAAGGTAGCTGTTCAAGCAACTAACGGACAACAAGCATCATTCAAGGCACTACTGGACTCTGGATCACAAATCAACGTTGTCTCCGAAAGACTTGTGACAATGTTGGGACTTAAGCGTCATGACACAACACTCCGGATTGAGGGCATCGGAGAACAGCCAAGAGTCAGCAAGGCTCGAGTGAATGTCCTAGTTAAATCACTACACAGCAATTTTACGATGCGATTGGAAGCATTCGTATTACTGCATATAATTTCGGATCAACCTGCCCAGTCGATCAACACGGCCGATTGGGGCATGCCGAGCAAGTTACCACTGGCGGATCCAAACTTCAACAGACCAGGCAAAATCGACATGTTGATTGGAGCAGAGCACTGTTTTTCAGTATTGCTCCCACAACAACACAAAATGTTCCAGTCTGGTCCAATGCTGCAAAAAACCGAGTTCGGGTGGATCATTGCTGGAAAAGTAAATGCTGCAAGTAAGTCGTCAGCCATCTGCGCAGTTGCAACAAGTGAGGAAACAAATCCATTAATGGAACGATTCTGGACATTAGATAGCTTGGATACAACAGAAAAACACCGAACACCAATTGAAGCGCATTGTAAAAGGCACTTCTTAGAACATTTACAAGTGGCGGTGGACGGCAGATTCATCGATCAACTTCCATTTTCTAAACACTATTCAGCCCTGGGAGAGTCCATGGAGATTGCGACCAAACGGTTTCTATCGTTAGAGCGCAGAACCTCCGCTGACACGTGGAAGCAGTACATCTACTGGAAAATCGCTGAATGACATACTGCATGCAGGCCCCACGGTTCAAAGCGATCTTATGTCTATTCTACTACGATTCAGAACACATAGATATGTCAGGTATGGATCAATCCGGACAATCAGTTTCATCAAGTGATTGTATGGCGCAACAACTCGTCGGAAGAAATTAAATACTACCGATTGAAAACAGTCACATATGGCACAAAATCCGCACCATTTTTAGCAATAAAATGTTTGGATACTCTGGCGAATAAGCATATGGAAAGGCTACAGATGTGTGCAAAGGCACTACAACGTGACTTTTATGTAGACGATTGCCTGACCGGCACCGACACAATCGCAGAAGCGAAACAAGTTCAACAAGAACTAAACAAAATTCTTCAGCCATCGGGATTCAAGGTACGATAATGGTGTTCAAACAATGAACAAATATTGGAGGGAATTCCCAAAGAAGACACAGTTAACGACGTACAGCTCGGAGAAACACTGGAACAGTACAGTGTAAAAACATTAGGCCTTATTTGGACGCCCAAAACTGATCAACTTGGCGGTCGAACTCACAGCAGTGCAGCAACAGTCATTACAAAACGTGCAGTCTGCTCGGAGCTGGCACAGATCTTCGACCCACTAGGCTTGTTCGCTCCAGTCGTAGTAAAGGCAAAAATTTTCATGCAACGCCTCTGGGAATTAAAACTTGATTGGGATGACGAGTTACCTACAAGTCTTCAGAATAATTGGAAGGAGTATCGAGACGAGTTGCAAAGCCTCAACTCAATGCGAATCCCAATGCACGTTTATGATGGTAAGACTCCGATAACGAAAGAATTACACGTCTTTGTTGATGCGTCGGAACGTGCATATGACGCTGCAGTTTACGTACGAGCAACCTACAGAAACAAACAAATATCTGTTCGGCTACTATGTTCAAAGTCTCGAGTAGCTCCAACAGCAAAACAGTCACTCCCTCGACTAGAGCTATATGCTGCACTATTGGGTGCAGAGCTTGCTGAAAGGGTTCAACGCGATCCAAGCCTCGACAGTAACACAGTGCCAGGATACTTTTGGTCAGATTCTACGGTTGTCCTTTCATGGATCAACACAGCTGCCGCCACATATCATACATTTGTGGCAAACCGAATAGCGAAAATTCAGGCCTTGACAAGCCAGACTCAATGGCGGCATGTATCATCGGCCAACAATGCGGCAGATGTACTCTCAAGAGGAATATCGGCACGAAAACTACATGAGCATAATCTATGGCTATATGGACCACTGTTCTTGCATGGGTCTCCGGATAAATGGGCAACCATACCCAACATCATTCCGAGCAACCTGGAAAGGAAAACAAAACTTATAAGCCTGGCAATATCCCCATCTACAATAGGTGAAGAATTGTACACTTGCAGACACAGTCATTCGTTCCACAAGTTACAACGCATTGTGGCTTACATGTTACGCTTCTGCTACAACAAACAGAGATCAGCAACTGTCACTCTAAGCGTCGAGGAATTGAATCACGCTCGCAACGTAATTTTGCGGACAATAACACAAGTGGAATTTGCTGCTGACCTAAAATCGCTGCAGCGTCACAATATGGTGGAAAAAAGGAGTTCCATTTCATCACTGTCCCCCTTACAAGGATCCGACGGACTTATACGAGTTGGTGGCAGATTGGATCAAGCCCCACTCCCTTACAATGCAAGGCACCAGATTCTGCTGCCCTACAATGATCCAATAGTAAAAATGCTGCTGAAAGATCTGCATGAGGACAATAAGCATTGCGGTGCCCAAGCCTTACGAGCAACCGCTAGACAACAATATTGGATCCTCAACGACAAAGCTATGTCAAGGAATATTATTTACAGCTGCGTGACATGCAACAAGGCAAGGCCCAAGTTAATGAACCAAATTATGGGTAATTTGCCAGCCGATCGAGCAACACCAACACGCCCATTTCTTACAACAGGCGTAGATTACTGCGGACCAATATGGATTCATCATAAACTTCGAGGAAAGCGACCAGACAAAGCATACATAGCTGTTTTCTGTTGCTTCGCCACCAAGGCGGTACACCTTGAGCTGGTTAGTGATCTAACAACAGACGCCTTATTGGGAGCCTAACGACTCTTCTTAAGCCGTCGAGGCAAGTGTCAAACAATTCATTGTGACAATGCAACTAACTTCGTTGGAGCAAACAACCAGCTGAAGGAACTGAAAGGATCAATATTTGGCGAAAAGAGCCAAGCCGAGATCATCAATCAGTGCAACAAAAAACAAGTTGCCTTCAAATTTATTCCACCAAGCGCGCCATCGTTTGGACGGTTATGGGAAGCTGCGGTCAAGTCTGCAAAAAGACTTTTGGTCACCACAACCAATACCGCATCTCTAACATTTGAAGAATTAAATACGGTGATTATCGAAATTGAAGCAATCCTCAATTCTCGCTCAATCACACCCATGTCAAATGATCCAACGGAAACAACCGCCCTCACTCCAGCACACTTTTTGATTGGGGAAACGTTGACTGCTCTCCCTGATGTAAACACGGACCGCAAGAAAAATCCTTGGTAAAGCGCTGGGAGTTAGTATCCAGACTAAAGCAAGGATTCTGGAAGCAATGGTCGGAAGAATACTTGCAAGAACTGCAAGCCAGGCACAAGTGGAAATCCGTCAATTCCAACATAAAGGAAGGCATGCTGGTGCTTGTCAAGGAAGACAACATACCTGTGATGAGTTGGCCAATGGGACGCATTGTCAAAACATACCCAGGACAAGACAATTATGTCAGGGTGGTTGACGTTAAAACTGCCTCAGGCACCTACAAGCGCCCTATAAACAGCCATGCGCCACTATTTCCAGAAGACATGGCCAAAAAACGAACTATTAACGAAACAGAGGACACAGAAAAACATGATGCGCCACCCGTACAGCGAAAACGCCTTATGTCGCCAAAAATCACATCATCCTTTCTAATTCTTCTTCTCATGTTGCCCTTGGTGCTGACACAGTCGGTGTCCGTGGAAAGGTTCGACACAAGGCCTGGAATATTTTATGAAAAAATTGGAACAACAAAGAGAGCAATTTCCGACTGGACCATAATTGTATATTATGAATTGGAACCTTACTGGCGCGATATGAAGACATTCGATTTGGGAATAAAGGAGTTCAAATACATATGTCCAGAACTAAATAATGTACACACATGTGATTCCATATCACAGCATTTTCGGCACCTATTCGACGAATTACAAATGGCAAACGCACTCTTGCAACACACACGAAAACGCTGATCACCATTTGATGCAGTTGGCAACATTGCAAACAGTCTATTTGGAGTTTTAGACTCGGAATACGCCAATAAAATGACCAAAGTCATAGACGAAGTTAAAACCAATGAAGCATTTCTACTGCACTTACTGAAAAATCAAACATCAGTACTTGATTCAACTATCAACGTTGTCAAGAAGACCAGATCTACATCGGACAAACGACTAAAACTACTTGAACAACAAGTGGCTATCCTTAGCCAAAGCAGAGGAAGGTACACAGGCGCACATCTTACCGAGAATTACCTGGCACTTACATCTCAACTAACATAGAAATAGTGGACGTTCTGACAGGAATTCGCCACCATACAATCAGCCCAACATTGATTTCCCCTAATCAACTAAAGGATCAATTGGATCAAATACGGGATCATATGCCACCAGATCAAATGCTGCCTGTGACATCATCCAATGTAATTCAACTATACAGAATAATGCGAGCAGAAGGAACAGCTACCGACACTCAGGTAATATTCAGAGTAATATTACCGCTAGTGTCAACATCAAAATTAGAGCTGTTTAATATCGTGCCAATTCCGGTGTGGGACTCAACAAGTTGGAGATGGTTTGAGCTTAGAACACCTATTATAGCAGTTAACAACCACAGGGATCAATTCATGGGATTGACTCAAGATGATCTACGACGCTGCCTCACACTACCAAATGAAGAATACATATGCTTGGACCACCAAGCTATGTTCAATGTAGACAATCGTTGTGAGTTTCAGCTCTTTAACAACAAGACACCAACAGTGTGTCAAACAACTCACAGAACCACCAAGATGGTGGATCTTTGCAACACATTCTGCAATGGAACTGCAAGCCGTATGCAACGGAACACCATCCACAATACAGCTAGAAGACACCGGAATACTCTCATTATCATCTGGTTGTACTGCACGCAACTTGGAGATTAGCATCAGTACGTTTGGCACGATCATAAGTCAAGTGAGGCCAAGTTACGCACACTTTGGCGAATTAATCAAGCCAAACATCACCCATGTACCTACGACAAATCTCAACATCTCAGACTACAAGGTTCAAGAAGACAAGGATCTGGACGAATTACAGCAGAAGTTGGCAACACAGAACAATCTAGAGTTGCCTAACCAATCAAGTTCAGTCCTTCATAATCATATAGCATCGTATGCTGCCTTAGCTATCTCCATCATATTGCTATGTGCCTTTGCAATGCGAAAGAAACGCCTATGGACTGTGTAATCAACGGTTCCCAGGAATGAAGTCATCAATACACCTGATCCATCCGCATCACCAAGACGATTCACAATAGAACAAGGTGATGGTTGAACACATGTTCAACGGCCGGGAGAATGTTTAGGCGTATATACATTTAAGTCACAGCCCACATAAATGACACACAACAATAAGCACAATTTAACTATGTCAAATACTGACCTATGTTTTTATATGAACATTTAAGTTACAGCACACACAGTATTATTATGAAAAAGGAGGTTAGTGCACTGCGACCACCTGGGTCTATTGTGCCCTCATCCTAGTGTATGAGCTACAGCTCCCCGTACAGTGCAATCGATCGCAGAAACGCGATGATGTCGCCTGGACGGAGAGCCCTCATCTCCTTAGTGTTAAGTGTGACCCGCCCGAGCTGAGATAATCTCAGCCGACCTATGGCAGGGCACTCCTCTAGTAGGTGTTCCGGAGTTTCGTCCCCCTCCAGACAGAGCCTGCATGTAGCCTCGTTCTCTATGCGTATCCTATGTAAATGCCTACGCAATCTGCAGTGTCCTGTCAAGAAGCCTGTGACAATCCGAAGAGAAACCTTGCTCAGCTTCAGACAGTCCTCAGTCCTCGTCTTGTTGTAGTTGCCTAAAAGCCTTTTACTCTGTCTCGCCCCCTGCGAACACAACCAGAAGTTCGCACTATCGGACCAAAGGTCAGAGCGGCTGCTCTGCTCGATGACCCCAGGGCCCAGCCCACAGAAAGGTTCCGGCCCGCAGAAGGGAGTGCTTGCACCCTTCCTGGCCATTTGGTCCGCTACCTCATTACCCGGGATTCCCGCGTGCCCAGGGACCCAATAGATGGTGACTCTATTATTAGTCCCCAACCTGTTTAATGTTTCTATACATTGCCAAACCAGCCTGGAAGCTATTTTATAAGCACCTAGTGCTTTTATAGCTGCCTGACTGTGTGAAAAGATGGCTATATCTCTGCGATCGTACCCTCTGTCGATGTTGAAAGCGGCACATCTCTCTATCGCGTGTATTTCCGCTTGGAAGATACTGGCGAACTTGCCAAGGGGTTCATGGTAATTGAGTCGAGGTCCGCAGACTCCGGCCCCGGCCCCCTCCTCTGTAAGCGAACCGTCTGTGTACCACCTAATAGCATGTGTTTTCACATTATAGGTGGTTGACAGGTTGGTCCATTCTGCCTTATTGCTAAGCTCTATGTTAAAGAGCTTACTGAAGCTAAATTGCGCCATCTGCGCATCCTGTGGGTATTCTAACAGTGAGCCTGTGGCTCCTGCAGCCGAACCGGTTGCTAATGCCCCCGTTATCCTCATATGACTTCTGCTTGCGTTGTGTTTTATGTATATATGCAGCGGTGGAAGCCCTAGTAGAACGTCTAGAGCCGTGGAGGGGCAGGTGCGCATTGCGCCCGAGATGCACGAGCATGCAAGCCTCTGGAGTTTACCCAGTTGCTTTCTCGCACCTTCCCGGTCCATGCGTCCAGCCCAGACCACTGCTCCGTAGCACACCATGGGCCTCACCATAGCAGTATACATCCACATCAGAATCTTAGGTGAAAGCCCCCAGTTTTTCCCCGCAAGAGTTCTGCAGCTCATCAGGGCTAAAGTGCCCTTCCGAGCAGCGTGCTCCACCTGCTGTTTCCAGAGGAGTCTTTTATCTAGTATAACCCCCAGATATTTGACCTCCGTGGACACTGGTATAATTGTACCTCGAATGACTATGGGTCTCATAGACTTAAGCTTGTACCGATTTGTGAAGGCGACAATCGTGGTCTTTGCTGGGTTGATGTTCAGCCCCACGTCCCTACACCAGTCCGGGCTTAGTCGAAGGCCCAGGGTGACTCTATCACATAATGTGCTCTCAAAATTCCCCTTGCAGATTATGGTTATGTCATCGGCATAGCCTAGACATCGAAAGCCATTATCCGTAAGCTTAGCTAAGAGATCATCTACCACCAGACTCCAAAGGAGAGGTGATAGGACACCTCCTTGAGGACAGCCTCTGGTGGTTTGTGCTCTAATCGTCGAGTTGCTGACGGTTACTTCTGCTATGCGAGAGTCCAGGAGTTTGCCTAACCAGGACGTGAGTCCTGATTCAACTCCTCTACTCTCAAGAGCTCTGACCACCACGTCATGCGCCGTGTTGTCAAAAGCACCTTCTATGTCCATAAAGGCGCAGAGTGCGACCTTTTTTGCTTTCACAGACTTCTGGAGAGTGTTCACTAGGTCAAGCAGAGCTGACTCCGTTGACATCCCTGCCCTATACGCATGCTGATGTGCATGTAGTGGCTTGGCCACTAGGTGCACAGATCTAATGTGATTGTCTACTATCTTTTCGAGGGTTTTTAGCAGGAATGAGGTAAGGCTGATTGGCCTGAAGGATTTGGGAAGAAACGGGTCTTTCTGATGAAAATCACTCTCGCCGTCCTCCACTCCCTAGGGCAATGCTCCCACGGAAGATTCTGATTAGAAATACTAAGAGAGGGTCTATACCCTTCTGTAAGAGGATGGGAAGGATGCCATCCACCCCCGGGGCCTTATAGGGACTGAGTGATCCGATGGCCCACCTGATCCTATCCTCAGTTACAATTTCTGCAGCTAATCTCCACTCGGGTCTCCTCCCAGAGGTCTGTACTGTGAAGGAGCAAAATCGCTCCTTCACAACGCGACTGGAAACAAAACATAGACTATCATTTTGTATTAGATTTTTGTATTATACACCATGAAGGTAACTCTTAATTATAAAGTTAATAAGTAAGCAACAGTATTGACTTATAAGAACGAGGAACCGGGTCCAAGAACAGGTATAGGCTCATGAACCAGCGGTGCGCATCACTAATAGTAGTGCGCATCGCTGGTTTCTAACGGGATCAAGGGTGCTCTCGCACCGAAAAACGACTGAGCAGGCAAAGCCAAAAAAAACACACACACCAGCAAAGGGGACAGCGGCAGCAGAGAGAACAGCGACAGCGGCTTCAGCCGCCGAAGATGGCACGAGCCTACGCCCCGGGCTTGACGACGGAGACCGCGGCAGCGATCACAGCATGCAAAGAATACGAAAGCCGCGACAGCAGCATACGCCAGCGACAGCAGCATACGCCAGCGACAGCAGCATACGGCCGAAGCCACGGCAGAGGCCCGGACAGCCGAAAACTGGCACGCGCCTACGCTCAGGCCTGAAGGCAGAGGTCGCGGCAGCGATCACGGCTGCGTCAGGGTGCGAACGAAAAATCGAAAAGGGCACGACATCAGTCTTGGTTGGTACGCGGAACCCAAAACAAGTGACGCGGAATTTTGGAAAGTGATCGGAAAACCCACGCGGACAAACGCAACGGCCGGCATAGCAACATAAAACGCAACAACAAAAGCAACAACCACGCCACGGCAAGAGCGACGCGGATTGCGCGGCAACCAAAAACCACGAGGAAACAGCATGGAAACGGGACAGGGGTAAGCTGGCCTTGAGTCTGCGGGTTTGAATGGGCGGGGGAGAGTTTTCTGGTTTTTTTTGGCGGTGTGGTGAAAAGAAAAAACTTAAGTACAACAAAAGCAGTAAAAGCTAAGAATAAAAGCTAAGAATAAAAGCTAAGAATAAAAGTTAAAATTTAAACACGTGTGGTCTTATATTAAATACAACTAGGAGTGCCCCGCCCCCTCCCCTTTATAGCAGTGGCGTGCCGCGTGGTCACTTAACGTGTTCCGAGTGCTTCTCTGCACGTTCTTGTGACTGCACGTTTTTGTGGCTATCCGGCATTGCACGGGCACCGTAAGACTTGTCATAACGCATTCCGAGGGTTTCTCTGTGCGTTTGGTGAGACTCGCACGTGCCCTACAACCCGCTAACCCCCGTGTGGCACACATCTCGAGCGTTTCTCGATGTACGCGGGTCTAGCTATCCAAAGTAGTTGTCGAAATACTCTCTGAGTCTCGGTATTTTATAAATTTTATTGTAAGATGACCTTGGACTAGACTGAGTTTTACCCCAGCCTTAGACCACTTCCTTACAGTTGGCGCCCGAGCAGGGACTCTGAGATTTAGATATTTCGAGCATATACAATTTTTTTGTATCAGTAGGAGCGGCATTTCACCCCCTGGTAGCTTTAAAAACCGGCAGAAAAAAAAAAAAAAAAAAGGGAAAACAAAAATTTTTATGGTCTAATTTTACGAACCACGCGGTCAGCGACACGTGGAATAGTTTTTTTGTTCTTTGCGTGTTATAACGCCATCCAGTATTCAGGGCACAGTCGGGTATTCTTTTTCTTTTTGTTGTTTTTTTTCTAACCAACCGCACAAGAGAGCTACCCCAAACATTTACTCTCCGGAGTACAGTAGGGTCCCAGCGTACTCCTAACCCATTTTTTTCTGCCGGTACCCATAATTTTTGTTGCGAGATTCGGGAGTAGTAGCAAAGAATCCGAACGCAGCACCCAAACACCAGCCGATTTCGCGACGGCAGAAACAAGCAGCAGAACGGCGCAGCAGCAGAGCTGATTGCTCGCTGAACCAAGCGACAGAGCGACAAAGCGACCCCGCAACAGAGCCGAGGACCAGCCAGCGCAGCGACAGAGCCGAGGGACCGAACAGTCAGTATCAGAGCCGACGGATAAACGCCGCGGCAGAGCAAAGCGCAGTCACGAAGGCACCCACGCGTCAGAGACCACGAAGACCGAACGATCAAGTAGCTGAGGCGGACAGCCAAGGGTATATAAGTCCGGCATCGACAGCAGGATAGGTAGTTACCCAGAGGCAGCTACCAAGAGCAGTAGTCATTAAACAAACAGTGACAACAGTGACAGTGACAAAGTATTTTAAAGGATCAACAGCAGGATACAACAGCAGGATTCAACAGCAGGATACGACAGCAGGATTCAACAACAGGATTTCATCAGCAGTACTCAAGCAGGATCAACGGCAGCATCAGCAGTACTCAAGCAGGATCAACGGCAGCACAAGCAGTACTCAAACAGGACCAGTTATAGTACCAGGCATGGGTGTGAAGTGGATAACTTTCCGTCGCAAGGACGAGCTACAGCAGCTGGCTCAAGAGTTCGGATTGGGAACTACGGGCACTGTGGAGGAGCTACGAGGCAGGATTTCGACTTTCGTCTCTCGAGGTGAACACTCGGAGGCAATGCGAGACCGCCTAGGGGAGCTGGAAGCTAGCTATGGGGATGCAGCCAGCCCCCGGGATGCCCGCTCGCCAGCCGTGTCCCCGGGCCCGGAAAGCCGAGAACGCAAGGAGGATGGTCACCAACTCAAGGTGCCAGTGCCGACGTTGCCGATCTTTACGCAGGAGCCCCCCGAATTTACAGGTACCAGTGCAGCCAACAAAAGGGTAGGCCGGGAAGAAATGTCGTGCTCAATATTGGCAGACAAGTTGCGCAACTGGGGCATCGTATTTGACGGCCTTTCGGACCCCCTGAGCTTCATCGAGAAACTGGAGGAGCGGGTAGCATCGTACCGGGTGAGCGTTGATCAGCTGCCACGGGCAATATCAGGGTTGTTCATTGGCCGCGCTGAGGGATGGTTCCGGACATACAAGATGCAGGATGAGCCTTGGGAAAAGTTTAAGAAGGAATTCTTAGATTTCTTTTGCCCCCGCGGTACTTTCAGAGCTTGGAAAGCACTATTCAGGCGCGGTTCCAACGGCTGGACGAACCCTTCAAGGATTATGTAATCGAGCTCCGGTTGATGATGCAACGTGCCCAGTACTCGCCGGAACGGGAGCTAGAGAGGATCTATGAGAACCTGCTGCCGGAGTATCAATTGTTCACACGGCGCCACGAATTTGATACTTTGGCCGCATTGACCCAGCTTGTAACAAACTACGAGACCGCCCGGGACAGAGGGCCGCAGAGACAGGTCACATTGGCACCTGCCAGCAAGCCAAAACTCGGCCACGTTCTCAACGTCAGAGACCATGTGCAGGGCTGTGATCACCCGGTAGGGATGACACGGAACGCAGAAACAACGACCAGGATGACTTCGCAGGACATGGGCGGAGCAGTGGATACGAAGCGAGCATGCCGGAACTGCGGGGAGATAGGCCATTTCGCTAAAGAGTGCCGGAACCCTCGGCTGTTGTTCTGCTGGGAATGTGGCCGGCGAGGAATCCGCACCATCGGATGCTGCCGCGTCGCCAGGTCGGGAAACGGCCAGCATCTCCGTCCGACAGAGGACAGGGCGGAGAGCGACAGCTGGGACCCTCCGCAGTAATTCACCCGTTACACTTGGAGGAGGGGAGGATCGCAGCTCTCGTGACCATAGGGGACACCCCGGTAGCAGCAACACTGGACACGGGAGCCACACGATCGTTCATTAGTGAGCGGTTAGCAAAGATCGTCGGGACTGGGGATAATATGCGTTACGTCCGGGTGCGGATAATTCTGGCAGATGGCTCACCAAAGGAGATAACTCGCGCCGTGATGGCAACGATAAAGCTGGATGAACAGGTGACAACGGTGCCTTTACTGGTTATGCCTACGATCCTGGATGACGTTATCTTGGGCATTGACTTTTTGTGTGGGATTTGTGCAAGAATTCAGTGCGGCCGAGCTTTCCTGCAACTGGCGCAGACCCCGATCCTCGAACGTACCCGAAGCTGATGACCCCGTTCCAATCAACGAAGACGACCACACCGCCGGATGCACGCAACACTGAGCCCGCCGACTTCGTAGAGACAGCGCAGGCCGGTACAAGAACAACGCAGGACGCACAGGACACTGAGCCAACCGAACTTGTAGCGACAGCGCAGGCCGGTACAAGAACAACGCAGGACGCACATGACACACCAGCCGACTTCGTAGAGACAGCGCAGGCCGGTACAAGAACAACGCAGGACGCACATGACACTGAGCCAACCGAACTTGTAGCGACAGCGCAGGCCGGTACAAGAACAACGCAGGACGCACATGACACTGAGCCAGCCGAACTCGTAGAGACAGCGCAGGCCGGTACAAGAACAACGCAGGACGCACATGACACTGAGCCAGCCGACTTCGTAGAGACAGCGCAGGCCAGTACAAGAACAACGCAGGACGCACATGACACTGAGCCAGCCGAACTCGTAGAGACAGCGCAGGCCAGTATAAGAACAACGCAGGACGCACATGACACTGAGCCCGCCGACTTCGTAGAGACAGCGCAGGCCAGTACCAGAACAACGCAGGATGCACACGACAACGAGGATACCACGGACATGGAACTAGCCAATTTCAAGGAAACAGTACAAACCAATACAACAAAGAACCAGACAGGACCGCCTCGAGCTTACAAAGGTTACACCTTTAAACCATTTGCAGATGCTCGCAAGGCCCGAAGAACGAACCCGTTTCGAAAACGGCCCCGAACACTACCGGACATTATGGAAGAGCAAGAAATGTATCAACGAAGAATTCCCATTGGCCTAGCGGCAGTCACAACCGACACCGGAATCGAGGTGCCAACAACGGAAGCAAACGCAACGGATCCCGAATTGCCCACGTGGGTCTGTGCCTTCTTGGAAAGGAACCTAAGCAAGTTTGAGAAACTGACGGGAGTGTCTCACATAGCCCAGCACTCCATCATAATGAAGGATGACAAACCAGTGAAGCAACGCTACTTCCCAAAGAACCCGGCAATGCAGAAGATCATAAACGACCAAGTTGACGAACTGCTGAAGAATGGTCAGTTTTTTTTTTTTTTTTAAAATTTTTTAAAAAATTTTTTTTAATTTTTTTTTTATTTTTTTTTTTTTATTATTATTATATTTTTTTTTTTTTTTTTTTTTTTTTTTTTTTTTTTTTTTTTTTTTTTTTTTTTTTTTTTTTTTTTTTTTAATTTTTTTTAATTTTTTTTTTTTTTTTTTTTTTTTTTTTTTTTTTTTTTTTTTTTTTTTTTTTTTTTTTTTTTTTTTTTTTTTTTTTTTTTTTTTTTTTAAATTTTTTTTTATTTTTTTTTTTTTTTTTTTTTTTTTTTTTTTATTTTTTTTTATCTTTATAAAATTAAAATAAAAAAAAAAAAAAAAAAAAAAAAAAAAAAAATTGAGCCATCAAAGAGCCCACACAGCGCACCCATTGTGCTGGTTGGGAAAAAGACGGGCGAGATACGCATGTGCGTGGATTTTCGGCAGTTAAACGCGCGGTCTGTACCAGATGCGTACCCTCTGCCACGTATCAACCACATACTGGAACGCCTACGCAACGCAAAGTACATATCCACGCTGGACCTTAAGAGCGGATACTGGCAAATTCCGATGGCCAAGGGAAGCCGGGAGTACACCGCATTCACGGTTCCAGGAAGGGGCCTTTACCAATGGAAGGTTATGCCGTTCGGGCTACACTCGGCCCCAGCGACATTTCAACGCGCATTGGATAGCGTCATCGGCCCGGAAATGGAGCCATACGCTTTCGCATACTTGGACGACATTATTGTCATTGGAGCCACGTTGGAGGAACACGTGGAACATTTGCGTGAGGTGTTCAAACGACTGCTGAGGGCGAACTTGAAGCTAAACCAGAAGAAGTGCAGCTTCTTTCAACGGAGGCTAGTTTACTTAGGACACATGATCAGCGAGACCGGCATACATACGGACCCAGGCAAAATCGCCGCCATGCAGCGCTTAGCACCACCAACGACGCCCAAAGAGCTGCGGCGTTGCATAGGAATGGCCACCTGGTATCGCCGTTTCGTCCCAAATTTCGCCACCATAGTGCAGCCAATGACGAGTCTTTTGCGGAAGGACAAGAAGTGGAGTTGGGGCGAGGAACAACAAGCAGCGTTCGACAATCTGAAGGACAAACTCACAAAAGCACCGGTCTTGGCATGCCCCGATTTTACACAGAAATTTACGCTGCAAACGGACGCCAGTGATTATGGACTCGGAGCCGTCCTGACACAAAGCTTGCAGGGAGGAGAGCGAGTAATAGCCTACGCCAGTCGACGTCTTCTCAGAGCCGAGGAGAACTACTCCGCTACGGAAAAAGAATGCTTGGCCATTGTCTGGGCTATACGACAATTACGATGCTACCTAGAGGGATACCATTTCGAAGTCATCACGGACCACCTCGCACTAAAATGGCTGAACTCGATTGACAACCCAACTGGGAGGATCGCACGCTGGGCGTTGGAATTGCAGCAGTACCAGTTCGACATAACGTACAGGCGGGGTCGATACAACGTAGTCGCGGACGCTCTTTCCAGGCAACCATTGGAAACCTTACAACGCACACAGGAAGAAGTCGCAAAGTGCCCATGGTTACTACGATTAAGCAGGCGGATGGACAAGGAACCCGAGAAGCTCGCCGAATACATACGCGAGAACGGACAAATCTACCGGCAAACGGGCCAACGGCCTCCCGAGGAAGAACATGTGATTTGGAAACTCTGCGTAGCCAGTGACGACCGACAACGGGTCTTGGAGGAGTGCCATGACCACCCAACAGCTGGGCATCTAGGGATTCGTAAGACGGCGACACGGATAATACAACGTTACTACTGGCCTGGCATCTTTCGGGACGTTGCAAAGTATATCAGGAGGTGCACCCAGTGTCAGAAGTTTAAGGTGAGTCAAACCAAACCAGCCGGGCTTATGCACACAAGACAAGCTCAGGGTCCGTTCGACATCCTCTGCGCGGATTTCATGGGCCCCCTGCCGAGGTCCAAGCACGGCAACACCAGTCTCTTGGTCTTCTTCGATATGTTCTCCAAGTGGGTTAAACTAGTGCCCTTACGGAAGGCCACCACCGCCCAGTTGGAAAAGTCGTTTAGAGAGA
Source organism: Scaptomyza montana (assembly GCA_018904305.1). Classification (NCBI taxonomy): domain Eukaryota; kingdom Metazoa; phylum Arthropoda; class Insecta; order Diptera; family Drosophilidae; genus Scaptomyza; species Scaptomyza montana. The sequence goes on along the minus strand of JAEIGR010000085.1, from coordinate 386,603 downwards.
GGATACTCTGTCGATTTGGCGTGCCACGGAAATTTGTGTGCGACAACGGCACACAATTCACCAGTAAGTCGTTCAAGAAGTTCTGCAAGACGGCAGGAATGGCATTGGAACACACAGCCCCGTACACCCCACAGCAAAACCCCACGGAGAGGGCAAATAGGACTATAAAGACAATGATAGCCCAGTACATCGATGGAGATCAAAACACCTGGGACGATTTACTACCGGAATTAAGTCTGGCAATCAACAGCAGTACCTCGGACACCACAGGCTTTAGCCCAGCATTTCTGGTTCAGGGTCGGGAACCCAGGCTACCAGGGAACCTCTACGAAGAAGTCACGCCAGGACTAGCGGAACACACAGAAGACCCAAACGCAAAGGCGAAAAGGCTCAAGGACATCTTCCAAGTCGTTCAACAGAACATACAACGGGCATCACAGGAACAAAGTAAACGTTACAACCTACGAAGGCGAGAATGGAGACCAACACTGGGCGCGGAAGTACTAATACGACAACATCACCTTTCCAAGGCTACAGACGGATTCGCAGCGAAACTGGCTGCAAAGTACGACGGACCATACAAGGTAATAAAGTTTATCTCACCAAACATAGTGCGAGTCCAAAACTTGACCGGACGACAGCGAAAAACAGCAAGCCTGGCCGACATCAAAGAGTTCAACACAGACGATACCAGCGACAACGACACTACAGACGACTAACCGGCCATTACGAAGTCATGGGGCCACTTTTATTGGTGAGCCAGTATAACGTCCCCACCCCCAAAAAGGGGTACACTCACACAAAACATAAGTTAGTTAGTAAGACCAAGAATAGTAATCCACCACACCGCAGGGCTAAGTCATGGGGGTACACCCAGTAGTAAGAGACACACAACATATCGGTATTCTTTAATTTAGCACGGAGCCGAGTAAATCAATGGACGAGCTGGACGCACGGCCCTTGGGGGCACAAGACGTATTAATGGGACGTCCCTGGGGCCAGTCGTCACAAGAGGAGTCGCTGCGCCGGGTAGGAGCGGAGGATTGGCACCCAGAGCCAGTATCCGCAGCAGTGCGCATGCACGCGGTCCAAGGCTGGATAGCCAGCACTGCCCAGTGTGAGGCGGAGGAGGTCATCTCTCTGAGTTCAAGTTCCGAGGTGGCACCTGATGGCCGATTCGCAACAAACGGGATGAGGGCCCCTCTCAACTGGGACGTGGGCGAGTTGAACCGACGTAGAGACGAAGACGACCTCAGCACAGTCCCACGGTCGCTGGAGCCCACCGAGCAAGAGGCGGGTAGCGAGGAGAGCAGCCGACTGCCAGAACGCGTGATTTTAGCCACCCCGACCGAGTCCGCGGACAGCGCCACCAGTTCGGCTGCCTACCAATGGGCGGTACGATACGGCGACATGGGCTAACCACCCCCATACCCCAGTAGCCCACCACCAGCATATGGGTCATGGCTTATGGGCGAACAGAACATCTTACGGTCCAGCAACTGGTCAGACGTGACCGAGGTGGCCCCCGACCCACGCGACGGAGAATCGCCGGAGCCCAACCACGAACCACAGCCGGAGGCGTCGGAGGAGAGGCCCAGTGATGAGGCATGCATCAACCCGCCATTCGAGGGGAGGTTGCCGATTGGTTAATGCAGGTCTTAGAGGAGCACCCGGCCATCGGTGAAGTCATGGTTGAAAGTCCGGGAGATCAACCGATCTCGAGCGAGGAGTGGGTCACAGCACCGGAGGATTGGCGGATCGGGCATACCTCCCACAAGCTGCCGGTCGAGGTCATCGCATTCATGCAGGCATATTTACGCGACCCGGAAGCTCGGCTGGGGGTGCGAAACCTAAAGCGAGTGGGGACACACACGATCAGGTACTCGATAAACAGGACCCGACAGGTCACGATAAATTTACTCACCCCGAAGTAAGGAGGGGGTGTGAAGGAGCAAAATCGCTCCTTCACAACGCGACTGGAAACAAAACATAGACTATCATTTTGTATTAGATTTTTGTATTATACACCATGAAGGTAACTCTTAATTATAAAGTTAATAAGTAAGCAACAGTATTGACTTATAAGAACGAGGAACCGGGTCCAAGAACAGGTATAGGCTCATGAACCAGCGGTGCGCATCACTAATAGTAGTGCGCATCGCTGGTTTCTAACGGACAAGGGTGCTCTCGCACCGAAAACGACTGAGCAGGCAAAGCCAAAAACACACACACCAGCAAAGGGGACAGCGGCAGCAGAGAGAACAGCGACAGCGGCTTCAGCCGCCGAAGATGGCACGAGCCTACGCCCCGGGCTTGACGACGGAGACCGCGGCAGCGATCACAGCATGCAAAGAATACGAAAGCCGCGACAGCAGCATACGCCAGCGACAGCAGCATACGCCAGCGACAGCAGCATACGGCCGAAGCCACGGCAGAGGCCCGGACAGCCGAAAACTGGCACGCGCCTACGCTCAGGCCTGAAGGCAGAGGTCGCGGCAGCGATCACGGCTGCGTCAGGGTGCGAACGAAAAATCGAAAAGGGCACGACATCAGTCTTGGTTGGTACGCGGAACCCAAAACAAGTGACGCGGAATTTTGGCAAAAGTGATCGGAAAACCCACGCGGACAAACGCAACGGCCGGCATAGCAACATAAAACGCAACAACAAAAGCAACAACCACGCCACGGCAAGAGCGACGCGGATTGCGCGGCAACCAAAACCACGAGGAAACAGCATGGAAACGGGACAGGGGTAAGCTGGCCTTAAGTCTGCGGGGTTTGAATGGGCGGGGGAGAGTTTTCTGGTTTTTTTGGCGGTGTGGTGAAAAGAAAAAAACTTAAGTACAACAAAAGCAGTAAAAGCTAAGAATAAAAGCTAAGAATAAAAGCTAAGAATAAAAGCTAAGAATAAAAGTTAAAATTTAAACACGTGTGGTCTTATATTAAATACAACTAGGAGTGCCCCGCCCCCTCCCCTTTATAGCAGTGGCGTGCCGCGTGGTCACTTAACGTGTTCCGAGTGCTTCTCTGCACGTTCTTGTGACTATCCGGCATTGCCCGGGCATCAACGCATTTCGAGGGTTCTCTGTGCGTTTTGGTGAGTCTTATGGGTGTCCGCCAACTCGTGTTAGTTTTGTTAGTGTACTAGGGTAATAGCAAGTGTGTCATATAGCCATTTAACGTGTTCCGAGCGCTCTCTGCACGTTTTGTGGCTGTCCGGCATTGCACGGGCACCGCGAGACTTGTCATAACGCATTCCGAGGGTTTCTCTGTGCGTTTTGGTGAGGCTTGTGCATGCCCTACAACCCTGGTTTTAGTTTTTATTAGTTCGCTAGGGTGGTTGTGAGCGTGTCGTATAGTCATCTAACGTGTTCCGAGCGCTTCTCTGCACGTTTTTGTGGCTATCCGGCATTGCACGGGCACCGCAAGACTTGTCATAACGCATTCCGAGGGTTTCTCTGTGCGTTTTGGTGAGGCTTGTGCATGTCCTACAACCCTGGGTTTTAGTTTTTAATAGTTCGCTAGGGTGGTTGTGAGCGTGTCGTTTAGTCATTTAACGTGTTCCGAGCGCTTCTCTGCACGTTTTTATGGCTATCCGGCATTGCACGGGCACCGTAAGACTTGTCATAACGCATTCCGAGGGTTTCTCTGTGCGTTTGGGTGAGACTCGCACGTGCCCTACAACCCGCTAACCCCCGTGTGGCACACATCTCGAGCGTTTCTCGATGTACGCGGGTCTAGCTATCCAAAGTAGTTGTCGAAATACTCTCTGAGTCTCGGTATTTTATAAATTTTATTGTAAGATGACCTTGGACTAGACTGAGTTTTACCCCAGCCTTAGACCACTTCCTTACAGTACGTAGCTGCTATCACTATCTGAAATGGTCCTACAAAGCGGGAAATGAGTTTGTAAGAGAAGTTCAGCCTTCTCTACCTCATTGTCCGTGAAAGTCCCATCCTGTCTCTTAAGGCAAAGTTCCGAGAGCACTTTCCCTTTTGAGATGGCTTTGAACACCCTTGCAGCGTGCGTGGCCTGCTCTAGAGTGGAACAAAACTTCCTGAAATGATCCCGTTTGCTATTGCGTATCTCCTTGTTATACTCAGTAAGCTTCCTGGTATAACAATCCCATTTGTCATTACTCTTTTAAGCTGCGTTAAACTGTTTCCTGACCTCCACTCGAAGAAGTCCTAGCTTCTTAGTCCACCATGGATTATCCCTGCTGGATTTATTGCACACACAGTATATGACAGACAATTATAATTTAACGAGGTCAATTAAATGCAACACCATACGTATTATTGTCTTCACTACAAAAACTGCTGATCACAGCGAAACCGACACATAGAACTAGTTACCAAAACAGCGGTCAGTCAACGCGGAAATTGCCAATATGCAATTCTGCATTGGCAAGCAATTGCTGCGTTTACAATAACCCAATTTATATTGATATTACACTTATGCAAACTAAGCTATTTTTTCCTAAAAATATTGTTACTTTCATGAATAAAAGATCAGTTCTTTACTTTGTACCAACAAACCAAGTATTTTACTCATCATCAAGGAATTCCCCCTCCGTAGTCCACCTAGTTACAAGTGCTAGTTGCGACGCCCTTTTAGCAGTCAGTTTATGTACTGAATGCTTACAAAACAAATATACACAAGCAGATACAAACTCAGTTGAAGATGTATTTGATTTGCATGACTCATTCAAAAAAACTTTAGGAAATGTACCCTGAAATTGGGAAAGCTTTAGTTGTGGGTCTATGAATTTAAAATATGTATATATATATATATGGACTCAATTACAACAAAATATGTTAACATCATGCTGCCACAAAGGTAAAGCTGCTTAACAACTGTCACTGTTCGACCGACTTTCTTTTTCGAACCAATCAATTCAAAACAGGTTTAAAATAGTTAAACTTAAATTAAAATATAAAATTACATTTAAATCTGAAAGTAAATTCAAATTAACGTAAACAATTTTTTCAAGTTAACGTTAACATGTTAGGAAATTCGACAAGAAAATTAGTGGTCCAAACTCAGTAAAACCAAACAATAAAAGCGTTTGATAAGTAATTAGTTGTTTTTATTAGATAAAGAAAAAAGCATCGATATTTTAAGTAATGGTATTGAAGCCTCCAAGGAGACAACGGCATAGAGTTTGTTATAGTCAGAGCATATTGTAACACGAAATTGTTCATGAATTAAAAAGTAGCTCGAGCAAAGGTCAAGGTCAAGGGGTAAAAATTTATGCGAAGATCTTATTGGTACACTTAATTTTATTCGACTGAAAAGAACTGACGAGTCGATTTCACTGCCATTTTTGACCCGGGTTCAACACAGGACATGTAAAATTGCACAAGGATGATTGTTTCCTATGCGTTATGCCAGTTGTACAATATTGTGCAAGTATTAACACTTACAAAGTCTATTTTTAAGTATTGGCACCACTCTTCCTTCAGAAGCTTTTTACAATACACTTGGAACTCACACATTTCGATATGTTTTCCATGATAATCATGACTCTTCGAGGTGTTAAGCTTTATATTCCACCTGCGAGCCCAGTTCTCAAGTAAGTGAATATATTCCTGTACTCCATCAGCTGCTTCGTACTCGCAAGGCGCAGAGTGGAACACTGCCACGTCATCGGCAAATGTGGCCATAAGAAAATTGCCAGGTGCATCGATGTCCACGAGGTCATTTGGGGTGGAATGTCCGCTGTAAAGAGGTTATATAGGAAGGGGCCCAGAACGCTACCTTGTGGGACGCCTGCCCTCATTTCTCTCGTGGTAGACAACTCTGCCCTCACCTTTACTTGAAATCTGCAATCCGTTAGGTATGACTACATCAAAGAGAAGAAGGGAGCAGGAAGGTTTTTTTTTATTTTCTGAAGCAAACCTTTAATCCAGACGCGGTCGAAAGCCTGCTTTACATCAAAGAAAATACCATAGCAGTAGTCTTTGTCGTCGTACGTCTTGAGGATATGGTTAACCACCCTGTGGACCTGCACATTAGCACCGTGCCCTACCCTGAACCAAAATTGGTGGTCAGGAAAGATGGCCACACGATCCATAAGCCTCACAAGTCGAGAAACGATCAATCGTTCCCATACCTTCGATAAAGAAGGTAGGAGACTGATCGACCGATATGACTCTGGGTCATCCTTCGGCTTGCACTGGGCAGGGGAAGTGCTGCCTCCTTAGTATAGCGTTGAATATCAACGTTATAAAAAGAAGCGCTCGAATTGGCAAGGCTCTCAGGGTGGCGTGGCATATCCCGTCATGGCCTGGAGCCTTGGATCGTGGCAGGACTCTTACTGCGTCGATGAACTCCTCCACTCTAATGGGGCTGATGGGCAGTGACATCTGCAGGGAAGTCTCCAGTGATCGGGTAGTCTCATCAAGCTCGTCCTGGTCAGCTAGGTCTAGCTTGCTCTTCGTCCGTGTGGCAGTACTTGTTTCCTGAGCAGCGTAGAGGTTCTGTTCTCCAAGGTTGGCACTTTAAACCTCGTGTGGCACGCCAGAGAGTGTACCCTGCGTCTTGGTTGTAGTCTAGACTCTCAAGCCTCCTTGTAAAAAATTCACTTTTCAGCCTGCGCAGTGATTCTTTTAGCTCTCTCTCGGATCTTTGCCATTCCGCTTTGTCCAGTGGATTAAGGGTTGTCAGAAATTTCCGTCTGTTTTGCCTCTTACTCTTGAGCCAGTTCATTTTATTTGGTGGTAATCTGTTTCCAGATATATCCTGCCATCCATTTATTGGGGGCGATGTAGCTTTGGCAGCAGCCAATCGTATTTTGGTGATGAGTAGGTCGATGGCGTCTTCAACATCCAGCCCAAAGCTTTTCTCGGTGTTGAGGTGTATGCTGGTAACCAGCCGTCTCTTAAACTCATCAATATCAGTTTGCTGGTTGATGAGCCTTGGAACCCCACAAACCACATTAGCCGTACTTTCTAAGGTTATTATCAAGCCAAGGTGGTCACTCGGGAGATCCCAGTCGTCGGAGATAGAGAGAAGCTGGTCAGGGATCCCCTGGTAGATGGCGAAGTCGATGCAGGATGGAGTGCCACGTGTTCCATAAGGGTACCTAGTCGGGGAGCCTGTATAAAGGATCTTAGCTCGACGGTGAGCCAAGCTCCTGGCAAGATTAAGGCCTTTCGTGTTACAGCTTCGTCCACCCCACAGCGGATGGTGTGCGTTCCAGTCCCCTCCAAGTGTTTGCTGCCAGCTGAGTTCAGAATATCATTAAAATCGCCCATCGTTGTCCTCACATTGGGCCTACAGTAGATTGCACCAAAGTCTACGTCACCAGCATCAGTAGAAACTTTAACGGTAGAATACTGGTAGGCCGAATTGCCTACAGTTAACTGTGGAAAATGAACCAGGTTGCTCCTAACGAGAACAGCGCAGCCTCTTGCAGCAGTACGACTCTGCACCCAGTGTGTCGGGTACACCTCAAAGCCAAAAATCCTTGGGAATGCTGGTCCGATCGTCCGGGCTTCACTCAGTAAAATAACTTGTATGTCAGTGTTTGTAGCAAGACTCATGTCCTTAATGGCAGAAGAAAACCCATTATCTGGTAGCTCCTGTTGTTGACCAGTTTGTCTCTGCTCTTGCTGCTGTCTTAATTGTTGCTGCAGTCTGTCTTATGCTGGTCTACCCTTTTTATTTTGGTTTGGAAGCGCTGTTCTGGCCACCGCAGCGTAAGTTTATCCCTCAAGTGCATTGAAGGATTGAATGGGAAAATCTATAGGTTTGATTCATTGCGTTCTGGTTCTTAGATTCTGATTTAGTCTCTGCATGGTATTTTTGGCTTCTTATATATTCCACAAACCGCTGGCAACCCTTATAATTTTCTGGATGATTGCCGTTGCAGTGCAAGCATGTGGATGGCGTGTCTAAGGGTCTGGCGCAGTCTGCGGACTTATGGTTCTCACCGCACTTTACACACTTATGCTCTTTCCTGCGGTAAGTGGCAGTGCTCCAGCCTCCACTGCGACCACCTGCTTGCAGATTTTGTTCACAGACTTGTTGTTAGGCGCTGATTCGATGTTGATAAAATGCAGATTCATAGGCTCATTTGTGGCTTTTTTCTTCGGGCTGTGTATGTGAAGAACAGTGTGCCCCTTACTCATCAGGTCTGCAATTAGCGCTTTATTGGAATGATGTAAGCCTTTATTAACTATGCGGTAAGGTTTTTCCTCCCGAAGCTGGTATGTTTGGAATTGGATTTTATGGGCGTCTAGCTTTCGAACAATTGCCCTATAGGTGAGCACATCGTTGGCAAGAAGCCTCATTGTCTTACCCGTATTAGATTTTATAGTTAATCTGTTTTCATCAAATACATTGGACAGTAGCATCCATAAATCTTGGATATTGTCGATGTCATTGAGCACTATAGGGGGAGGCTTCTCCGTAACAACCATTGGTGCTTTGTTGTTTGCATTAGCCTTGGCGTTTAGCTGGTTGCTGGAAGCAGCTTGGGTGGAAGTTGAGGGGCAAAAATCCAGGGGGGACCGATTTGGTGAGCCGTCGTCCGATATTTCGAAGGTCTCGAAGGAGTCTTCAGTGTCCATGCCGTCATCTTCGTGCGGCGCTAGAAGGGAAAATCGTTTGGTCGTATTTGGTTGGTTCGTTGCCGAGAGATGATTGGATGATTGGCCGATTTTAGTGTCAGTTTTTTTATGTTTGCGGCGCGAAGCTGGCGGAGATATGCTGTCATACACTTTCCGTTTACCGGCCTTTTCCTTCTGGGAGTCGAGAATGCGTGCTGCAGCCTGGTCTGCATTATCGTCGGATTCCAGGGTATCTTTAGCTGCGTCAGTGAGTCCTTGCGCAGCCCTAAGCGCAGAGTATTTATTGACCACAGCAGCCAATTTTCATGCTTAATCCTCACTAGCTGACTCATTGTTAGTTAGCATATTCGTCTGCTAGTCTGTGCATTAATTTGCGTTCAAATGAAAACAAAAACAAGTGGAAACGTTGCAGTCGGACGCAACCGACTGCGGCATACTCGATACCAGTATTAAAACCGGTAAAAAGAGGCCTGACTGCTGAGGGGTACGGATGCGGCAGAGGTGTACACTGCCTAAAAAATTTTCCGATGCAGATGGGGATGCCACAAGCTATCTTCCTTACAAGTTTGATGACTTTAGCTCAAAGTTTGTAAGTTTGTTGGGAAAGGGGGGCTGGAGGCGATATGGGTGGGCGTGGCATCAAAATTTGAGATGCAGATCTTTGTGGAATGTCAATTGCTATCTTCATACCAAATTTGGTGACTCTAGCTCGAAAATTGTACAAAGTGGGGCAAGGGGGGCTGGGGGCGGTATGGGTGGGCGTGGCATCCAAATTTTTGCTGCAGATCTATGTGGGATGTCAATTGCTATCTTCATACCAAATTTGGTGACTCTAGCTAAAAGTTTGTAAAAGGTGTGGACAGGGGGGCGACATGGGTGGGCGTGGCTCCAAAACTTTGATGCCGATTTTTGGGGGTCGTTGCCAGCTATCTTCCTACCAAATTTGGTGGTTCTAGCTCCACTACTCTCGAAGATACACGCATTCCCGTTTTTGACGAAGCGTTGGGGTGGATGGGGGCGGCTAGGGCAGTATCGGTGGGCGTGGCATCCAAACTTTTGATGCAGTTTTTTGGGGGTCATCATCACCTATCTTGGCACTAAATTTGGTGGCTCTAGCTCAAAAACTGTGGGAGATATAGCCATTTCTGATTTCAAATTGCGGGGGGCTGGGGGCGGAATGGGGGAAGGTGGCTCCAAAATTTTTGATGCAGTTTTTTGGGGGTTGCTAGTAGCTATCTGCTTACCAAATTTGGTAGTTCTAGCTGTAAGGATGTACGAAATATGTGGATTTATCGGTTTTGAGTTATCGAATTTATCGATTTGCCAGCCCCCCAGTTATCGTAGAACCCCCATCTTGACACTTTAATTTACTATCCCATAGATAAAGAGAATTGGAAAGTTTCAAGTCTCTAGCTTGAAGGGTGTGGAAAAAGTTGCGAACATACGGACGGACAGACGGACAGACGGACGGACACCATGACGGACATTGCACAAAACCAATATACTCTTTACCTTCGGTATCGAGTATAACAAGTGGAAACGTTGCAGTCGGACGCAACCGACTAAGGTATACTCGTTACCAGTATTAAAACCGGTAAAAAGAGACCTGATTGCAAAGGGGTACGGATGCTAAAAGTTTGTAAAAACTTGGGAAAGGGGGGCTGGAGGCGAATTGGGTGGGTGTGGCATCCAAATTTTTGATGCAGATCTTTGTGGAATGTCAATTGCTATCTTTATACCAAATTTGGTGACTCTAGCTCGAAAATTGTTAAAAGTGGGGAAAGGGAGGCTGGAGGCGGTATTGAGGGTGTGGCATTCAAATTTTTTATGCAGATCTATGTGGAATGTCAATTGCTATCTTCATACCAAATTTGGTGACTCTAGCTCAAAGTTTGAAAAGGTGGGGAAACGGGGGCGAAATGGTTAGGCGTGGCTCCAAAACTTTGATGCAGATTTTTTTCGGGTCGTTACCAGCTATCTTCCTACCAAATTTGGAGGCTCTAGCTCCTCAACTCTGGAAGATACACGCATTCCCGTTTTTGACGAAGCGTTGGGGTGGATGGGGTCGGCTAGGGCAGTTTTGGTGGGCGTGGCATCCAAACTTTTGATGCAGTTTTTAGGGGGTCATCATCGCCTATCTTGGCACTAAATTTTGTGGCTATAGCTCAAAAACTGTGGGAGATATAGCCATTTCTGATTTCAAATTGCGGGGGAGCTGGGGGCGGAATGGGGGGGCGTGGCTCCAAAATGCAGTTTTTTGGGGATTGCTAGTAGCTATCTTCCTACCAAATTTGGTAGTTCTAGCTGTAAGGATGTGCGAAATATGTGGATTAATCGGTTTTGAGTTATCGAATTTATCGATTTGCCACCCCCCAGTTATCGTAGAGCCCCAATCTTGACGTTTTAATTTACTATCCCATAGATAAAGGGAATGGGAAAGTTTCAAGTCTCTAGCTTGAAGGGTGTGGAAAAAACTTGCAACCATACGGACGGACAGACGGACAGACACCATGACGGACATTGCAAAAAACCAATATACTCTTTACCTTTGGTATCGAGTATAAAAACCAATAAATTCAAATCACTAAAACACAACTTGATTGATCTACAAAAAAAGCTATGCCATAATACATACTAAATAACATATAAATTGATTTATAAACAATCTTAATTTTAAAACGTTGCGGTCGGACGCAACCGACTGCGAAATACTTTGATACCAGTACTAAAACATGTTGCGTTCATAAGGACAGATGGACGGCAGACACCATGACGGACATTGCACAGAAACAATATACTCTTTACCTTCGGTAACAGAGTATAAAAATTTATGTCAAAATACTGTTATAAATTAAATTATGTTACCAAAAATTCTTGCATAGATATTAAAAATACAAGTATGTTACGAACTATAAACTTAATATTTGATTAGAGTTTTATAAATAACAACCAGTCAATTTAAGATCACACATAATATACAATGGGAACACAAATGATGTTGGAATCATGCAGCTTCTGATTGAGACCGCTTGACTAGGTCACTTTTGAAATAATTATGCAAAGTATATTTAACCTGAAATGGCCAAAACGGTGCACATAAGCAAGCAAGGAAGGGTAAAAGGATGTGCGCTTGCGTTTAAGAATATTTTGTGCAGGATATTGTTAGGAAATTACAACAAATATTGCTTAGGTTAACTTTAGGTAAGTTTCTTTTTTTGGTGTGCTTGTCAGATCGTACATATGTAGCTGCTCAGTAGCTGAATTATAACTACAACCATATGCAAACAAATGTACTTAAACGAGTACAATAGATGTTGGGCCAACTAAATAGGAAAGTTGGATAAACAGAAACCTGCTTTAGCCAGCCAACAACATTGCCCACGGCAACTCCATGATTGCCGCCGGTCAAATGAACCAAGCGGCGACTTGAACTTGATTTGCCACCAGTTGTAGTTGTAGTAATTGATGTAGGTGCAATAGCACTTTCTGCTTCTTTTGTTGTTGTTTATAGCAGCAGCAGCTGTTGGTGATGTGGGCAATAGAACGCTTTCTCCGCCGCCGCCGTCATTATTCCTGTTTCTGATGTTGCTCATCCTGTAGCTTACGCTGCAGAGTCGAAAAGAGAATTTTTTGCATGTCTTCAAAGCATTGAAAAACAATCAACTTACAACACACTTTTCGCATATTTATGTATTACTATGTAGACGCATTTTTCAAGAATTTTTAATCGCCGAGCAGCAAAGTAAACAAACACAAAATATTCACTTAATACGCCATCAAACTAAAAACAAGTGGAAACGTTGCAGTCGGACGCAACCGACTGCGGCATACTCGATACCAGTATTAAAACCGGTAAAAAGAGGCCTGATTGCAAGGGGTACGGATGCGGCAGGGGTGTACGCTGCCTTAAAGATTCTCCGATGCAGATGGGGATGCCACCAGCTATATTCCTTCCGAATTTGGTGACTCTAGCTCAAAGTTTGTAAAATGTAGGGAAAGGGGGGCTGGGGGCGGTATGGGTGGGCGTGGCATCAAAATTTTTGTTGCAGATCTTGTTAAATGTCAATTGCTATCTTCATACCAAATTTGGTGATTCAGCTCGAAGTTTGTAAAAGTGGGGAAAGGGGGGCGTATAGGTGGGCAAGGCATCCAAATGTTTGATGCAGATCTATGTGGAATGTCAATTGCTATCTACATACCAAATTTGGTGACTCTAGCTCGAAGTTTGTAAAAAGTGGGGAAAGGGGGGCTGGGGGCGGTATGGGTGGGCGAGGCATCCAAATTTTTGATGCAGATCTATGTGTGTCAATTGCTATCTACATACAAAATTTGGTGAATCTAGCTCGAAGTTTGTAAAAAGTTGGAAAGGGGTGGGGGCGGTATTGGTGGGCGTGGCATCCAAATTTGTGATGCAGATCTTTGTGGAATGTCAATTGCTATCTTCATACCAAATTTGGTGACTCTAGCTCGAAAATTGTAAAAAGTGGGGAAAGGGGGGCGAAATGGGGGCGTGGCTCCAAAACTTTGATGCAGTTTTTTGGGGGTCGTTAACAGCTATCTTCCCACCAAATTTGGAGGCTCTAGCTCCACAACTCTGGAAGATACACGCATTCCCGTTTTTGACGAAGCGTTGGGGTGGATGGGGGCGGCTAGGGCAGTATTGGTGGGCGTGGCATCCAAACTTTTGGTGCAGTTTTTAGAGGGTCATCATCACCTATCTTGGCACCAAATTTGGTGGCTATAGCTCAAAAACTGTGGGAGATATAGCCATTTCTGATTTTAAAATGCGGGGGGGCTGGGGGCGTAATGGGTGGGCGTGGCTCCAAAACTTTGATGCAGTTTTTTGGGGGTCGTTAGCAGCTATCTTCCCTCCAAATTTGGAGGCTCTAGCTCTACAACTCTGGAAGATACACGCACTCCCGTTTTTGACGAAGCGTTGGGGTGGATGGGGGCGGCTAGGGCAGTATTGGTGGGCGTGGCATCCAAACTTTTGGTGCAGTTTTTAGGGGGTCATCATCACCTATCTTGGCACCAAATTTGGTGGCTATAGCTCAAAAACTGTGGGAGATATAGTCTTTTTTGACTTTAAAATGCGAGGGGCTGGGGGCGGAATGGGGGGGCGTGGCTCCAAAATTTTTGATGCAGTTTTTTGGGGGTTGCTAATAGCTATCTTCTTACCAAATTTGGTACTTCTAGCTGTAAGGATGTGCTAAATATGTGGATTTATCGGTTTTGGGTTATCGAATTTATCGATTTGCCAGCCCCCCAGTTATCGTAGAACCCCCATCTTGACACTTTAATTTACTATCCCATAGATAAAGAGAATTGGAAAGTTTCAAGTCTCTAGCTTGAAGGGTGTGGAAAAAACTTGCAACCATACGGACGGACAGACGGACAGACGGACAGACACCATGACGGACATTGCACAAAACCAATATACTCTTTACCTTCGGTATCGAGTATAATAAAAATGCATACGCGTATAGCACACTATACGACATAATTAAAAATGTAATATATTTTTTTTATTTATTATTTAAGGGCGAGTATCGCTCGTTGAAAGCCGACGGTAAAATGCAAATCATATGGCAAATTATTTTGGGATGCAAATTTCACTCATATTAAACAATTTCAGTACGCTAACAAATGCAAAAACAATATAAACAATGAGAGCGATAAAGTGAGAGGGAGGTTCACAAAACAAATGCGAAAACAACTTAAGATATGACATACATATATGTTTGTACATGAAAAGGCAAAAGCATTCAAAATGAATGCGTTTATTTGTAGACACATATTTTATTATACTTTATTTATATTTAATTTAAAGTTTGGTCGTATTAGCATTGATGCACAAAATTATAAGATTCAAATATTATTAATGAAACTTTTTTTTAACATCTCGCGTACTTTAAATCCAAGACTCTTGCAATGGATTGGAAATTGAAAATGTTACAAATGTAATTTAATTTAATAAAAATGCACGAAAATTGATTAAAATATATTTAATTTTAATTTTGCTGTTTGGCAATGTTTATAGTTAAATCAACATGTTTTATATTTACATACGTAAACTAGGTACAGTCGACTTCCATATAACGAACTTTCTTATAACTAAGTTTTCTATTTTACGAATTCATTTGCAGAACACTTCAATTTGTTTCAATAAAAAACCCATTCTATATTACGAATCTTTTCGTTAAGAAAGTTTTTTCTTGTCCCCTTTAGATTCGTTATATGGACGTTTGACTGTATAATATAAACAACTAAAAAGTTTGCGTTGATTTCGACGGACGGACGGACGGACATTGCACAAAACCAATAAACTCTTTTGATGCAATTTGGGGACATCATCAACTGTCTTAAAAACTGTGCAAGAAACTTGCGTTTCCGATTGTAAAATGGGGGGAGGGGCGTTAGGGTTCGGCGATGCAGTTTTTTTTAGGGATAAAACCGATAGCTGAAAATCGGTAAGAGCACATCCATACAGCTAGCTACCAAATTTGGTTCCAAAGATTTAAAGAACGTTTTTAAAAATGTTTGTAACACTAAAACTTTCAAATCAAAAGACATTTATAAATGCTTAAAAATATTTTTGGAATTTTCATTGAATTAAGAAACCCGCCTAACAAAGTTTAAGCAATTTTAAAATGCTTAATGCAAGCCATACACCAAATTTAATAAACAAATACTGCACAGCAGCAACATAATTAACAAAAGTCAATAGCTAGTTTGTGTAACTCACGTACGGTGCACATTCCACAATGTGGCAGTCGCTTCCGTTAGCAACGTTCATTGCTTGAAGGCAAAATCCTAAAAGGCCCCATGACACTGAAAGGGCGAAAACTAACGCGATTAGCCCAACCAAATATCTTATTGCAAGCATACACCTTAGAGGAAGTCAAGGGTCAATTGACGTAAGACCTCGTTGAGAAAGCTCGAATAGAAGATACTCTAGACCATGGGTCGGCAACCTTTTGTTGTAAAAGGGCTAAATATTTTTCATGGGGATCAGTGCGGGCCACACTTGCAGTAGGTATACCTACAATATTTACGTACAAATATTTTAGTTTTAAAAATAAAACGCTTAGTGTACTATATAGTCATGTACACCCAACCATACCCTCACTTATTAGATTAAGCTCATTATGTTTGTATGCACCTGGCAGCTAAGCTTTCACTTGGAGCTTTCAACACCAAGCTTAAGCTTACCTCTTATTCGGCAGTAGATAAGACGACTTAAATCAGTACAGACGTACCAATAAATGATTCACTAAAACGAAACCAGAGTCTTTCGTTTTAAACTTATCAACGCGACAAAGAAGTCGATAGAGGTGTTTAACACACGACGACGAAGTCGTGGCTGCTAACATCGAATAATCACCCTTCCATCTAACCTGTACGAAGAAGTCTCAGAGCGAAAGGCAACGATCACCCTTTCATTTAACTATATTTCAACGAAATTTATTGTAGTTAATAAAATCAATGAGATTTTTATACTCGATACCGAACGTAAAGAGTATATTGAGTTTGTGCAATGTCCGTCATGGTGTCCGTCCGTCTGTCCGTCCGTATGTTCGCAACTTTTTTCCACACCCTTCAAGCTAGAGACTTGAAACTTTCCAATTCTCTTTATCTATGGGATAGTAAATTAAAGTGTCAAGATAACTGGGGGGCTGGCAAATCGATAAATTCGATAACTCAAAACCGAAAAATCCACATATTTCGCACATCCTTACAGCTAGAACTACCAAATTTGGTAAGAAGATAGCTACTAGCAACCCCCAAAAATCTGCATCAAAAATTTTGGAGCCACGCCCACCCATTCCGCCCCCAGTCCCCCCGCATTTTAAAGTCAAAAAAGCCTATATCTCCCACAGTTTTTGAGCTATAGCCACCAAATTTGGTGCCAAGATAGGTGATGCCACACCCACCAATAATGCCCTAGCCGCCCCATCCACCCTAATGCTTCGTCAAAAACGGGAATGCGTGTATCTTCCAGAGTATGAAGATATCAATTGACATATCCCAAAGATCTGCAGCAAAAATTTGGATGCCACACCCACCCAATTCGCCCCCAGCCCCCCTTTCCCAAGCTTTTACAAACTTTGAGCATCCGTACCCCTTTGCAATCAGGTCTCTTTTTACCGGTTTTAATACTGGTAACGAGTATACCGCAGTCGGTTGCGTCCGACTGCAACGTTTCCACTTGTTTATACCCTTCACATGTGAAACAGGGTATATTGACTTTGTCATGAATCTGTAACGCCTTAAAGGAATGATGGGAGACCCCATAAACTATATATCAAAATGATCAGGACGAGCTCAGGAATTGATTTCCGTCCGTCCGTCCGTCTGTCCGTCTGTCCGTTTGTCCGTCTGTCCGGCCAAACTGCTGAACCGATCTTGATGAAACTTTCACAGATTGCTTAGATCATGTCGGGTTTGTTCACTATGAAATTTCATCCCGATCGGAGCATTCTACGATATAGCCACCATATAAATTGACCATATCAACACGATTTCCGGCCAAACTGCTGAACCGATCTTGATGAAACTTTCAGAGATTGCTTAGATCATGTCGGGTTTGTTCACTATGAAATTTCATCCCGATCGGAGCAATCTACGACATAGCCACCATACAAATTTACCATATCAACAGGATTTCCGGCCAAACTGCTGTTGATGAAACTTTCACAGATTGCTTAGATCATGTCGGGTTTGTTCACTATGAAATTTCATTTCGATCGGAGCATTCTACGACATAGCCACCATACAAATTTACCATATCGTACTATCAATTGTTGTCTCTGTCGTGCACTTTCAAGTACCTACATGTCAAATTGTTGTTGTTGTCGCACACGAACAAGTAAATGACGCTCAAGAGTAAAAATATTAGCGAAAAATTACCAACAACTGCACAGAAACATAAGAGGGGGGGGCATTGATTTGGCTGTGTGAAGGGTATCATAGTCTTGGCATAGCCAAAATTAACTATGCGCCACTATGTTTTTGTTTTCATTTGAACGCAAATTAATGCACAGACTAGCAGACGAGTATGCTAACTAACAATGAGTCAGCTAGTGAGGATTAAGCATGCAAATTGGCTGCTGTGGTCAATAAATACTCTGCGCTTAGGGCTGCGCAAGGACTCACTGACGCAGCTAAAGATACCCTGAAGACGCCTTCGAGACCTTCGAAATATCGGACGACGGCTCACCAAATCGGTCCCCCCTGGAATTTTGCCCCTCAACTTCCACCCAAGCTGCTTCCAGCAACCAGCTAAACGCCAAGGCTAATGCAAACAACAAAGCACCAATGGTTGTTACGGAGAAGCCTCCCCTATAGTGCTCAATGACATCGACAATATCCAAGATTTATGGATGCTACTGTCCAATGTATTTGATGAAAACAGATTAACTATAAAATCTAATACGGGTAAGACAATGAGGCTTCTTGCCAACGATGTGCTCACCTATAGGGCAATTGTTCGAAAGCTAGACGCCCATAAAATCCAATTCCAAACATACCAGCTTCGGGAGGAAAAACCTTACCGCATAGTTAATAAAGGCTTACATCATTCCAATAAAGCGCTAATTGCAGACCTGATGAGTAAGGGGCACACTGTTCTTCACATACACAGCCCGAAGAAAAAAGCCACAAATGAGCCTATGAATCTGCATTTTATCAACATCGAATCAGCGCCTAACAACAAGTCTGTGAACAAAATCTGCAAGCAGGTGGTCGCAGTGGAGGCTGGAGCACTGCCACTTACCGCAGGAAAGAGCATAAGTGTGTAAAGTGCGGTGAGAACCATAAGTCCGCAGACTGCGCCAGACCCTTAGACACGCCATCCACATGCTTGCACTGCAACGGCAATCATCCAGAAAATTATAAGGGTTGCCAGCGGTTTGTGGAATATATAAGAAGCCAAAAATACCATGCAGAGACTAAATCAGAATCTAAGAACCAGAACGCAATGAATCAAACCTATAGATTTTCCCATTCAATCCTTCAATGCACTTGAGGGATAAACTTACGCTGCGGTGGCCAGAACAGCGCTTCCAAACCAAAATAAAAAGGGTAGACCAGCATAAGACAGACTGCAGCAACAATTAAGACAGCAGCAAGAGCAGAGACAAACTGGTCAACAACAGGAGCTACCAGATAATGGGTTTTCTTCTGCCATTAAGGACATGAGTCTTGCTACAAACACTGACATACAAGTTATTTTACTGAGTGAAGCCCGGACGATCGGACCAGCATTCCCAAGGATTTTTGGCTTTGAGGTGTACCCGACACACTGGGTGCAGAGTCGTACTGCTGCAAGAGGCTGCGCTGTTCTCGTTAGGAGCAACCTGGTTCATTTTCCACAGTTAACTGTAGGCAATTCGGCCTACCAGTATTCTACCGTTAAAGTTTCTACTGATGCTGGTGACGTAGACTTTGGTGCAATCTACTGTAGGCCCAATGTGAGGACAACGATGGGCGATTTTAATGATATTCTGAACTCAGCTGGCAGCAAACACTTGGAGGGGACTGGAACGCACACCATCCGCTGTGGGGTGGACGAAGCTGTAACACGAAAGGCCTTAATCTTGCCAGGAGCTTGGCTCACCGTCGAGCTAAGATCCTTTATACAGGCTCCCCGACTAGGTACCCTTATGGAACACGTGGCACTCCATCCTGCATCGACTTCGCCATCTACCAGGGGATCCCTGACCAGCTTCTCTCTATCTCCGACGACTGGGATCTCCCGAGTGACCACCTTGGCTTGATAATAACCTTAGAAAGTACGGCTTATGTGGTTTGTGGGGTTCCAAGGCTCATCAACCAGCAAACTGATATTGATGAGTTTAAGAGACGGCTGGTTACCAGCATACACCTCAACACCGAGAAAAGCTTTGGGCTGGATGTTGAAGACGCCATCGACCTACTCATCACCAAAATACGATTGGCTGCTGCCAAAGCTACATCGCCCCCAATAAATGGATGGCAGGATATATCTGGAAACAGATTACCACCAAATAAAATGAACTGGCTCAGGAGTAAGAGGCAAAACAGACGGAAATTTCTGACAACCCTTAATCCACTGGACAAAGCGGAATGGCAAAGATCCGAGAGAGAGCTAAAAGAATCACTGCGCAGGCTGAAAAGTGAATTTTTTACAAGGAGGCTTGAGAGTCTAGACTACAACCAAGACGCAGGGTACACTCTCTGGCGTGCCACACGAGGTTTAAAGTGCCAACCTTGGAGAACAGAACCTCTACGCTGCTCAGGAAACAAGTACTGCCACACGGACGAAGAGCAAGCTAGACCTAGCTGACCAGGGCGAGCTTGATGAGACTACCCGATCACTGGAGACTTCCCTGCAGATGTCACTGCCCATCAGCCCCATTAGAGTGGAGGAGTTCATCGACGCAGTAAGAGTCCTGCCACGATCCAAGGCTCCAGGCCATGACGGGATATGCCACGCCACCCTGAGAGCCTTGCCAATTCGAGCGCTTCTTTTTATAACGTTGATATTCAACGCTATACTAAGGAGGCAGCACTTCCCTGCCCAGTGCAAGCCGAAGGATGACCCAGAGTCATATCGGTCGATCAGTCTCCTACCTTCTTTATCGAAGGTATGGGAACGATTGATCGTTTCTCGACTTGTGAGGCTTATGGATCGTGTGGCCATCTTTCCTGACCACCAATTTTGGTTCAGGGTAGGGCACGGTGCTAATGTGCAGGTCCACAGGGTGGTTAACCATATCCTCAAGACGTACGACGACAAAGACTACTGCTATGGTATTTTCTTTGATGTAAAGCAGGCTTTCGACCGCGTCTGGATTAAAGGTTTGCTTCAGAAAATAAAAAAAAACCTTCCTGCTCCCTTCTTCTCTTTGATGTAGTCATACCTAACGGATTGCAGATTTCAAGTAAAGGTGAGGGCAGAGTTGTCTACCACAACCTCTTTACAGCGGACATTCCACCCCAAATGACCTCGTGGATATCGATGCACCTGGCAATTTTCTTATGGCCACATTTGCCGATGACGTGGCAGTGTTCCACTCTGCGCCTTGCGAGTACGAAGCAGCTGATGGAGTACAGGAATATATTCACTTACTTGAGAGCTGGGCTCGCAGGTGGAATATAAAGCTTAACACCTCGAAGAGTCATGATTATCATGGAAAACATATCGAAATGTGTGCGTTCCAAGTGTATTGTAAAAAGCTGCTGAAGGAAGAGTGGTGCCAATACTTTAAAATAGACTTTTTAAGTGTTAATACTTGCACAATATTGTACAACTGGCATAACGCATAGGAAACAATCATCCTTGTGCAATTTTACATGTCCTGTGTTGAACCCGGGTCGAAAATGGCAGTGAAATCGACTCGTCAGTTCTTTTCAGTCGAATAAAATTAAGTGTACCAATAAGATCTTCGCATAAATTTTTACCCCTTGACCTTGACCTTTGCTCGAGCAACTTTTTAATTCATGAACAATTTCGTGTTACAATATGCTCTGACTATAACAAACTCTATGCCGTTGTCTCCTTGGAGGCTTCAATACCATTACTTAAAATATCGATGCTTTTTTCTTTATCTAATAAAAACAACTAATTACTTATCAAACGCTTTTATTGTTTGGTTTTACTGAGTTTGGACCACTAATTTTCTTGTCGAATTTCCTAAAGTGTTAACGTTAACTTGAAAAAATTGTTTACGTTAATTTGAATTTACTTTCAGATTTAAATGTAATTTTATATTTTAATTTAAGTTTAACTATTTTAAACCTGTTTTGAATTGATTGGTTCGAAAAAGAAAGTCGGTCGAACAGTGGCAGTTGTTAAGCAACTTTACCTTTGTGGCAGCATGATGTTAACATATTTTGTTGTAATTGAGTCATATATATATATATATATACATATATTAAATTCATAGACCCACAACTAAAGCTTTCCCAATTTCAGGGTTCATTTCCTAAAGTTTTTTTGAATGAGTCATGCAAATCAAATACATCTTCAACTGAGTTTGTATCGTTTTGAGCTCGTCTTCGGACACGGTTCAACTGTTTACACTAACTCTTCGCTTTTTCCACCTAACCCGTGAAAGTTTTTCTAAGCGGCATATTATAATATAAGTGAAAATTTAACAACGACAAAAAGTATTTCCAAGTCCTATTTGAACTACACTAATTTATTTATTTTTAAGGTAGTAGTTTGTAAAGTAGTAAATTTCGCGAGGTACAGATCTCAGTTTGTCCAAGGCCCACGTCACAAGGAATATGTATATTTAATCAGCGACGCTTCACGAAATGGAGGCAAGTGTCGCGGAGTCGCCTAACGTTGGGGTCACGCTGCCGAAACGACTGGGTGATTGGGGAAGCATACAAAGCAGCCCTCTGTACAAGTGCCTCTAATCACATACTATATTTATATATGTCAAAAAAAACGAGCAGCCTACTCCTGGCTACTCACTTTCCTGGGTGCGTGGCTATGGAGCAGCCCATCTCAGAGAGTGAGGCACCAACCTACCTCTCTGGGATTGGAGAGTGCCCACACCTGCGCATGGCTATGGTGGCAGACTCCAATGGGGCTGAGGGAAGAGAACCCCCTATCGCTCAGAACGTGTTGGAAACATGCCCTATAGACTGTTTCATCAAAATAGCGTACAATGGGCTATACAGAGTTTCAGTCCATACAAATCCCCTGGACCAGATGGAGTTTATCCATGCCTGTTGCAGCGGGGACTGCACCAACTCACAATCCCCCTGGTCCGTTTATTCCGAGCTAGTCTCTTGTTTGGACACATACCAAGCAAATGGGCTAAGGTGAAAGTTGTGTTTATTCCTAAGGTAGGGAAGAAAGATTCCCAATTGCCTAAGTCCTATAGACCGATTAGTCTTAGCTCCTTCTTCGTTAAAACTATGGAGAAGATAATTGACCAGCACATCAGGGAAGTGAATCTCAAGCATCTTCCCTTACATAAGTACCAATAAGCGTACCAATCTGGTAACACTGTGGTAAAAACGATCCTAACCTATGCATCTCTTGCTTGGTGGACGAAATCTACCCAGAAGACAGCTGCGGCTGAACTTACCAAATTACAACGACTGGTCTGCATAGGCATCACTGGAGCCATCTGGACATGTCCCACTGCAGCACTTGGAGTCATAACTGGCATACCCCCTCTACCCATCACCCTGAAAATGGAGGCCTGCCTGGGGGCACTTCTCCTTCAAAACATCACCAATATAAAAAGTGGTGATCTTACCGGGCATCTTCGGGTTCTCGAACCCCTAATAAACGAGCCCATTCTGCGCGTAACTGACGAACAGAAACCAAAACTTGTTTTCCACAGAAACTTCTCTGTAGTCTTGCACACCAGACATTATTGGAAAACAAAATCAATATCTCTGCCCAGTGGATCACTGACGGGTCGAAACTGGAAAACGGCGACACCGGGGCTGGTATTTTCGGACCAAGGTTCAACAAGTCCATAGCCATGGGAAAGTTTCCAACCGTTTTCCAAGCAGAGACAAACGCAATAGAAATCTGTGCTCGTGAATGCCTTCGCAGGAAAATGCAGGCGGCACTCATAGCGCTGAGATCCTTCACGATCTCCTCCAGACTTGTAGAGAACTGTTTCCAGCAGCTGAACGCCTTTGTCTCCAAAAACATCTTAACGGTGGGCTGGGTGCCAGGGCATGAAGGCCATATGGGAAACGAGGTGGCAGACTCCCTAGCCAAACGCGCGGCGATGACACCACTAATCGGCCCTGAACCGTTCTGTGCACTCTCGAAAGGACACAAAAGAAAACTGGTCAGGAAATGGGAGGAAACGGAGATAAGTCGCCACTGGACCGACAGTGCAGGGCTGAGACAAGCCAAACAATTTCTCGTCCCCCAGATGACGCGATCAAAACGCATCATCCATTTAAAAAAGAGCGAAATTCGCACTCTAACAGGCTACCTAACGGGTCACTGCAACCTAAGGTATCACCTTAAGAAATTAAAGCTTTCAGAAATCGACACATGCAGATTCTGTGGGCTGGAGCTAGGAACATCAGAACATGTTCTATGTGAATGCCACTCGCTAAGCAGACGTCGACTTCTACAACTACAGGATAAGGGCACATATGGACCCTACCTCTCTTTTATTAGAAGCCTCGGTATAGAGGCTCTACCCTAATCCTAATTGCCATCTGGTCGCAGTGCAACAAGGCCCTCGTAATAATAATAATAATCTTCTATATATATAAAATAGTTTGTCCTGACTAGAATGGAAGAGCCACAGCCTAAAGGCCTGTACGCATGAGCCCCGTACAGCTCCCGTACAGTATACATGAGTTTTACGGCTGTAACGACTAGTGTTGAAAAATTCACATATTGTGGCGGTAGGCTAATTGTTTTTTGTAAATAAATCGGAAATGCAACTGTGTTTTGTACACTTGATTTCAAAATAATGATTCGCGCGCTACTTTTGTGTTTGAGTACAGCTAACGCCCTGCTTCTGGCGGTTGCATTTTAGTGAACCCATATTTGAAGGGCAGAGCTGAGATTACCAAAGATTATGCTAAACATGACTGAAACCACTCAAAAGACTCAGAGCAAATTCACCTTTATAATCTATACCCTGCAATAGATCAGTGGCAGTACAATCCAGTTTATATGTTATTTAAATCGAATCTTATTAATTAATAAATATATTTTTATTTATTACTTCTTGCGCAGCATTGACTGCCAAAACAATAAGTATGGCTCTATTGGAGCCTGAATTAGGTCAACTTTGTTAATATTATCCGAAAAATGTATAAGCCGGCTCTTGCCCGACATGTTGTTGCATTTTTTACAACCGTAAATAGCTGCTGAAAGCTATTTACTGCCCGTAGAATTTTAACATAGCATTTTAACATTTTCATTGTTCAACACTTCCGTACCAGCAGTAGCTAACAGAACTGCAGGCCTAAAATGTAAGTACTGTACTGAAGCTGTACGACACCATTTTTATACTCGATACCGAAGGTAAAGAGTATATTGGTTTTGTGCAATGTCCGTCATGGTGTCCGTCCGTCTGTCCGTCTTTATGTTCGCAACTTTTTTCCACACCCTTCAAGCTAGAGACTTGAAACTTTCCAATTCTCTTTATCTATGGGATAGTAAATTAACTGGGGGGCTGGCAAATCGATAAATTCGATTACTCAAAACCGATAAATCCACATATTTCGCACATCCTTACAGCTAGAACTACCAATTTTGGTAAGAAGATAGCTACTAGCAACCCCCAAAAAACTGCATCAAAAATTTTGGAGCCACGCCCCCCCATTCCGCCCTTTTAAAGTCAAAAAAGCCTATATCTCCCACAGTTTTTGAGCTATAGCCACCAAATTTGGTGCCAAGATAGGTGATGATGACCCCCAAAAACTGCATCAAACGTTTGGATGCCACGCCCACTGATACTGCCCTAGCCGCCCCCATCCACCCCAACGCTTCGTCAAAAACGGGAATGCGTGTATCTTCCAGAGTTGTGGAGCTAGAGCCACCAAATTTGGTAGGAAGATAGCTGGCAACGACCCCCAAAAATCTGCATCAAAGTTTTGGAGCCACGCCCACCCATTCCACCCCCAGCCCCCCCGCATTTTGAAATCACAAATGGCTGTATCTCCCTCAGTTTTTGAGCTAGAGCCACCAAATATGGTGCCAAGATAGGTGATGATGACCCCCTAAAAACTGCATCAAAAGTTTGGATGCCACGCCCACCAATACTGCCCTAGCCGCCCCCATCCACCCCAACGCTTCGTCAAAAACGGGAATGCGTGTATCTTCCAGAGTTGTGGAGCTAGAGCCACCAAATTTGGTAGGAAGATAGCTGGCAACGACCCCCAAAAATCTGCATCAAAGTTTTGGAGCCACGCCCACCCATTTTGCCCCCCTTTCCCCACCTTTTACAACTTTTGAGCTAGAGTCACCAAATTTGGTATGAAGTTAGGAATTGACATTCCACAAAGATCTGCATCAAAAAATTGGATGCCACACCCACCCATTCCGCCCCCAGTCCCCCCGCATTTTAAAGTCAAAAAAGCCTATATCTCCCACAGTTTTTGAGCTATAGCCACCAAATTTGGTGCCAAGATAGGTGATGCCACACCCACCAATAATGCCCTAGCCGCCCCATCCACCCCAATGCTTCGTCAAAAACGGGAATGCGTGTATCTTCCAGAGTATGAAGATATCAATTGACATATCCCAAAGATCTGCAGCAAAAATTTGGATGCCACACCCACCCAATTCGCCCCCAGCCCCCCTTTCCCAAGCTTTTACAAACTTTGAGCATCCGTACCCCTTTGCAATCAGGTCTCTTTTTACCGGTTTTAATACTGGTAACGAGTATACCGCAGTCGGTTGCGTCCGACTGTAACGTTTCCACTTGTTTATACCCTTCACATGTGAAACAGGGTATATTGACTTTGCCATGAATCTGTAACGCCTTAAAGGAATGATGGGAGACCCCATAAACTATATATCAAAATGATCAGGACGAGCTCAGGAATTGATTTCCGTCCGTCCGTCCGTCTGTCCGTCTGTCCGTTTGTCCGTCTGTCTGTTTCAACACGATTTCCGGCCAAACTGCTGAACCGATCTTGATGAAACTTTCACAGATTGCTTAGATCATGTCGGGTTTGTTCACTATGAAATTTCATCCCGATCGGAGCATTCTACGATATAGCCACCATACAAATTTACCATATCAACACGATTTCCGGCCAAACTGCGAACCGATCTTGATGAAACTTTCAGAGATTGCTTAGATCATGTCGGGTTTGTTCACTAGAAATTTCATCCCGATCGGAGCATTCTACGACATAGCCACCATACAAATTTACCATATCAACAGGATTTCCGGCCAAACTGCTGTTGATGAAACTTTCACAGATTGCTTAGATCATGTCGGGTTTGTTCACTATGAAATTTCATTTCGATCGGAGCATTCTACGACATAGCCACCATACAAATTTACCATATCGTACTATCAATTGTTGTCTCTGTCGTGCACTTTCAAGTACCTACATGTCAAATTGTTGTTGTTGTCGCACACGAACAAGTAAATGACGCTCAAGAGTAAAAATATTAGCGAAAAATTACCAACAACTGCACAGAAACATAAGAGATTTGGCTGTGTGAAGGGTATCATAGTCTTGGCATAGCCAAAATTAACTATGCGCCACTATGTTTTTGTTTTCATTTGAACGCAAATTAATGCACAGACTAGCAGACGAGTATGCTAACTAACAATGAGTCAGCTAGTGAGGATTAAGCATGCAAATTGGCTGCTGTGGTCAATAAATACTCTGCGCTTAGGGCTGCGCAAGGACTCACTGACGCAGCTAAAGATACCCTGAAGACGCCTTCGAGACCTTCGAAACATCGGACGACGGCTCACCAAATCGGTCCCCCCTGGAATTTTGCCCCTCAACTTCCACCCAAGCTGCTTCCAGCAACCAGCTAAACGCCAAGGCTAATGCAAACAACAAAGCACCAACGGTTGTTACGGAGAAACCTCCCCCTATAGTGCTCAATGACATCGACAATATCCAAGATTGATGGATGCTACTGTCCAATGTATTTGATGAAAACAGATTAACTATAAAATCTAATACAGGTAAGACAATGAGGCTTCTTGCCAACGATGTGCTCACCTATAGGGCAATTGTTCGAAAGCTAGACGCCCATAAAATCCAATTCCAAACATACCAGCTTCGGGAGGAAAAACCTTACCGCATAGTTAATAAAGGCTTACATCATTCCAATAAAGCGCTAATTGCAGACCTGATGAGTAAGGGGCACACTGTTCTTCACATACACAGCCCGAAGAAAAAAGCCACAAATGAGCCTATGAATCTGCATTTTATCAACATCGAATCAGCGCCTAACAACAAGTCTGTGAACAAAATCTGCAAGCAGGTGGTCGCAGTGGAGGCTGCTCGAAGAAGCCAAGATGTGACACAATGCCACAGGTGCCAAGAGTACGGGCACACTGCCACTTACCGCAGGAAAGAGCATAAGTGTGTAAAGTTCGGTGAGAACCATAAGTCCGCAGACTGCGCCAGACCCTTAGACACGCCATCCACATGCTTGCACTGCAACGGCAATCATCCAGCAAATTATAAGGGTTGCCAGCGGTTTGTGGAATATATAAGAAGCCAAAAATACCATGCAGAGACCAAATCAGAATCTAAGAACCAGAACGCAAGGAATCAAGCCTATAGATTTTCCCATTCAATCCTTCAATGCACTTGAGGGATAAACTTACGCTGCGGTGGCCAGAACAGCGCTTCCAAACCAAAATAAAAAGGGTAGACCAGCATAAGACAGACTGCAGCAACAATTAAGACAGCAGCAAGAGCAGAGACAAACTGGTCAACAACAGGAGCTACCAGATAATGGGTTTTCTTCTGCCATTAAGGACATGAGTCTTGCTACAAACACTGACATACAAGTTATTTTACTGAGTGAAGCCCAGACGATCGGACCAGCATTCCCAAGGATTTTTGGCTTTGAGGTGTACCCGACACACTGGGTGCAGAGTCGTACTGCTGCAAGAGGCTGCGCTGTTCTCGTTAGGAGCAACCTGGTTCATTTTCCACAGTTAACTGTAGGCAATTCGGCCTACCAGTATTCTACCGTTAAAGTTTCTACTGATGCTGGTGACGTAGACTTTGGTGCAATCTACTGTAGGCCCAATGTGAGGACAACGATGGGCGATTTTAATGATATTCTGAACTCAGCTGGCAGCAAACACTTGGAGGGGACTGGAACGCACACCATCCGCTGTGGGGTGGACGAAGCTGTAACACGAAAGGCCTTAATCTTGCCAGGAGCTTGGCTCACCGTCGAGCTAAGATCCTTTCTACAGGCTCTCCGACTAGGGACCCTTATGGAACACGTGGCACTCCATCCTGCATCGACTTCGCCATCTACCAGGGGATCCCTGACCAGCTTCTCTCTATATCCGACGACTGGGATCTCCCGAGTGACCACCTAGGCTTGATAATAACCTTAGAAAGTACGGCTTATGTGGTTTGTGGGGTTCCAAGGCTCATCAACCAGCAAACTGATATTGATGAGTTTCGGAGACGGCTGGACACCAGAATACACCTCAACACCGAGAAAAGCTCTGGGCTGGATGTTGAAGACGCCATCGACCTACTCATCACCAAATTACGATTGGCTGCTGCCAAAGCTACATCGCCCCCAATAAATGGACGGCAGGATATATCTGGAAACAGATTACCACCAAATATAATGAACTGGCTCAGGAGTAAGAGGCAAAACAGACGGAGATTTCTGACAACCCTTAATCCACTGGACAAAGCGGAATGGCAAAGATCCGAGAGAGAGCTAAAAGAATCACTGCGCAGGCTGAAAAGTGAATTTTTTACAAGGAGGCTTGAGAGTCTAGACTACACCCAAGACGCAGGGTACACTCTCTGGCGTGCCACACGAGGTTTAATGTGCGAGAACAGTACCTCTACGTTGCTCAGGAAACAAGTACTGCCACACGGACGAAGAGCAAGCAGAAACTTTCGCAAGTCACCTAGAAGAACGCTTCACGCCGCTAGACCTAGCTGACCAGGACGAGCTTGATGAGACTACCCGATCACTGGAGACTTCCCTGCAGATGTCACTGCCCATCAGCCCCATTAGAGTGGAGGAGTTCATCGACGCAGTAAGAGTCCTGCCACGATCCAAGGCTCCAGGCCATGACGGGATATGCCACGCCACCCTGAGAGCCTTGCCAATTCGAGCGCTTCTTTTTATAACGTTGATATTCAACGCTATACTAAGGAGGCAGCACTTCCCTGCCCAGTGCAAGCCGAAGGATGACCCAGAGTCATATCGGTCGATCAGTCTCCTACCTTCTTTATCGAAGGTATGGGAACGATTGATCGTTTCTCGACTTGTGAGGCTTATGGATCGTGTGGCCATCTTTCCTGACCACCAATTTTGGTTCAGGGTAGGGCACGGTGCTAATGTGCAGGTCCACAGGGTGGTTAACCATATCCTCAAGACGTACGACGACAAAGACTACTGCTATGGTATTTTCTTTGATGTAAAGCAGGCTTTGACCGCGTCGGATTAAAGTTTGCTTCAGAAAATAAAAAAAACCTTCCTGCTCCCTTCTTCTCTTTGATGTAGTCATACCTAACGGATTGCAGATTTCAAGTAAAGGTGAGGGCAGAGTTGTCTACCACGAGAGAAATGAGGGCAGGCGTCCCACAAGGTAGCGTTCTGGGCCCCTTCCTATACAACCTCTTTACAGCGGACATTCCACCCCAAATGACCTCGTGGATATCGATGCACCTGGCAATTTTCTTATGGCCACATTTGCCGATGACGTGGCAGTGTTCCACTCTGCGCCTTGCGAGTACGAAGCAGCTGATGGAGTACAGGAATATATTCACTTACTTGAGAGCTGGGCTCGCAGGTGGAATATAAAGCTTAACACCTCGAAGAGTCATGATTATCATGGAAAACATATCGAAATGTGTGCGTTCCAAGTGTATTGTAAAAAGCTGCTGAAGGAAGAGTGGTGCCAATACTTTAAAATAGACTTTTTAAGTGTTAATACTTGCACAATATTGTACAACTGGCATAACGCATAGGAAACAATCATCCTTGTGCAATTTTACATGTCCTGTGTTGAACCCGGGTCGAAAATGGCAGTGAAATCGACTCGTCAGTTCTTTTCAGTCGAATAAAATTAAGTGTACCAATAAGATCTTCGCATAAATTTTTACCCCTTGACCTTGACCTTTGCTCGAGCAACTTTTTAATTCATGAACAATTTCGTGTTACAATATGCTCTGACTATAACAAACTCTATGCCGTTGTCTCCTTGGAGGCTTCAATACCATTACTTAAAATATCGATGCTTTTTTCTTTATCTAATAAAAACAACTAATTACTTATCAAACGCTTTTATTGTTTGGTTTTACTGAGTTTGGACCACTAATTTTCTTGTCGAATTTCCTAAAGTGTTAACGTTAACTTGAAAAAATTGTTTACGTTAATTTGAATTTACTTTCAGATTTAAATGTAATTTTATATTTTAATTTAAGTTTAACTATTTTAAACCTGTTTTGAATTGATTGGTTCGAAAAAGAAAGTCGGTCGAACAGTGGCAGTTGTTAAGCAACTTTACCTTTGTGGCAGCATGATGTTAACATATTTTGTTGTAATTGAGTCATATATATATATATATATACATATATTAAATTCATAGACCCACAACTAAAGCTTTCCCAATTTCAGGGTTCATTTCCTAAAGTTTTTTTGAATGAGTCATGCAAATCAAATACATCTTCAACTGAGTTTGTATCGTTTTGAGCTCGTCTTCGGACACGGTTCAACTGTTTACACTAACTCTTCTTCGCTTTTTCCACCTTACCCGTGAAAGTTTTTCTAAGCGGCATATCATTAGGTTAGGTTAGGTTAGAGCGGTAGTGGGCAGGTGTGAGACCCTTCCACTCACTTAGGCCAATTGTTGGCCCATTGTGATGCCGCGATGGACTGCGTCCACAACTCCGTCTACCCGAGAACAGGGTGTGTGATACTATTTGAGAGGGCGTGGTTCCAGCCTGATGCATGAATAAAGGAGAGAATACTCTTGGGGGTGGTGTTCGCTATCTCTGAGAGGTCTTTTAGGAAATAGGAACCGAGAAAGCGATTTCTATTTTTGCAGAGTGCAGGGCAGTCGCAGAAAAGATGGGAAACAGTTTCCTCCTCTTCCTCGTCCCGACAGCTTCTGCAGAAATCGTTAGAAGGGGCTAGTAGTCTCGCTGCATGAGATCCCACTAGCCAGTGCCCCGTAACAGCCCTCACTACGGAGGCACAACCTGATCTATTTAGGTGGATTAGGCTTGAAGAGCGCTTTTTACAGCGCGTTGGCCATGTCTGTCTGGCTATATTGCATCTACCGGTGGTGTGTTGCCACCTTTTATTTGCTTCGCGTTCGAAATGCTCGCGAATCCTAAGTTTACAGCTGGCCATGGGCATGCCCAAACCCTCCTTATCCGAGAGGAGAGGCATGGTAGTACCATTTCTTGCCAGCTCATCCGCCCTACAATTGCCCTCGATGCCTTTGTGACCGGGCACCCATATGAGGTAGAGATCGAACTGCTCTGCCATCTCTTGCAGAGATCTGCGGCAGTCTGTGACGGATATCGAGTTCGACGATATCGCGTTGAGCGATTTGATAGCTGCTTGGCTATCAGAAAAGATGAAGATTTTGGCTGCAGAGCGTTCAATTCCTTGTAAGGATTTGAGCGCTTCTTGTATAGCGGTGATTTCTGCCTGGAAAACACTGCAATGGTCAGGTATATTAAAGGAATTATTTATGGACAGTTCTTCGCAGAAGACACCTTCCCCTACCCGGTTGTCTAGCTTTGAACCGTCCGTAAAAATTCTAATTGAGTCTGTCGGCCCTGGTATCCCTTCTCTCCACTCTTCCCTCGATGGGATAATTGAGTGGAAAGAAGTATTAAGAAACTCCTGAGGGCAGCAGTAGTCAGTTGCTGGGGGAAGAAGCGAGATTCCATTGAGAATACTTGAGTGACCGTGTGTCTGTGCGGTCCCCTGGTTTGTTTCTCTCATGCGAAGTGCTGAGAGGGTTGCTACTAGGTTGCCCATCTGGTCGATAGGCAAAAGATTGAGTATATTGTCGAGAGCCTCGTTAGGGGTTGTTCTGAGGGCTCCAGTGGCGGTCAGTCCTGCAGCGCGCTGCACCTTGCCTAGCAAGCGAACTGACTTTTCCTTTGAGAGTGTTGGCCACCATACTGATACTCCGCACAGTAGGATTGGCCGAATGATGGCCGTGTACAGCCACAGAGTTATGTGGGGGGCCATGCCCCATTTCAGTCCGATCGACTTTCTGCACGTGTAAAGAGCAACTAAGGCTTTCCTAACACGCTCTTCGGTGTTAAGATTCCAGTCCAGTTTGCTGTCTAAAGTGAGCCCTAAGTATTTGGCTGATTTGCTGAAGGTTAGTTCCACTCGTCAAGGGTGGGCGGCCTAAGATTCGGAATTTTATATTTCCTAGTAAAGAGGACAAGATCAGTCTTCGCTGGGTTCAGTCCGAGTCCGTTTTTCTTTGCCCAAGTGGACAGAGTGCGAAGCACTACGGTCATGCGTTCGCACAGGGTTTGGGGGAATTTTCCCGAGAAGACAATCGCAACGTCATCCGCATAGGCAATCACCCTGCAGCCACCTCCCTCAATGGAGCGCAGCAGAGAATTTACTGCCACGTTCCAAAGGAGAGGAGAGAGAACTCCACCTTGAGGGGTGCCTCTGCAGACGGACCTGGAGATTGTCGTGGAACCGAGAGTTGACCTGACGATCCTGCGTCTTAGCAGTTGAGCGATCAGATGCACAGCACGGTGCCCGACACCCAAACCCGTTAGCGCCTCTGTGATTGCCTCTGGGTTGACGTTGTGTTTCCGTGGATTTGCCTTTTTGATACGCATGTTGCGCACGGGAGAATTGATGTGTCGGTATCGAATTCCTTAAGTGAAGGCCCATCACCCTTTCAAAGGTCTTGAGTAGAAAG
This sequence comes from Scaptomyza montana, assembly GCA_018904305.1. Taxonomy (NCBI): domain Eukaryota; kingdom Metazoa; phylum Arthropoda; class Insecta; order Diptera; family Drosophilidae; genus Scaptomyza; species Scaptomyza montana. The sequence goes on along the minus strand of JAEIGR010000085.1, from coordinate 353,433 downwards.
GATGTTAGGCTTATTGGACGAAAGTCCTTGGGAGTTGTGTGGGAGGCTTTGCCCGCCTTTAAAAATGAAGACGATTCAAGCCAGGGCGTTGGGATGAGTCCCGTCGTCCAGACTCCAGTGAAAATTTGTAGGAGCCAGTTTAAGGCAGTCTCACCTGCATGCTGCAGTTGGGCTGGAAAGATGCCGTCTGGCCCTGGGGATTTGATGGGCATGAAGCTGTTGATAGCCCATGAGATTAATTCTTTAGTCAGGAAGTTTGTGGAAGGTCTATCCATATGAACCCCTGTGTTTGTCTGTGGGATTGCTACTGCTGAGCAGCCCGGAAAATGAGTTTCCATCAAGAGTTCCAAGGACTCAGAGCTGGACGAAGTCCATGAGCCATCTGGTTTTTTAAGAAAACCTACCGATGGGGTGGTTTGAGAAAGAACTTTTCTGAGCCTTGCGGCATCTGTGGTACTTTCGATATTAGAGCAGAATGTCTGCCATGAGGAGCGTTTAGCTTGTCTGAGTGCCTTCTTATAGGAGGCGAGGCTGGTTTTGTAGAGACTCCATGACTGGTCATCTCCGAGAGACCTAGCTTTATTAAAAACCTTGCGTGATGTCTTTCGCAGCTCACCCAGTTGGGGAGACCACCATGGTGGCTTAGTCTTACCTCTGGGTTTGCTACGGGGGCACGACTCGTTTAGGGCGGACTCGCATGCCTCCGTAAGCTTTTTTATAAGTAGGTCTGTGGTTTCAGTAGTGGGGTTTCCCAGTGGGGGGGACTCAGGGACGAGAGTGTTTAAGTGATTTTTGAAAGTGGACCAGTTTGTACGTCTAACATTCTGGTGCCATTTGGGCTTGGGTACGTCGAACGAAAAGACTGTTTCGATATATCTATGGTCTGAGAAGGAGTGCTCGTCTAGCACTCTCCATCTTGTTAGTTTGCTACACAGGGAGGTTGAGACTAGCGTAATATCTAGTACTTCTTCCCTGTTCTTTGTAATGAAGGTTGGGTCGTTGCCCGTATTACAAATCATGAGGTTAGTGGACAGAATGTAGTTAAAAAGCAACTCACCCCGTTCATTTGTGTCAGTGCTTCCCCACTGATGATGATGGGCGTTGGCGTCACACCCAATTATGAGGTCGGTGTGCGTGGTTTCGCTGTCGGTCACCAACCCTTGCAGGAGTGGATGTGGGAAAGGCCCTTGGTGGTCATGGGCCAAGTATGTTGAGCTAACTCTCACATTCCCAGCCTTCAACTCCAGGCAGACAGCTGTGTTGTCTCCATCGCTGTAGTTAGGGAGCAAAAATATATTTAGGTGTTTTTTTGCTAGAATGCAGGTGTGAATTTTACCTTTATTTTGGGCTACTATTAGCTTATAGTCTTTGGTCCCCAGTCCAGTCACCTTGCCACCACAGACCCAAGGTTCCTGGATGAGGACAACGTCTGCTCCACATTGGCTTATGCGGAGCAGCAGAGCGGCCGCCGCCGCTTTGCAGTGGTGGAGGTAAATCTGAAGAAGTCTCAGTGACATCTTCAGGCCGACGCTCCACCACTGTCCTGTTCGCTTCCTCGTCCGTGTCATCCAAGTCAAGGGACTCTTCACGGAAGCTCGCTAGCTTGGCCATGTAATGGGCCAATTCAGAGCCCTCTGAGTGGTAGCCGGCCTCCTTCCCATCTGCCGACTCCATACCAGGGTCTTGACGGGGGACACCATTGTCTGTGGTACCCACTGCTACAGGCCGGTTGACACAATTGTCTGTAGTGTCAACCGGTTTATCAGGGAGCGCCTCGTCTGCTGCCGAGAGCTTGTTGGTGTCGGTTTTATAGACGCGGATAGCTACGGTTTTGAAGCCGTAGTAAGCCGCGCCATCCGAACCCGCTAGTGCCTCCGCCGATCTCTCGTTGATTATGAGGATCACCTGCCTCGAGTTGCCTTCTGGCTCGTCGACTTTGGCGACCCTCCAATCAGCTGTGTCAAGCGTGGGATTGCTCAACTGGAAGATTTTCAGGACCTTTTCGGGGTCCTCGGGCTTGGCAGAAACCCATACCCTGGCGCGAGGTCTACTGGGCACATCCTTCCAGTCCACCGCTTCCAGTTTCGCGCCAGGGTAGATCTCTCCCAGCATTGCAACCGCCTTCTTATACAGCCCGGCAGATCGCTCATCCTCACAAGCTATTGCTTTGATGTTGCCCTGATGCCAGCCTGTATCAGAGCAACGGGGGGGGGGACCCATGAATTCTGTCATGAGGTCGACGAACCTGTCCTGCAGCTCATTTTCGATAATCCCCCACCGATTCCTGGGGATATGACCCTCATTGTGGCCCCTGTCGAGGACCCCAATGACAATCTTCTCCCTGGTGGCTTCGGCGAAAAATTTCGTCAACGGCTGCGGACGAGGTGGAGGAGGTCTAATCCGCTTTGCTTGCGGGGCCGAATCCTCAACGGACCGCTGGCGTTTCTGCTTGGACTTGGCAGAGGACGCAGGGGGGGCTGGCTTGAAATTCGGGATGATTTTTCTGGCCCACTCCACTAGTCGGACCTCATCCGGTGATGCGGGCTGAGCGGACAGACTTTTTCCGAGAATATCGGCTGCGCGCCTACGGTCCTGGAAGGACGCTTTGACTCCCTCAGGAGCAACGGACTTTGTGGTGTTGCCCGTTGTCGCTACCGTCCTGGGTGCCGAGTTGGCAACCTTTGGTTGCACACCACTTGCACTAGGAGCGGTGCTGGGCAGACCACCGAAGTGGGATGACGGCTGGCTTGCCCGTTTTCCACTTATGCCGCTGGTGGGCTTGCGGACGTCTGCTGGCTTACCAGACGTGGGGGTGTTTCCACCGACAGAGGGATTGGCTTGTCCCTCCGGGTTTGAGTGTGTCCCGGTCACTGTGTTTTTGTTTTTATTAATTTTAATTATGTTTGAATCCCACGAGTAGACGGGAAGGACGGTCACCCGCAACATAGCCCGTGTATCGCGGGAAGCCTAATTTAAACTGGAGGTCGGCAGGTATCCAGAGTTCGCAAAGTAGAGACCGAGCACCCCCTCGGCCACGAATCCCTCGGCACAATGCTGTTCCACCTTGGATTGGGGTAATTTTATAGAGTTTTCTTCTCTCGCTCGACTACAATTGGTCAGCACCCTTGGCAGAGACATGACCGTACCAAGGATCTGCTTCCAGCCGCCCTCGCGTGGAGAGTATAGTCGCACTACCAATTGTGAGCCGCAAGGACGGAGCGCACGGCATCAACGTACACACAAATTGTCAGTATGCATGGACGTGTGATGTCAGTACGCTTTATCCCCTTGTTGCTCCAATCGGCTGACGGCCAAGCGGCATATCATAATATAAGTGAAAATTTAACAACGACAAAAAGTATTTCCAAGTCCTATTTGAACTACACTAATTTATTTATTTTTAAGGTAGTAGTTTGTAAAGTAGTAAATTTCGCGAGGTACAGATCTCAGTTTGTCCAAGGCCCACGTCACAAGAAATATGTATATTTAATCAGCGACGCTTCACGAAATGGAGGCAAGTGTCGCGGAGTCGCCTAACGTTGGGGTCACGCTGCCGAAACGACAGGGTGATTGGGGAAGCATACAAAGCAGCCCTCTGTACAAGTGCCTCTAATCACATACTATATTTATATATGTCAAAAAAAACGAGCAGCCTACTCCTGGCTACTCACTTTCCTGGGTGCGTGGCTATGGAGCAGCCCATCTCAGAGAGTGAGGCACCAACCTACCTCTCTGGGATTGGAGAGTGCCCACACCTGCGCATGGCTATGGTGGCAGACTCCAATGGGGCTGAGGGAAGGGAACCCCCCTATCGCTCAGAACGTCTTGGAAACATGCCCTATAGACTGTTTCATCAAAATAGCGTACAATGGGCTATACAGAGTTTCAGTCCATACAAATCCCCTGGACCAGATGGAGTTTATCCATGCCTGTTGCAGCGGGGACTGCACCAACTCACAATCCCCCTGGTCCGTTTATTCCGAGCTAGTCTCTTGTTTGGACACATACCAAGCAAATGGGCTAAGGTGAAAGTTGTGTTTATTCCTAAGGTAGGGAAGAAAGATTCCCAATTGCCTAAGTCCTATAGACCGATTAGTCTTAGCTCCTTCTTCGTTAAAACTATGGAGAAGATAATTGACCAGCACATCAGGGAAGTGAATCTCAAGCATCTTCCCTTACATAAGTACCAATAAGCGTACAGATCTGGTAACACTGTGGTAAAAACGATCCTAACCTATGCATCTCTTGCTTGGTGGACGAAATCTACCCAGAAGACAGCTGCGGCTGAACTTACCAAATTACAACGACTGGTCTGCATAGGCATCACTGGAGCCATCCGGACATGTCCCACTACAGCACTTGGAGTCATAACTGGCATACCCCCTCTGCCCATCACCCTGAAAAAGGAGGCCTGCCTGGGGGCACTTCTCCTTCAAAACATCACCAATATAAAAAGTGGTGATCTTACCGGGCATCTTCGGGTTCTCGAACCCCTAATAAACGAGCCCATTCTGCGCGTAACTGACGAACAGAAACCAAAACTTGTTTTCCACAGAAACTTCTCTGTAGTCTTGCACACCAGACATGATTGGAAAACAAAATCAATATCTCTGCCCAGTGGATCACTGACGGGTCGAAACTGGAAAACGGCGACACCGGGGCTGGTATTTTCGGACCAAGGTTCAACAAGTCCATAGCCATGGGAAAGTCTCCAACCGTTTTCCAAGCAGAGATAAACGCCATAGAAATCTGTGCTCGTGAATGCCTTCGCAGGAAAATGCAGGCGGCGCTCTTGGCGCTGAGATCCTTCACGATCTCCTCCAGACTTGTAGAGAACTGTTTCCAGCAGCTGAACGCCTTTGCCTCCAAAAACATCTTAACGGTGGGCTGGGTGCCAGGGCATGAAGGCCATATGGGAAACGAGGTGGCAGACTCCCTAGCTAAACGCGGGGCGATGACACCACTAATCGGCCCTGAACCGTTCTGTGCACTCTCGAAAGAACACAAAAGAGAACTGGTCAGGAAATGGGAGGAAACGGAAATAAGTCGCCACTGGACCGACAGTGCAGGGCTGAGACAAGCCAAACAATTTCTCGTCCCCCAGATGACGCGATCAAAATGCATCATCCATTTAAAAAAGAGCGAAATTCGCACTCTAACAGGCTACCTAACGGGTCACTGCAACCTAAGGTATCACCTTAAGAAATTAAAGCTTTCAGAAATCGACACATGCAGATTCTGTGGGCTGGAGCTAGGAACATCAGAACATGTTCTATGTGAATGCCACTCGCTAAGCAGACGTCGACTTCTACAACTACAGGATATGGGCACATATGGACCCTACCTCTCTTTTATTTATTATTTATTTGATTAACATCCTAGTGCTACAAGTTCCAAGAAACTTAAATTTAAGGCACTAGTCACTAAAACAAAATTATTAATTGATTAATTAAAAGTAACAAAGCAGAGAAAAGAAAAAGAAGAAAATAGAGAGAAGTAATTTAAATTATTCAGATAATTTAAATAATACAAATAATTTAAATTATACAAAACAAGAAAAGAAGGAAATTGGAAGAACAGTCTTCCCCTTAAGAAGATTAGCATTAGTAAGCTTAGTTTTATATATATTAGAATTGTTTCAGTTAGATATTATTTTGTAAATGCAGCAGAAGGCTGCTTTTAAATTGTGGTGCGCTTCTAATTATCTTTAGGTCGTGTGGTAGGTTGTTCCACAGGCGAACAGTGTGTATATAGTACTGGTGTTCAGAGACAGATAATCGATGACGTACAGTTGTTAAATTATTTGTCCGACGTGAAGTTAAAAAAATCAATCTATTATAAAGATAACTGAGCTCTTTTGTTTTATAATTTTGTGTAACAATATTAATGCTCTAAGCTGAATCCAGTTTTTCAAGCTAAGGTTATATATTTTGAATGCATATGGTGTAACATGGTCTCTTCTTCCTAAATTAAACACATAACGCGTAATACTATTGAACACAACATTGAGCCTGTGCTTACTAGCAGCGTCAGGGTTTGAAAAAATTTCTACTCCATAAAAGAGAGTTGGTATAAGGTATGTCTTAGCAACAATGAGTTTAATATTAATTGGCAGGAGATGCTGTGTCAGGTATAGAGTTCTTAAGGCTGAATAAGTTCTACCTATGGATTTAATTAATTATTAGAAGCCTCGGTATAGAGGCTCTACCCTAATCCTAATTGCCATCTGGTCGCAGTGCAACAAGGCCCTCGTAATAATAATAATAATCTTCTATATATATAAAAGAGTTTGTCCTGACTAGAATGGAAGAGCCACAGCCTAAAGGCCTGTACGCATGAGCCCCGTACAGCTCCCGTACAGTATACATGAGTTTTACGGCTGTAACGACTAGTGTTGAAAAATTCACATATTGTGGCGGTAGGCTAATTGTTTTTTGTAAATAAATCAGAAATGCAACTGTGTTTTGTACACTTGATTTCAAAATAATGATTCGCGCGCTACTTTTGTGTTTGAGTACAGCTAACGCCCTGCTTCTGGCGGTTGCATTTTAGTGAACCCATATTTGAAGGGCAGAGCTGAGATTACCAAAGATTATGCTAAACATGACTGAAACCACTCAAAAGACTCAGAGCAAATTCACCTTTATAATCTATACCCTGCAATAGATCAGTGGCAGTACAATCCAGTTTATATGTTATTTAAATCGAATCTTATTAATTAATAAATATATTTTTATTTATTACTTCTTGCGCAGCATTGACTGCCAAAACAATAAGTATGGCTCTATTGGAGCCTGAATTAGGTCAACTTTGTTAATATTATCCGAAAAATGTATAAGCCGGCTCTTGCCCGACATGTTGTTGCATTTTTTACAACCGTAAATAGCTGCTGAAAGCTATTTACTGCCCGTAGAATTTTAACATAGCATTTTAACATTTTCATTGTTCAACACTTCCGTACCAGCAGTAGCTAACAGAACTGCAGGCCTAAAATGTAAGTACTGTACTGAAGCTGTACGACACCATTTTTATACTCGATACCGAAGGTAAAGAGTATATTGGTTTTGTGCAATGTCCGTCATGGTGTCCGTCCGTCTGTCCGTCTGTCCGTCCGTATGTTCGCAACTTTTTTCCACACCCTTCAAGCTAGAGACTTGAAACTTTCCAATTCTCTTTATCTATGGGATAGTAAATTAAAGTGTCAAGACGGGGGTTCTACGATAACTGGGGGGCTGGGAAATCGATAAATTCGATTACTCAAAACCGATAAATCCACATATTTCGCACATCCTTACAGCTAGAACTACCAATTTTGGTAAGAAGATAGCTACTAGCAACCCCCAAAAAACTGCATCAAAAATTTTGGAGCCACGCCCCCCCCATTCCGCCCCCAGCCCCCCCGCATTTTAAAGTCAAAAAGCCTATATCTCCCACAGTTTTTGAGCTATAGCCACCAAATTTGGTGCCAAGATAGGTGATGATGACCCCCCAAAAACTGCATCAAAAGTTTGGATGCCACGCCCACTGATACTGCCCTAGCCGCCCCCATCCACCCCAACGCTTCGTCAAAAACGGGAATGCGTGTATCTTCCAGAGTTGTGGAGCTAGAGCCACCAAATTTGGTAGGAAGATAGCTGGCAACGACCCCCAAAAATCTGCATCAAAATTTTGGAGTCACGCCCACCCATTCCACCCCCAGCCCCCCCGCATTTTGAAATCAGAAATGGCTATATCTCCCACAGTTTTTGAGCTATCGCCACCAAATTTGGTGCCAAGATAGGTGATGATGACCCCCCAAAAACTGCATCAAAAGTTTGGATGCCACGCCCACCAATACTGCCCTAGCCGCCCCCATCCACCCCAACGCTTCGTCAAAAACGGGAATGCGTGTATCTTCCAGAGTTGTAGAGCTAGAGCCACCAAATTTGGTAGGAAGATAGCTGGCAACGACCCCCAAAAATCTGCATCAAAGTTTTGGAGCCACGCCCATCCATTTCGCCCCCCTTTCCCCACCTCTTACAACTTTTGAGCTAGAGTCACCAAATTTGGTATGAAAATAGCAATTGACATTCCACAAAGATCTGCATCAAAAATTTGGATGCCACACCCACCCATACCACCCCCAGCCCCCCCGTTCCCCACTTTTTACAAACTTTGAGCTAGACTCACGAAATTTGGTATGAAAATAGCAATTGCATTCCACAAAGATCAGCAGCAAAAATTTGGATGCCACGCCCACCCATACCACCCCCAGCCCCTCCTTTCACCACTTTTTACAAACTTTGAGCTAGATTCACCAAATTTGGTATGAAGATAGCAATTGACATTTCACAAAGATCTGCAACAAAAATTTTGATGCCACGCCTACCCATACCGCCCCAGCCCCCTCTTTTCCCACCTTTTACAAACTTTGAGCTAGAGTCACCAAATTTGCAACGAAGACAGCTGGTGGCATCCCCATCTGCATCGGAGAATCTTTAAGGCAGCGTACACCCCTGTCGCATCCGAACCCCTTTGCAATCAGGCCTCTGTTTACCGGTTTTAATACTGGTATCGAGTATGCCGCAGTCGGTTGCGTCCGACTGCAACGTTTCCACTTGTTCTTATATGAAGTTTTTGCTGTACGGGAGCTGTACAGGCGTCTGCGTACAGGCCTTAAACGAAAAGAGCTAGAAGGCTGAAAATTTCACACAATTTTCCATGCAGGTAGTAAGTGAGCACTAAGAAGGGAATTTTTATTTGGACAACTCCTTCAAGAACCTCCCATACGATTTGGAGCACTTTTTACCCATTTTGAATAACAAATTACAATTGCAACAAGTACCCATTCCACTACTGTCGCCTGATTGTCGCACAAGCTGAGAGTTTGATCGCGAACGAGAATACAAAAACAAAACAAATGCGCAGTGACGCCTTCGCGTCGCACAAGCAAAGTCATAAAAAAAGGTTCGTACACTTGCAAAAAAGAAACGGATTTCCTCTTCTTAATGAATAAGTGCATACACAATTAAGTGAACAATGCGCTTGAAAATAATTTTCATAATTTTATGTACATGTATCACTTCGCACAGTGCACATTTTTATACTCGATACCGAAGGTAAAGAGTATATTGAGTTTGTGCAATGTCCGTCATGGTGTCCGTCCGTCTGTCCGTCTGTCCGTCTGTATGTTCGCAACTTTTTTCCACACCCTTCAAGCTAGAGACTTGAAACTTTCCAATTCTCTTTATCTATGGGATAGTAAATTAAAGTGTCAAGATGGGGGTTCTACGATAACTGGGGGGCTGGCAAATCGATAAATTCGATAACTCAAAACCGATAAATCCACATATTTCGCACATCCTTACAGCTAGAACTACCAAATTTGGTAAGAAGATAGCTATTAGCAACCCCCAAAAAATTGCATCAAAAATTTTGGAGCCACGCCCCCCTTTCCGCCCCCAACCCCCCCGCATTTTAAAGTCAAAAAAGCTTATATCTCCCTCAGTTTTTGAGCTAGACCCACCAAATTTGGTGCCAAGATAGGTGATGATGACCCCCCAAAAACTGCATCAAAAGTTTGGATACCACGACCACCGATACTGCCCTAGCCGCCCCCATCCACCCCAACGCTTCGTCAAAAGCGGGAATGCGTGTATCTTCCAGAGTTGTGGAGCTAGAACCTCCAAATTTGGTAGGAAGATAGCTGGTAACGACCCCCCAAAAACTGCATCAAAGTTTTGGAGCCACGCCCACCCATTCCGCCCCCAGGCCCCCAGCATTTTGAAATCACAAATGGCTGTATCTCCCTCAGTTTTAGAGCTAGAGCCACCAAATTTGGTGCCAAGATAGGTGATGATGACCCCCCAAAAACTGCATCAAAAGTTTGGATGCCACGCCCACCAATACTGCCCTAGCCGCCCCCATCCACCCCAACGCTTCGTCAAAAACGGGAATGCGTGTATCTTCCAGAATTGTGGAGCTAGAGCCACCAAATTTGGTAAGAAGATAGCTGGCAACGACCCCCAAAAATCTGCATCAAAGTTTTGGAGCCACGCCCACCCATTTCGCCCCCCTTTCCCCACTTTTTACAAACTTTTAGCTAGAGACACCAAATTTGGTATGAATATAGCAACTGACATTCCACAAAGATCTGCATCACAAATTGGGATGCCACGCCCACCCATACCGCCCCCAGCCCCCCTTTCCGCACCTTTTACAAACTTTGAGCTAGGGTCACCAAATTTGGTATGAAGATAGCAATTGACATTCCACAAAGATCTGCATCAAAAGTTTGGATGCCACGCCCACCCATACCGCCCCCAGCCCCCCTTTCCCCCACTTATTACAAACTTTGAGCTAGGGTCACCAAATTTGGTATGAAGATAGCAATTGACATTCCACAAAGATCTGCATCAAAAATTTGGATGCCACGCCCACCCATACCGCCCCCAGCCCCCCTTTCCCCACCTTTTACAAACTATGAACAAGAGTCACCAAATTTGTAAGGAAGATAGCTTGTTGCATCCCCATCTGCATCGGAGAATCTTTAAGGCAGCGTACACCCCTGTCGCATCCGAACCCCTTTGCAATCAGGCCTCTGTTTACCGGTTTTAATACTGGTATCGAGTATGCCGCAGTCGGTTGCGTCCGACTGCAACGTTTCCACTTGTTCTTATATGAAGTTTTTGCTGTACGGGAGCTGTACAGGCGTCTGCGTACAGGCCTTAAACGAAAAGAGCTAGAAGGCTGAAAATTTCACACAATTTTCCATGCAGGTAGTAAGTGAGCACTAAGAAGGGAATTTTTATTTGGACAACTCCTTCAAGAACCTCCCATACGATTTGGAGCACTTTTTACCCATTTTGAATAACAAATTACAATTGCAACAAGTACCCATTCCACTACTGTCGCCTGATTGTCGCACAAGCTGAGAGTTTGATCGCGAACGAGAATACAAAAACAAAACAAATGCGCAGTGACGCCTTCGCGTCGCACAAGCAAAGTCATAAAAAAGGTTCGTACACTTGCAAAAAGAAACGGATTTCCTCTTCTTAATGAATAAGTGCATACACAATTAAGTGAACAATGCGCTTGAAAATAATTTCATAATTTTATGTACATGTATCACTTCGCACAGTGCACATTTTTATACTCGATACCGAAGGTAAAGAGTATATTGAGTTTGTGCAATGTCCGTCATGGTGTCCGTCCGTCTGTCCGTCTGTCCGTCTGTATGTTCGCAACTTTTTCCACACCCTTCAAGCTAGAGACTTGAAACTTTCCAATTCTCTTTATCTATGGGATAGTAAATTAAAGTGTCAAGATGGGGGTTCTACGATAACTGGGGGGCTGGCAAATCGATAAATTCGATAACTCAAAACCGATAAATCCACATATTTCGCACATCCTTACAGCTAGAAGTATAAAATTTGGTACGAAGATAGCTATTAGCAACCCCCAAAAAATTGCATCAAAAATTTTGGAGCCACGCCCCCCTTTCCGCCCCCAACCCCCCCCGCATTTTAAAGTCAAAAAAGCCTATATCTCCCTCAGTTTTTGAGCTAGACCCACCAAATTTGGTGCCAAGATAGGTGATGATGACCCCCAAAAACTGCATCAAAAGTTTGGATACCACGACCACCGATACTGCCCTAGCCGCCCCCATCCACCCCAACGCTTCGTCAAAAGCGGGAATGCGTGTATCTTCCAGAGTTGTGGAGCTAGAACCTCCAAATTTGGTAGGAAGATAGCTGGTAACGACCCCCAAAAACTGCATCAAAGTTTTGGAGCCACGCCCACCCATTCCGCCCCCAGGCCCCCAGCATTTTGAAATCACAAATGGCTGTATCTCCCTCAGTTTTAGAGCTAGAGCCACCAAATTTGGTGCCAAGATAGGTGATGATGACCCCCAAAAACTGCATCAAAAGTTTGGATGCCACGCCCACCAATACTGCCCTAGCCGCCCCCATCCACCCCAACGCTTCGTCAAAAACGGGAATGCGTGTATCTTCCAGAATTGTGGAGCTAGAGCCACCAAATTTGGTAAGAAGATAGCTGGCAACGACCCCCAAAAATCTGCATCAAAGTTTTGGAGCCACGCCCACCCATTTCGCCCCCCCTTTCCCCACTTTTTACAATTTTCGAGCTAGAGTCACCAAATTTGGTATGAATATAGCAACTGACATTCCACAAAGATCTGCATCACAAATTGGGATGCCACGCCCACCCATACCGCCCCCAGCCCCCCTTTCCGCACCTTTTACAAACTTTGAGCTAGGGTCACCAAATTTGGTATGAAGATAGCAATTGACATTCCACAAAGATCTGCATCAAAAGTTTGGATGCCACGCCCACCCATACCGCCCCCAGCCCCCCTTTCCCCACTTATTACAAACTTTGAGCTAGGGTCACCAAATTTGGTATGAAGATAGCAATTGACATTCCACAAAGATCTGCATCAAAAATTTGGATGCCACGCCCACCCATACCGCCCCCAGCCCCCCTTTCCCCACCTTTTACAAACTATGAACAAGAGTCACCAAATTTGTAAGGAAGATAGCTTGTTGCATCCCCATCTGCATCGGAAAATCTTTAAGGCAGCGTACACCCCTGCCGCATCCGTACCCCTCCGCAATCAGGCCTTTTTTTTACCGGTTTTATTACTGGTATCGAGTATGCCGCAGTCGGTTGCGTCCGACTGCAACGTTTCCACTTGTTATACTCGATACCGAAGGCAAAGAGTATATTGGTTTTGTGCAATGTCCGTCATGGTGTCTGTCCGTCTGTCCGTCTGTCCGTCCGTATGTGTGCAAGTTTTTTCCACACCCTTCAAGCTAGAGACTTGAAACTTTCCAATTCTCTTTATCTATGGGATAGTAAATTAAAGTGTCAAGATGGGGGTTCTACGATAACTGGGGGGCTGGCAAATCGATAAATTCGATAACCCAATACCGATAAATCCACATATTTCGCACATCCTTACAGCTAGCAGTACCAAATTTGGTAAGAAGATAGCTACTAGCAACCCCCAAAAAACTGCATCAAAAATTTTGGAGCCACGCCCCCCCCATTCCGCCCCCAGCCCCCCCCGCATTTTAAAGTCAAAAAAGCCTATATCTCCCACGGTTTTTGAGCTATAGCCACCAAATTTGGTGCCAAGATAGGTGATGATGACCCCCTAAAAACTGCACCAAAAGTTTGCATGCCACGCCCACCGATACTGCCCTAGCCGCCCCCATCCACCCCAACGCTTCGTCAAAAACGGGAATGCGTGTATCTTCCAGAGTTGTGGAGCTAGAGCCTCCAAATTTGGTGGGAAGATAGCTGTTAACGACCCCCAAAAAACTGCATCAAAGTTTTGGAGCCACGCCCACCCATTACGCCCCCAGCCCCCCCCGAATTTTAAAGTCAAAAAAGCCAATATCTCCCACAGTTTTTGAGCTATAGCCACCAAATTTGGTGCCAAGATAGGTGGTGATGACTCCCTAAAAACTGCACCAAAAGTTTGGATGCCACGCCCACCAATACTGCCCTAGCCACCCCCATCCACCCCAACGCTTCGTCAAAAACGGGAATGCGTGTATCTTCCAGAGTTGTGAAGCTAGAGCCACCAAATTTGGTAGGAAGATAGCTGGCAACGACCCCCAAAAATTTGCATCAAAGTTTTGGAGCCACGCCCTCCATTTCGCCCCCCTTTCCCCACTTTTTACAATTTTCGAGCTAGAGTCACCAAATTTGGTATGAAGATAGGAATTGATATTTCACAAAGATCTGCATCAAAAATTTTGATGCCACGCCCACCCATACCGCCCCCAGCCCCCCTTGCCCCACTTTTTACAAACTTCGAGCTAGAGTCACCAAATTTGGTATGTAGATAGCAATTGACATTCCACATAGATCTGCATCAAAAATTTTGATGCCACGCCTACCCATACCGCCCCCAGCCCCCCTTTCCCCACTTATTACAAATTTCGAGCTAGAGTCACCAAATTTGGTATATAGATAGCAATTGACATTTCACAAAGATTTGCAACAAAAATTTTGATGCCACAACTACCCATACCGCCCCCAGCCCCCCCCCTGTCCCTACATTTTACAAACTTTGAGCTAGAGTCACCAAATTTGGAAGGAATATAGCTGGTGGCATCCCCATCTGCATCGGAGAATCTTTAAGGCAGCGTACACCCCTGCCGCATCCGTACCCCTTTGCAATCAGGCCTCTTTTTACCGGTTTTAATACTGGTATCGAGTATGCCGCAGTCGGTTGCGTCCGACTGCAACGTTTCCACTTGATTTTTTTCAAATTTGTGTGCCTTTGACAATTGATTTACGACCCAAGTAGCGTTTGTTGTTGTTGTAAGTGTTGTTGTTGGGCCCACACTGCTACTTTTTATACTCGATACCGAAGGTAAAAAGTATATTGAGTTTGTGCAATGTCCGTCATGGTGTCCGTCCGTCTGTCCGTCTGTATGTTCGCAACTTTTTTCCACACCCTTCAAGCTAGAGACTTGAAACTTTCCAATTCTCTTTATCTATGGGATAGTAAATTAAAATGTCAAGATGGGGGTTCTACGATAACTGGGGGGCTGGCAAATCGATAAATTCGATAACTCAAAACCGATAAATCCACATATTTCGCACATCCTTAGAGCTAGAACTACCAAATTTGGTAAGAAGATAGCTACTAGCAACCCCCAAAAAACTGCATCAAAAATTTTGGAGCCACGCCCCCTATTCCGCCCCCAGCCCCCCCGCATTTTGAAATCAGAAAAGCCTATATCTCCCACAGTTTTTGAGCTATAGCCAGCAAATTTGGTGCCAAGATAGGTGATGATGACTCCTTAAAAACTGCATCAAAAGTTTGGATGCCACGCACACCAATACTGCCCTAGCCGCCCCCATCCGCCCCAACGCTTCGTCAAAAACGGGAATGCGAGTATCTTCTAGAGTAGTGGAGCAAGAACCACCAAATTTGGTAGGAATATAACTGGCAACGACCCCCAAAAATCTGCATCAAAGTTTTGGAGCCACGCCCTCCATTTCGCCCCCCTTTCCCCACCTTTTACAAACTTTGAGCTAGAGTCACCAAATTTGGTATGAAGATAGCAATTGACATTCCACAAACATCTGCATCAAAAATTTGGATGCCACGTCCACCCATACCACCCCCAGCCCCACTTTCCCCACTTTTTACAAACTTTGAGCTAGAGTCAACAAATTTGGTATGAAGATAGCAATTGACATTTCACAAAGATCTGCATCAAAAATTTTGATGCCACAACTACCCATACTGCCCCCAGCCCGCCTTTCCCCACCTTTTACAAACTTTGAGCTAGTCACCAAATTATTATTATTATTATTATTTATTATTTAAATATTCCTAGTGCTACAAGTTTTACACTTTTAAATTAATGCACTAGTCACCATCAGATTTTACACGAAACGGTTAAACTTAACTTAAGAAACTATAAAATTTAATTAAAACTTAAAATACTAAACAAATCACATTAAAAAGCAAATAATTTAAAACATTTATTCTTATAAATAAATTTGGAATTTTGGTAATACATGCCTATTAAAGTTTAGTTAGTGATATTTTGATTTTGTAAATAACTCTTCAATTTATAGTTAAACAATGGTGCGCTACTAATAGTTTTCAAGTTAGGTGGTAACTGATTCCAAAGTCGGACAGCCCAGATAAAGAAGTGTCTATTAGAACAAGAGAGTTTGACTCTAAAGCAAGCAATATTATTGGTCCTCTGCGACAAATTGAAACGCAGCTTCTCAAAAAGGTAATCAGGAGTCTTCGTAAAAATAATTTTGTGAAGCTGTATTAACATTTTATAATTCGTCCAGTTATTTATGTCCAAGTCAAATATTTTATTAGCAAAACTAGTAACGTGGTCTGTACTACCTAGTGAAAACACAAATCTAGCTATGCTATTAAAGGCTACTTTTATCTTTTGCTGGCTGGCGGCGTCACACTTACAAAAAATTTCTACACCGTACATTAGAACTGGTATAATTAATGCTTTTGCAACCGTCATTTTAATATTGATTGGCAAAAATGGTTGTGCCAGAGACAATTGGCGTAGGACACCGTATGTCTTTCCTACAGCTTTGTTTGTATGGTCTCTCCAGGAGAGAGTATTGTTAATTGTAATGCCTAAGTTATCTGCCTTATATACATAGCTGATTTCTGCATTGTCAATTACAAGTTTGCTTAAATTGTTTGTGTTCAGGAACTTTTTATAGATAACTATACATTTAGACTTAAACGGATTTAGACATAAACCATTGTTACTTGCCCACTTGGACACACAGGACAGATCATAATTGCTTAATCTAATACATTCATTTATTTGACTAAGAGGACGACTTACATACATTTGCACATCATCAGCATACATATGGACATTACACATAGATAGGACGTTAGGCAGATCATCAACATACATTGTAAACAAAAGCGGGCCTAGTACTGATCCCTGAGGAACACCACGTGAATTGACTAGAACATTAGATCTCGACTTATTTGCAATTACTGCTTGTTTTCTATTAGTCAAGTAAGAGGACATCAATTTACTTGCAGTAGAGGAAAAATTATATAATTTTATTAACTTGGTTATGAGGATCTCATGGTTAACCGTGTCAAAAGCCTTACTAAAGTCAAGTAGCGTTAAAAAGGTTACTTCATTATTGTCCATTTTTGTTCTAATGTCCTCAACTATTTTAATAATTGCTGTCGTGCAGCTTCTACCTTTTCTGAATCCTGACTGCTTATTATTTAAAAGTTTATGTGTTTCTAGAAAAGTTGTTATTTGTTTCGCCATTATGTTTTCGAATGTTTTGGAAAAATATGGCAGTATAGAGATTGGTCTATACTCATTATTCAACTTTGGTATAGGTACTATTTTTGCTTCTTTCCACTGATTTGGGAAGGTCGAAGAGGTTATTGCAGTATTGATGACATGTGTAATATGCTGAATAATTGTGGGTAGCAATAATTTAATGAATTTTGGGTCGATTTCGTCAAGCCCGATCGCGTTGGATTTAATTCTGAACATGGCTTCTAAGACTTCACATTCACTCACACAAGTAAATTCAAACATATTAACATTCATAGACGGGACAGAACTAATATATGGATTGCACGAGCTAACAGGAATATTTAAGTTTAAAAATTGCTGATTTAAAGCGTTAACATCAAGGTCATCATTCATAACAGATTTAGTTTTGCCTATCCCTAAGCTATTTAAAGTTTTCCAAGTCTGTCTCATGTTTATTGCACTTTTGAATTTATTACCGTAATAGGTTCTCTTGGCATTTGATATCAAAATATTAACTCTACGTCGGGCTGCTTTAAAAATTATATTACAACTTTCCGTTTTATAGCGTTTCCACTTGTCGTAAGCCTCATTTCTCTTTTTAATTGCACTTCTTATTTGACTATTAAACCAAGTCGCGATAACCGGCTTTACAGTGCTAGTTTTAAATGGTACAAATTTATTGTACAGATAGCCAATATTTGAATTCATTAAATTTAGTTGGGTGTCAACCATCGGGAGGGAATATAAAGTGTTCCAATCACAGAGACGACAATCTTCAATTAAACTAGTGTAGTCAATGTTTTTAAAGTCTCTGTATTGGAAGGTCTGTATGTTGCTGTCAATTTGCATATCATACGTTAAAAATAAGAGATCATGTTTTGAAAAAGCAGGTACTGAGACTTGGTCATATAGCAGAATTTTTTCTGGTTTGTTGACAAAAATTACATCTAATAAAGTGTTAGTGGTCTTCGAAAAATGCGTCGGTAAGATTATGTTTACAGGGTTCAGTCCTATTGATTCCATTTCATTAAGTAGATGTTGCTCTATTAATATGTTACTATTTAGGTCACCTGTTAGTATAATGTCCGTGTACGTCAGTGTTAGGTTAGTTATTAAATCAATCAGGTTAGAGTAATCAATATTCTTATGTGGTCTGTATATACAGCCGACTAGCATTTTAATATCACAGTCAAAATTCATAAGCTCTAAAAATATATATTCCACTTGGCTGTCAGATGGTTGCTTAAATATTATTTTGCATTTCAGTCTTTTAGTTACGAATATTGCCACTCCCCCTGCATGACCAATACGATCTGAACGGAAAACATTATAACCATCACATAGAATATACGAATCATTCAAATTTGGGACAAACCACGTTTCGGACACACAAACAACATCTATATTTGAATTGACAAACATATAACGAAATTCTTCTACCTTATTCAGTAAGCTTTGTGCATTGATATGACACATTTTAAGACCAATTTTCTGCTTGCCCAGAATCCTAACCATTGCATGGCTGTTCGCTTTGGTTGAACTTAAGTTACCTACCATTTAATAGAAAATATAAGAGAAAACTAATTAGTTGCGCACTTAATTTACAAAGGGTTATTAATAAGAGAAAAATTACACTTAAGAGACATGTATTACAAATAACATAAACGAAGACAGCTTGTGGCATCCCCATCTGCATAGGAAAATCTTTAAGGCAGCGTACACCAATCAGGCCTCTTTTTACCGGTTTAATACTGGTATCGAGTATGCCGCAGTCGGTTGCGTCCGACTGCAACGTTTCCACTTGTTGTTGGTGTCATTGATATAAAAAAACAACCACAACTACATAACAAAACTTAGTGCGTCTAGAAAAATTTCCCACACCAGAATATGTTATGGGGGTGGATTCGCCTACTTGCTGCTTATATAACTTAGACAAAACGTAACACACTAACATTATTGATATATTATTGATATACAATTTCGAATAAGCAAAGGGAGTTCACATAAGCGCGCGTGTTGCTCTTATGATAATCAGATAATTTGAAATCTCGCTCCGATCATGCTCCTTTGTTATTGCTCATTTACGTTCACTCTCTATTTTATGTGCGCGCTTTGCATGTCAATCGTAAGGTTTAATAACCCTACCTCCTCCGCACACACACTAAATTAAAGCTAAAGGCAATATACAATTCACTTAACTGCAGCCTCTTAGATATGTTTTGCGTTGATTCAGTGCGTGCGAAGAAGGTAGCGACCCATTAAGTGCCCATTAAAAGATTTAAATTTTAGTAAAAGTCAACTTTGAAACTTTTTTCCAAGGGCTTATACAAACAAGTGGAAACGTTGCAGTCGGACGCAACCAACTGCGGCATACTCGATACCAGTATTAAAACCGGTAAAAACAGGCCTGATTGCAAAGGGGTACGGATGCGGCAGGGGTGTACGCTGCCTTAAAGATTCTCCGATGCAGATGGGGATGCCACCAGATATATTCCTTCCAAATTTGGTGACTCTAGCTCAAAGTTTGTAAAAGGTTTTGAAAGGGGGGGAGAGGGGGGCAGGGGGTGGTATGGGTAGTTGTAGCATCAAAATTTTTGATGCAGATCTATGTGGAATGTCAATTGCTATCTACATACCAAATTTGGTGACTCTAGCTCGAAGTTTGTAAAAAGTGGGGCAAGGGGGGCTGGGGGCGGTATGGGTGGGCGTGGCATCAAAACTTTTGATGCAGATCTTTGTGAAATATCAATTGCTATCTACATACCAAATTTGGTGACTCTAGCTCGAAATTTGTAAAAAGTGGGGAAAGGGGGGCTGGGGGCGGTATGGGTGGGCGTGGCATCCAAATTTGTGATGCAGATCTTTGTGGAATGTCAATTCCTATCTTCATACCAAATTTGGTGACTCTAGCTCGAAAATTGTAAAAAGTGGGGAAAGGGGGGCGAAATGGAGGGCGTGGCTCCAAAACTTTGATGCAAATTTTTGGGGGTCGTTGCCAGCTATCTTCCTACCAAATTTGGTGGCTCTAGCTCCACAACTCTGGAAGATACACTCATTCCCGTTTTTGACGAAGCGTTGGGGTGGATGGGGGTGGCTAGGGCAGTATTGGTGGGCGTGGCATCCAAACTTTTGATGCAGTTTTTAGGGAGTCATCATCACCTATCTTGGCACCAAATTTGGTGGCTATAGCTCAAAAACTGTGGGAGATATAGCCATTTCTGATTTCAAAATGCGGGGGGCTGGAGGCGTAATGGGTGGGCGTGGCTCCAAAACTTTGATGCAGTTTTTTGGGGGTCGTTAACAGCTATCTTCCCACCAAATTTGGAGGCTCTAGCTCTACAACTCTGGAAGATACACGCATTCCCGTTTTTGACGAAGCGTTGGGGTGGATGGGGGCGGCTAGGGCAGTATCGGTGGGCGTGGCATCCAAACTTTTGGTGCAGTTTTAAGAGGGTCATCATCACCTATCTTGGCACCAAATTTGATGGATATAGCTCAAAAACTGTGGGAGATATAGTCTTTTTTGACTTTAAAATGCGGGGGGGCTGGGGGCGGAATGGGGGGCGTGGCTCCAAAATTAGTGATGCAGTTTTTTGGGGGTTGCTAGTAGCTATCTTCTTACCAAATTTGGTAGCTGTATTGACTATATATGTATAAAACGAAAAAAATCATTGAAATTTTAGTTTTTTGACCATAACTCGAGAAATAAGCGAGATAGCGCCTTAAAACGAAAAAAATCCTTTTTGGTTAAGTTTTTTGTTGACTATATATGTATATATAAAACGAAAAAAATCATTGATATTTTAGTTTTTTGACCATAACTCGAGAAATAAGCGAGATAGTGCCTTAAAACGAAAAAAATCCTTTTTGGTTAAGTTTTTTGTTGACTATATATATATAAAACGAAAAAAATCATTGATATTTTAGTTTTTTGACCATAACTCGAGAAATAAGCGAGATAGTGCCTTAAAACGAAACAAATCCTTTTTGGTTAAGTTTTTTGTTGACTATATATATATAAAACGAAAAAAATCATTGAAATTTTAGTATTTTGACCATAACTCGAGAAATAAGCGAGATAGCGCCTTAAAACGAAAAAAATCATTGAAATTTTAGTTTTTTGACCATAACTCGAGAAATAAGCGAGATAGCGCCTTAAAACGAAAAAAATCCTTTTTGGTTAAGTTTTTTGTTGACTATATATATATAAAACGAAAAAAATCATTGATATTTTAGTTTTTTGACCATAACTCGAGAAATAAGCGAGATAGCGCCTTAAAACGAAAAAAAATCCTTTTTGGTTAAGTTTTTTGTTGACTATATATATATATAAAACGAAAAAATCATTCAAATTTTAGTTTTTTGACCATAACTCGAGAAATAAGCGAGATAGCGCCTTAAAACGAAAAAAATCCTTTTTGGTTAAGTTTTTTGTTGACTATATATATATAAAACGAAAAAAATCATTGAAATTTTAGTTTTTTGACCATAACTCGAGAAATAAGCGAGATAGCGCCTTAAAACGAAAAAAATCCTTTTTGGTTAAGTTTTTGGTTAAGTTTTTTGTTGACTATATATATATAAAACGAAAAAAATCATTGAAATTTTAGTTTTTTGACCATTACTCGAGAAATAAGCGAGATAGCGCCTTAAAACGAAAAAAATCCTTTTTGGTTAAGTTTTTTGTTGACTATATACATATAAAACGAAAAAAATCATTGATATTTTAGTTTTTTGACCATAACTCGAGAAATAAGCGAGATAGCGCCTTAAAACGAAAAAAATCCTTTTCGGTTCAGTTTTTTGTTGACTATATATATATAAAACGAGAAAAATCATTGATATTTTAGTTTTTTGACCATAACTCGAGAAATAAGCGAGATAGCGCCTTAAAACGAAAAAAATCCTTTTTGGTTAAGTTTTTTGTTGACTATATATATATAAAACGAAAAAAATCATTGAAATTTTAGTTTTTTGACCATTACTCGAGAAATAAGCGAGATAGCGCCTTAAAACGAAAAAAATCCTTATTGGTTAAGTTTTTTGTTGACTATATATATATAAAACGAAAAAAATCATTGAAATTTTAGTTTTTTGACCATTACTCGAGAAATAAGCGAGATAGCGCCTTAAAACGAAAAAAATCCTTTTTGATTAAGTTTTTTGTTGACTATATATATATAAAACGAAAAAAATCATTGAAATTTTAGTTTTTTGACCATTACTCGAGAAATAAGCGAGATAGCGCCTTAAAACGAAAAAAATCCTTTTTGGTTAAGTTTTTTGTTGACTATATACATATAAAACGAGAAAAATCATTGATATTTTAGTTTTTTGACCATAACTCGAGAAATAAGCGAGATAGCGCCTTAAAACGAAAAAAAATCCTTTTTGGTTAAGTTTTTTGTTGACTATATATATATAAAACGAAAAAAATCATTGAAATTTTAGTTTTTTGACCATAACTCGAGAAATAAGCGAGATAGCGCCTTAAAACGAAACAAATCCTTTTTGCTTAAGTTTTTTGTTGACTATATATATATAAAACGAAAAAAATCATTGATATTTTAGTTTTTTGACCATAACTCGAGAAATAAGCGAGATAGTGCCTTAAAACGAAAAAAATCCTTTTTGGTTAAGTTTTTTGTTGACTATAGATATATAAAACGAAAAAAATCATTGAAATTTTAGTTTTTTGACCATAACTCGAGAAATAAGCGAGATAGCGCCTTAAAACGAAAAAAACCTTTTGGGTTAAGTTTTTTGTTGACTATATATATATAAAACGAAAAAAATCATTGATATTTTAGTTTTTTGACCATAACTCGAGAAATAAGCGAGATAGTGCCTTAAAACGAAAAAAATCCTTTTGGGTTAAGTTTTTTGTTGACTATATATATATAAAACGAAAAAAATCATTGAAATTTTAGTTTTTTGACCATTACTCGAGAAATAAGCGAGATAGCGCCTTAAAACGAAAAAAATCCTTTTTGGTTAAGTTTTTTGTTGACTATATACATATAAAACGAAAAAAATCATTGAAATTTTAGTTTTTTGACCATAACTCGAGAAATAAGCGAGATAGCGCCTTAAAACGAAAAAATCCTTTTTGGTTAAGTTTTTTGTTGACTATATATATATAGAACGAAAAAAATCATTGATATTTTAGTTTTTTGACCATAACTCGAGAAATAAGCGAGATAGCGCCTTAAAACGGAAAAAATCCTTTTGGTTAAGTTTTTTGTTGACTATATATATATAAAACGAAAAAAATCATTGATATTTTAGTTTTTTGACCATAACTCGAGAAATAAGCGAGATAGCGCCTTAAAACGAAAAAAATCCTTTTTGGTTAAGTTTTTTGTTGACTATATATATATAAAACGAAAAAAATCATTGATATTTTAGTTTTTTGACCATAACTCGAGAAATAAGCGAGATAGCGCCTTAAAACGAAAAAAATCCTTTTTGGTTAAGTTTTTTGTTGACTATATATATATATAAAACGAAAAAAATCATTGATATTTTAGTTTTTTGACCATAACTCGAGAAATAAGCGAGATAGTGCCTTAAAACGAAAAAAATCCTTTTTGGTTAAGTTTTTTGTTGACTATATATATATAAAACGAAAAAAATCATTGAAATTTTAGTTTTTTGACCATAACTCGAGAAATAAGCGAGATAGCGCCTTAAAACGAAACAAATCCTTTTTGCTTAAGTTTTTTGTTGACTATATATATATAAAACGAAAAAAATCATTGATATTTTAGTTTTTTGACCATAACTCGAGAAATAAGCGAGATAGTGCCTTAAAACGAAAAAAATCCTTTTTGGTTAAGTTTTTTGTTGACTATAGATATATAAAACGAAAAAAAATCATTGAAATTTTAGTTTTTTGACCATTACTCGAGAAATAAGCGAGATAGCGCCTTAAAACGAAAAAAATCCTTTTGGGTTAAGTTTTATGTTGACTATATATATATAAAACGAAAAAAATCATTGATATTTTAGTTTTTTGACCATAACTCGAGAAATAAGCGAGATAGTGCCTTAAAACGAAAAAAATCCTTTTGGGTTAAGTTTTTGTTGACTATAGATATATAAAACGAAAAAAAATCATTGAAATTTTAGTTTTTTGACCATTACTCGAGAAATAAGCGAGATAGCGCCTTAAAACGAAAAAAATCCTTTTCGGTTAAGTTTTTTGTTGACTATATACATATAAAACGAAAAAAATCATTGAAATTTTAGTTTTTTGACCATAACTCGAGAAATAAGCGAGATAGCGCCTTAAAACGAAAAAATCCTTTTTGGTTAAGTTTTTTGTTGACTATATATATATAGAACGAAAAAAATCATTGATATTTTAGTTTTTTGACCATAACTCGAGAAATAAGCGAGATAGCGCCTTAAAACGGAAAAAATCCTTTTTGGTTAAGTTTTTTGTTGACTATATATATATAAAACGAAAAAAATCATTGATATTTTAGTTTTTTGACCATAACTCGAGAAATAAGCGAGATAGCGCCTTAAAACGAAAAAAATCCTTTTGGTTAAGTTTTTTGTTGACTATATATATATAAAACGAAAAAAATCATTGATATTTTAGTTTTTTGACCATAACTCGAGAAATAAGCGAGATAGCGCCTTAAAACGAAAAAAATCCTTTTTGGTTAAGTTTTTTGTTGACTATATATATATATAAAACGAAAAAAATCATTGATATTTTAGTTTTTTGACCATAACTCGAGAAATAAGCGAGATAGTGCCTTAAAACGAAAAAAATCCTTTTGGGTTAAGTTTTTTGTTGACTATATATATATATAAAAACGAAAAAAATCATTGATATTTTAGTTTTTTGACCATAACTCGAGAAATAAGCGAGATAGCGCCTTAAAACGAAAAAAATCCTTTTTGGTTAAGTTTTTTGTTGACTATATATATATATAAAACGAAAAAAATCATTGATATTTTAGTTTTTTGACCATAACTCGAGAAATAAGCGAGATAGTGCCTTAAAACGAAAAAAATCCTTTTTGGTTAAGTTTTTTGTTGACTATATATATATAAAACGAAAAAATCATTGATATTTTAGTTTTTTGACCATAACTCGAGAAATAAGCGAGATAGTGCCTTAAAACGAAAAAAATCCTTTTGGGTTAAGTTTTTTGTTGACTATATATATATAAAACGAAAAAATCATTGAAATTTTAGTTTTTTGACCATAACTCGAGAAATAAGCGAGATAGCGCCTTAAAACGAAAAAAATCCTTTGTGGTTAAGTTTTTTGTTGACTATATATATATAAAACGAAAAAAATCATTGAAATTTTAGTTTTTTGACCATTACTCGAGAAATAAGCGAGATAGCGCCTTAAAACGAAAAAAATCCTTTTTCGTTAAGTTTTTTGTTGACTATATACATATAAAACGAAAAAAATCATTGAAATTTTAGTTTTTTGACCATAACTCGAGAAATAAGCGAGATAGCGCCTTAAAACGAAAAAAATCCTTTTTGGTTAAGTTTTTTGTTGACTATATATATATAAAACGAAAAAAATCATTGATATTTTAGTTTTTTGACCATAACTCGAGAAATAAGCGAGATAGCGCCTTAAAACGAAAAAAATCCTTTTTGGTTAAGTTTTTTGTTGACTATATATATATAAAACGAAAAAAATCATTGATATTTTAGTTTTTTGACCATAACTCGAGAAATAAGCGAGATAGTGCCTTAAAACGAAAAAAATCCTTTTGGTTAAGTTTTTTGTTGACTATATATATATAAAACGAAAAAAATCATTGAAATTTTAGTTTTTTGACCATTACTCGAGAAATAAGCGAGATAGCGCCTTAAAACGAAAAAAATCCTTTTTGGTTAAGTTTTTTGTTGACTATATACATATAAAACGAAAAAAATCATTGAAATTTTAGTTTTTTGACCATAACTCGAGAAATAAGCGAGATAGCGCCTTAAAACGAAAAAAATCCTTTTTGGTTAAGTTTTTTGTTGACTATATATATATAGAACGAAAAAAATCATTGATATTTTAGTTTTTTGACCATAACTCGAGAAATAAGCGAGATAGCGCCTTAAAACGAAAAAAATCCTTTTTGGTTAAGTTTTTTGTTGACTATATATATATAAAACGAAAAAAATCATTGATATTTTAGTTTTTTGACCATAACTCGAGAAATAAGCGAGATAGCGCCTTAAAACGAAAAAAATCCTTTTTGGTTAAGTTTTTTGTTGACTATATATATATAAAACGAAAAAAATCATTGATATTTTAGTTTTTTGACCATAACTCGAGAAATAAGCGAGATAGCGCCTTAAAACGAAAAAAATCCTTTTTGGTTAAGTTTTTTGTTGACTATATATATATATAAAACGAAAAAAATCATTGATATTTTAGTTTTTTGACCATAACTCGAGAAATAAGCGAGATAGTGCCTTAAAACGAAAAAAATCCTTTTTGGTTAAGTTTTTTGTTGACTATATATATATAAAACGAAAAAAATCATTGAAATTTTAGTTTTTTGACCATAACTCGAGAAATAAGCGAGATAGCGCCTTAAAACGAAACAAATCCTTTTTGGTTAAGTTTTTTGTTGACTATATATATATAAAACGAAAAAAATCATTGATATTTTAGTTTTTTGACCATAACTCGAGAAATAAGCGAGATAGTGCCTTAAAACGAAAAAAATCCTTTTTGGTTAAGTTTTTTGTTGACTATAGATATATAAAACGAAAAAAATCATTGAAATTTTAGTTTTTTGACCATTACTCGAGAAATAAGCGAGATAGCGCCTTAAAACGAAAAAAATCCTTTTGGGTTAAGTTTTTTGTTGACTATATATATATAAAACGAAAAAAATCATTGATATTTTAGTTTTTTGACCATAACTCGAGAAATAAGCGAGATAGTGCCTTAAAACGAAAAAAATCCTTTTGGGTTAAGTTTTTTGTTGACTATATATATATAAAACGAAAAAAATCATTGAAATTTTAGTTTTTTGACCATTACTCGAGAAATAAGCGAGATAGCGCCTTAAAACGAAAAAAATCCTTTTTGGTTAAGTTTTTTGTTGACTATATACATATAAAACGAAAAAAATCATTGAAATTTTAGTTTTTTGACCATAACTCGAGAAATAAGCGAGATAGCGCCTTAAAACGAAAAAAATCCTTTTTGGTTAAGTTTTTTGTTGACTATATATATATAGAACGAAAAAAATCATTGATATTTTAGTTTTTTGACCATAACTCGAGAAATAAGCGAGATAGCGCCTTAAAACGGAAAAAATCCTTTTGGTTAAGTTTTTTGTTGACTATATATATATAAAACGAAAAAAATCATTGATATTTTAGTTTTTTGACCATAACTCGAGAAATAAGCGAGATAGCGCCTTAAAACGAAAAAAATCCTTTTTGCTTAAGTTTTTTGTTGACTATATATATAAAACGAAAAAAATCATTGATATTTTAGTTTTTCGACCATAACTCGAGAAATAAGCGAGATAGCGCCTTAAAACGAAAAAAATCCTTTTTGGTTAAGTTTTTGTTGACTATATATATATAAAAACGAAAAAATCATTGATATTTTAGTTTTTTGACCATAACTCGAGAAATAAGCGAGATAGTGCCTTAAAACGAAAAAAATCCTTTTGGGTTAAGTTTTTTGTTGACTATATATATATATAAAACGAAAAAAATCATTGATATTTTAGTTTTTTGACCATAACTCGAGAAATAAGCGAGATAGCGCCTTAAAACGAAAAAATCCTTTTTGTTAAGTTTTTTGTTGATTATATATATATATAAAACGAAAAAAATCATTGATATTTTAGTTTTTTGACCATAACTCGAGAAATAAGCGAGATAGTGCCTTAAAACGAAAAAAATCCTTTTTGGTTAAGTTTTTTGTTGACTATATATATATAAAACGAAAAATATCATTGATATTTTAGTTTTTTGACCATAACTCGAGAAATAAGCGAGATAGTGCCTTAAAACGAAAAAAATCCTTTTGGGTTAAGTTTTTTGTTGACTATATATATATAAAACGAAAAAAATCATTGAAATTTTAGTTTTTTGACCATAACTCGAGAAATAAGCGAGATAGCGCCTTAAAACGAAAAAAATCCTTTGTGGTTAAGTTTTTTGTTGACTATATATATATAAAACGAAAAAAATCATTGAAATTTTAGTTTTTTGACCATTACTCGAGAAATAAGCGAGATAGCGCCTTAAAACGAAAAAAATCCTTTTTCGTTAAGTTTTTTGTTGACTATATACATATAAAACGAAAAAAATCATTGAAATTTTAGTTTTTTGACCATAACTCGAGAAATAAGCGAGATAGCGCCTTAAAACGAAAAAAAATCCTTTTTGGTTAAGTTTTTTGTTGACTATATATATATAAAACGAGAAAAATCATTGATATTTTAGTTTTTTGACCATAACTCGAGAATTAAGCGAGATAGCGCCTTAAAACGAAAAAAATCCTTTTTGGTTAAGTTTTTTGTTGACTATATATATATAAAACGAAAAAACAAGAAATTTTAGTTTTTTGACCATAACTCGAGAAATAAGCGAGTAAATCAAGACAAACCATAACAATCCATTTTTAAATTAAAAAAAAAATCTCATTTGCTCTTAAATATCACTGAAAAAAATTTGTATATACATTTGAATTTGAAGTTTGCACTTAAAGTTGTGTGCAAAGAACCATTTTGTCCACCTATCCATATTAAATTAACGATTTTAATATTAATCACTGCACTATGACCTGTACTCATTTTGTGTTGTGCGTAAAGTAATTGCCATACAAACATTTTCTTTTAGTGCAGTCTCTTTTACAGAAAAACAACAAAATACATTGACTAGGAATATATATCATGTTTAGGATTATTCCCTAAGAAAAGGTCGAAATAACAACTTGAGTTTTATTTGCAGTTTTTTGGGGGTCGTTAACAGCTATCTTCCCACCAAATTTGGAGGCTCTAGCTCCACAACTCTGGAAGATACACGCATTCCCGTTTTTGACGAAGCGTTGGGGTGGATGGGGGCGGCTAGGGCAGTATCGGTGGGCGTGGCATCCAAACTTTTGGTGCAGTTTTTAGGGGGTCATCATCACCTATCTTGGCACCAAATTTGATGGATATAGCTCAAAAACTGTGGGAGATATAGTCTTTTTTGACTTTAAAATGCGGGGGGGCTGGGGCGGAATGGGGGGCGTGGCTCCAAAATTATTAATGCAGTTTTTTGGGGGTTGCTAATAGCTATCTTCTTACCAAATTTGGTAGCTGTATTGACTATATATGTATATATAAAACGAAAAAAATCATTGATATTTTAGTTTTTTGACCATAACTCGAGAAATAAGCGAGATAGCGCCTTAAAACGAAAAAAATCCTTTTGGGTTAAGTTTTTTGTTGACTATATATATATAAAACGAAAAAAATCATTGAAATTTTAGTTTTTTGACCATAACTCGAGAAATAAGCGAGATAGCGCCTTAAAACGAAAAAAATCCTTTTGGGTTAAGTTTTTTGTTGACTATATATATATAAAACGAAAAAAATCATTGAAATTTTAGTTTTTTGACCATTACTCGAGAAATAAGCGAGATAGCGCCTTAAAACGAAAAAAATCCTTTTTGGTTAAGTTTTTTGTTGACTATATATATATAAAACGAAAAAAATCATTGAAATTTTAGTTTTTTGACCATAACTCGAGAAATAAGCGAGATAGTGCCTTAAAACGAAAAAAAATCCTTTTGGGTTAAGTTTTTTGTTGACTATATATATATAAAACGAAAAAAATCATTGAAATTTTAGTTTTTTGACCATAACTCGAGAAATAAGCGAGATAGCGCCTTAAAACGAAAAAATCCTTTTTGGTTAAGTTTTTTGTTGACTATATATATATAAAACGAAAAAAATCATTGAAATTTTAGTTTTTTGACCATTACTCGAGAAATAAGCGAGATAGCGCCTTAAAACGAAAAAAATCCTTTTTGGTTAAGTTTTTTGTTGACTATATATATATAAAACGAGAAAAATCATTGATATTTTAGTTTTTTGACCATAACTCGAGAAATAAGCGAGATAGCGCCTTAAAACGAAAAAATCCTTTTTGGTTAAGTTTTTTGTTGACTATATATATATAAAACGAAAAAAATCATTGAAATTTTAGTTTTTTGACCATAACTCGAGAAATAAGCGAGATAGCGCCTTAAAACGAAAAAAATCATTGAAATTTTAGTTTTTTGACCATAACTCGAGAAATAAGCGAGTAAATCAAGACAAACCATAACAATCCATTTTTAAATTAAAAAAAAAATCTCATTTGCTCTTAAATATCACTGAAAAAAATTTGTATATACATTTGAATTTGAAGTTTGCACTTAAAGTTGTGTGCAAAGAACCATTTTGTCCACCTATCCATATTAAATTAACGATTTTAATATTAATCACTGCACTATGACCTGTACTCATTTTGTGTTGTGCGTAAAGTAATTGCCATACAAACATTTTCTTTTAGTGCAGTCTCTTTTACAGAAAAACAACAAAATACATTGACTAGGAATATATATCATGTTTAGGATTATTCCCTAAGAAAAGGTCGAAATAACAACTTGAGTTTTATTTGCAGTTTTTTGGGGGTCGTTAACAGCTATCTTCCCACCAAATTTGGAGGCTCTAGCTCCACAACTCTGGAAGATACACGCATTCCCGTTTTTGACGAAGCGTTGGGGTGGATGGGGGCGGCTAGGGCAGCATCGGTGGGCGTGGCATCCAAACTTTTGGTGCAGTTTTTAGGGGGTCATCATCACCTATCTTGGCACCAAATTTGATGGATATATCTCAAAAACTGTGGGAGATATAGTCTTTTTGACTTTAAAATGCGGGGGCTGGGGGCGGAATGGGGGGCGTGGCTCCAAAATTATTGATGCAGTTTTTTGGGGGTTGCTAATAGCTATCTTCTTACCAAATTTGGTAGCTGTATTGACTATATATATATAAAACGAAAAAAATCATTGATATTTTAGTTTTTTGACCATAACTCGAGAAATAAGCGAGATAGCGCCTTAAAACGAAAAAAATCCTTTTGGTTAAGTTTTTTGTTGACTATATATATATAAAACGAAAAAAATCATTGAAATTTTAGTTTTTTGACCATAACTCGAGAAATAAGCGAGATAGCGCCTTAAAACGAAAAAAATCATTGAAATTTTAGTTTTTTGACCATAACTCGAGAAATAAGCGAGTAAATCAAGACAAACCATAACAATCCATTTTTAAATTAAAAAAAAAATCTCATTTGCTCTTAAATATCACTGAAAAAAATTTGTATATACATTTGAATTTGAAGTTTGCACTTAAAGTTGTGTGCAAAGAACCATTTTGTCCACCTATCCATATTAAATTAACGATTTTAATATTAATCACTGCACTATGACCTGTACTCATTTTGTGTTGTGCGTAAAGTAATTGCCATACAAACATTTTCTTTTAGTGCAGTCTCTTTTACAGAAAAACAACAAAATACATTGACTAGGAATATATATCATGTTTAGGATTATTCCCTAAGAAAAGGTCGAAATAACAACTTGAGTTTTATTTGCAGTTTTTTGGGGGTCGTTAACAGCTATCTTCCCACCAAATTTGGAGGCTCTAGCTCCACAACTCTGGAAGATACACGCATTCCCGTTTTTGACGAAGCGTTGGGGTGGATGGGGGCGGCTAGGGCAGCATCGGTGGGCGTGGCATCCAAACTTTTGGTGCAGTTTTTAGGGGGTCATCATCACCTATCTTGGCACCAAATTTGATGGATATAGCTCAAAAACTGTGGGAGATATAGTCTTTTTTGACTTTAAAATGCGGGGGGGGCTGGGGGCGGAATGGGGGGCGTGGCTCCAAAATTATTGATGCAGTTTTTTGGGGGTTGCTAATAGCTATCTTCTTACTAAATTTGGTAGCTGTATTGACTA
Source organism: Scaptomyza montana (assembly GCA_018904305.1). Classification (NCBI taxonomy): domain Eukaryota; kingdom Metazoa; phylum Arthropoda; class Insecta; order Diptera; family Drosophilidae; genus Scaptomyza; species Scaptomyza montana. The sequence continues at coordinate 321,621 of JAEIGR010000085.1, read as the reverse complement.
TATATATATAAAACGAAAAATTTTAGTTTTTTTTTTGACCATAACTCGAGAAATAAGCGAGATAGCGCCTTAAAACGAAAAAAATCATTGAAATTTTAGTTTTTTGACCATAACTCGAGAAATAAGCGAGATAGCGCCTTAAAACGAAAAAATCATTTTTGGTTAAGTTTTTTGTTGACTATATATATATAAAACGAAAAAAATCATTGATATTTTAGTTTTTTGACCATAACTCGAGAAATAAGCGAGATAGCGCCTTAAAACGAAAAAAAATCCTTTTCGGTTTAGTTTTTGGTTAAGTTTTTTGTTGACTATATATATATATAAAACGAAAAAATCATTGAAATTTTAGTTTTTTGACCATAACTCGAGAAATAAGCGAGATAGCGCCTTAAAACGAAAAAAAATCCTTTTCGGTTTAGTTTTTGGTTAAGTTTTTTGTTGACTATATACACTCCCCGAAATTTAATTAAAGGCACCTCATTTTTAGTACGTATTTCATATTAAAAATTAAGGAAAAATTTTGTTGATATTTTTTACTATTAAGTTCTTTAATTGTTGTTTAACAATGTAGTTTACAAAATTACAAAAAAACCAGAAATATTTTTAGAGCAGATTTTTCAAAAATCTTATGTATGCACTGCGAAACTCAATTAAAGGCAGTTTTTCAAAAATCATAATTTAAATGGTTAATTGCCGGTTTTTATAGAATTATTGCTAATTAATAATGTGTCGATCCACCAGCTTTGGAAATAACCTCAAAAATTCTATTTGGCATTGATTGCACAACCTTCTGAAAGTCTGATTGGGGAATTTCAGCCCATTCTTTTATGACAGTAGTCCGTAACTCCTCTAACGACTGAAATTTTCTTCCACCGGCGTAAACACGTCTAGCAAGATTTCCCCACATGTTTTCGATAGGATTTAAGTCTGGGGAACGTGCTGGCCACTCCAAAAGTTCAATTTCCCTTGCCTGAAACCATTGACGACTGGCTCGCGAAACATGTATCGGGGCATTATCCTGTTGGAAAATGGTTTCTTGGTCCGGCTGCAGCTCCAAAAAAGCTTACAAGTACTTCATCTAGCAAGCTTGTATAACCTTCTGAATTCATTCTTCCAGTAATCTTGCAAATAGGCGTCCTATTGTAAAAACTGAACCCAGCCCAAAACATCAACGAGCCACCGCCACAGTTTCTCTTTGTTGAAAAGCGTTCAGGTCCTCTCAAATCATGCCAATAGTAATTAAAACCATCTGGGCCATCAAGATTAAATTTTTTTTCATCCGAAAAAATCACTTTCTTCCACTCTTCTGTCCACGCCATATGGTTTTTTGCAAAATCCAGCCTTGCTTCTTTATGGACTTTAGTAAGAGCTGGCTTCGACTTCATTTTCTTCCACTTTAGTCGGTTACTGCCCGATAAAATTTGCTGCACTCGACGTGTAGTTATTGGCAGTTTAAAATCAGTTTTAATTTTAGAAGCTGTTACGTTTTCCTTTAAGCCGGAGCGAATTATTGCGGCTTTATCCCTTGAAGAAATTTTTAAGTTGTTCTTCTTTGACCAATTTTTGTTATAGTTTCCCTTTTGTTTGATTAAATTGTCCACTGCTGATGCAGAACGGTTTAATTTCAGCGCAATTTTTCGATTGGACATACCGGTATCCTTGTAAGCAAGGACCTTTGCAATTTCTTCGGAGGAAAGTGTTGTTCCCTTTCCCATCTTGAATTTTGAATTGAAGTCAGTTTTTTTGGTTATTTTCTAATCGTCAATAGACTCAGCACTTCAAATTAGTACGAACAAAATTTATTTGACTTCACATTATTTCCCAGGAACAGCTACAAAGGCATTGCCTTTAATTGAATTTCGCATCGAAAGTTGTAACTTAAGAGAAAATTCGGCGAAAACAATCTAAAAACTAACGGTAAATGCATTTCTGAAACCTAAAACAGACTACGAATAAGAATAACAAAAGGAGATGACAAATACAAGGTACCGTTATCTCCAAACATGATTTTTCATGACAAAATGAGGTGCCTTTAATTAAATTTCGGGGAGTGTATATATAAAACGAAAAAAAATCATTGAAATTTTAGTTTTTTGACCATTACTCGAGAAATAAGCGAGATAGCGCCTTAAAACGAAAAAAATCCTTTTCGGTTAAGTTTTTTGTTGACTATATACATATAAAACGAAAAAAATCATTGAAATTTTAGTTTTTTGACCATAACTCGAGAAATAAGCGAGATAGCGCCTTAAAACGAAAAAAATCCTTTCCGGTTAAGTTTTTTGTTGACTATATATATATAAAACGAAAAAAATCATTGAAATTTTAGTTTTTTGACCATAACTCGAGAAATAAGCGAGATAGTGCCTTAAAACGAAAAAAATCCTTTTCGGTTAAGTTTTTTGTTGACTATATACATATAAAACGAAAAAAATCATTGAAATTTTAGTTTTTTGACCATAACTCGAGAAATAAGCGAGATAGCGCCTTAAAACGAAAAAAATCCTTTCCGGTTAAGTTTTTTGTTGACTATATATATATAAAACGAAAAAAATCATTGAAATTTTAGTTTTTTGACCATAACTCGAGAAATAAGCGAGATAGCGCCTTAAAACGAAAAAATCCTTTTGGGTTAAGTTTTTTGTTGACTATATATATATAAAACGAAAAAAATCATTGAAATTTTAGTTTTTTGACCATAACTCGAGAAATAAGCGAGATAGCGCCTTAAAACGAAAAAAATCCTTTTTGATTAAGTTTTTTGTTGACTATATATATATAAAACGAAAAATATCATTGATATTTTAGTTTTTTGACCATAACTCGAGAAATAAGCGAGATAGTGCCTTAAAACGAAAAAAATCCTTTTGGGTTAAGTTTTTTGTTGACTATATATATATAAAACGAAAAAAATCATTGAAATTTTAGTTTTTTGACCATAACTCGAGAAATAAGCGAGATAGCGCCTTAAAACGAAAAAAATCCTTATTGGTTAAGTTTTTTGTTGACTATATATATATAAAACGAAAAAAATCATTGAAATTTTAGTTTTTTGACCATAACTCGAGAAATAAGCGAGATAGCGCCTTAAAACGAAAAAATCCTTTTTGGTTAAGTTTTTTGTTGACTATATATATATAAAACGAGAAAAATCATTGATATTTTAGTTTTTTGACCATAACTCGAGAAATAAGCGAGATAGCGCCTTAAAACGAAAAAAATCCTTTTTGGTTAAGTTTTTTGTTGACTATATATATATAAAACGAAAAAAATCATTGAAATTTTAGTTTTTTGACCATAACTCGAGAAATAAGCGAGTAAATCAAGACAAACCATAACAATCCATTTTTAAATTAAAAAAAAAAATCTCATTTGCTCTTAAATATCACTGAAAAAAATTTGTATATACATTTGAATTTGAAGTTTGCACTTAAAGTTGTGTGCAAAGAACCATTTTGTCCACCTATCCATATTAAATTAACGATTTTAATATTAATCACTGCACTATGACCTGTACTCATTTTGTGTTGTGCGTAAAGTAATTGCCATACAAACATTTTCTTTTAGTGCAGTCTCTTTTACAGAAAAACAACAAAATACATTGACTAGGAATATATATCATGTTTAGGATTATTCCCTAAGAAAAGGTCGAAATAACAACTTGAGTTTTATTTGCAGTTTTTTGGGGGTCGTTAACAGCTATCTTCCCACCAAATTTGGAGGCTCTAGCTCCACAACTCTGGAAGATACACGCATTCCCGTTTTTGACGAAGCGTTGGGGTGGATGGGGGCGGCTAGGGCAGTATCGGTGGGCGTGGCATCCAAACTTTTGGTGCAGTTTTTAGGGGGTCATCATCACCTATCTTGGCACCAAATTTGATGGATATAGCTCAAAAACTGTGGGAGATATAGTCTTTTTTGACTTTAAAATGCGGGGGGCTGGGGGCGGAATGGGGGGCGTGGCTCCAAAATTATTGATGCAGTTTTTTGGGGGTTGCTAATAGCTATCTTCTTACCAAATTTGGTAGCTGTATTGACTATATATATATAAAACGAAAAAAATCATTGAAATTTTAGTTTTTTGACCATAACTCGAGAAATAAGCGAGATAGCGCCTTAAAACGAAAAAAATCCTTTTTGGTTAAGTTTTTTGTTGACTATATATATATAAAACGAAAAAAATCATTGAAATTTTAGTTTTTTGACCATAACTCGAGAAATAAGCGAGATAGTGCCTTAAAACGAAAAAAATCCTTTTTGGTTAAGTTTTTTGTTGACTATATATATATAAAACGAAAAAAATCATTGAAATTTTAGTTTTTTGACCATAACTCGAGAAATAAGCGAGATAGCGCCTTAAAACGAAAAAAATCCTTTTGGGTTAAGTTTTTTGTTGACTATATATATATAAAACGAAAAAAATCAATGATATTTTAGTTTTTTGACCATAACTCGAGAAATAAGCGAGATAGTGCCTTAAAACGAAACAAATCCTTTTTGGTTAAGTTTTTTGTTGACTATATATATATAAAACGAAAAAAATCATTGATATTTTAGTTTTTTGACCATAACTCGAGAAATAAGCGAGATAGCGCCTTAAAACGAAAAAAATCATTGAAATTTTATTTTTTTGTCCATAACTCGAGAAATAAGCGAGATAGCGCCTTAAAACGAAAAAAATCCTTTTTGTTTAAGTTTTTTGTTGACTATATATATATAAAACGAAAAAAATCATTGATATTTTAGTTTTTTGACCATAACTCGAGAAATAAGCGAGATAGTGCCTTAAAACGAAAAAAATCCTTTTGGGTTAAGTTTTTTGTTGACTATATATATATAAAACGAAAAAAATCATTGAAATTTTAGTTTTTTGACCATAACTCGAGAAATAAGCGAGATAGCGCCTTAAAACGAAAAAAATCCTTTTTGGTTAAGTTTTTTGTTGGCTATATATATATAAAACGAAAAAAATCATTGAAATTTTAGTTTTTTGACCATTACTCGAGAAATAAGCGAGATAGCGCCTTAAAACGAAAAAAATCATTTTTGGTTAAGTTTTTTGTTGACTATATACATATAAAACGAAAAAAATCATTGAAATTTTAGTTTTTTGACCATAACTCGAGAAATAAGCGAGATAGCGCCTTAAAACGAAAAAAATCCTTTTTGGTTAAGTTTTTTGTTGACTATATATACAGTCGTGTCTGGATATAGTGAACACCCTAAATAGTGAACACCTCGAAATAGTGAACACCCAAAAATTTACATGGAGTACTCTAAATAGTGAACAAACCGAAAAACTCGAAATAGTGAACAAAATTTTCTAATAAACTTTAAGCAGAAAAAGAACGTAATAATGCTCACACTTACACTACTAAACATTCTTTGCTTTGCTACACTGTGACACCACGCGAAATTCGAGTAACGGAGTTAAAAAAATGTCTAAAGCGTGTGACAAGGATATAAATTTCACCTTTTTTTTCATAGTACATAGTTCATGAATTATCTCATAGAAGTCATAGATATTGTTATTTATTTCAACTATAGCAACCAATACCTAAATTAACATTCCATGTCCTAATTCTATTTCAAATTATTTACACTTTTTTTTGTGTCTTTGGCTGCAACCGCTCACTGTGCACTTCATTGTGTGTTTTTATACTCGTTACCGAAGGTAAAGAGTATATTGAGTTTGTGCAATGTCCGTCATGGTATCCGTCCGTCTGTCCGTCCGTAAGTTCGCAACTTTTTTCCACACCCTTCAAGCTAGAGACTTGAAACTTTCCAATTCTCTTTATCTATGGGATAGTAAATTAATGTGTCAAGATTGGGGTTCTACGATAACTGGGGGCCTGGCAAATCGCTAAATTCGATAACTCAAAACCGATAAATCCACATATTTCGCACATCCTTACAGCTAGAACTACCTAATTTGGTAAGAAGATAGCTACTAGCAACCTCCAAAAAACTGCATCAAAAAGTTTGGATGCCACGCAAACCAATAATGCCATAGCCTCCCCAATCCGCCCTTACGCTTCGTCAAAAACGAGAATGCGTGTATCTTCCAGAGTTGTGAAGCTAGAGCGACCAAATTGTGTAGGAAGATAGCTGGTAACGACCCCAAAAAAACTGCATCAAAGTTATAGAGCCGTACCCACACAACAAACTATGAGCTGGAGTTACCTAAATTGGTATGAAAATAGCGATTGACATTCCGCAAAGATCTGCATCAAATATTTGGATGCCACGCCCACCCATACCGCCCCTAGCCCCCCATTCCATACTTTTACAAACTTTGAGCTAGAGTCACCAAATTTGGTATGAAGATAGCAATTGACATTCCACAAAGATCTGCAGCGAAAATTTGGATTCTACTCCCACCCAATCCGCCCCCAGCCCCCTTTCCCCGCCCTTTACAAATTTTGAGCTAGAGTCACCAAATTTGGAAGGAAGATAGCTGGTGGCATCCCCATCTGCATCGGAGAATCATGAAGGCAGCGTACACCCCTGCCGCATCCGTACCCCTTTGCAATCAGGCCTCTTTTTACCGGTTTTAATAATGGTAACGAGTATACCGCAGTCGGTTGCGTCCGACTGCAACGTTTCCACTTGTTTAAAATTCGGATGATGAAGTTCAAGGGGAATTGCATAATGGAAATACTATTAAAGCTTCCGAAGCTATAGACAGTTATGACAAGGCTAGCACATGGGCTGAGGCTAATACTACAGACTTTTCTGCGAGTCTAAAAATGCGCTGTCTACGTGAAATAGCTGTCCAAAAATTAATTTTTGGACGCTTAAAGCAATTATTAATCCGCGATTTTTGTCAATAAATATACATATTTACTTTAATTTGTTTACAAATTTATTTAATTAATTTTAAATCTATCATTTCCATACACAAATGTGTATTTTGAGCAAAAAATGTGAGTCTCGAAATAGTGAACAACCTCGGAATAGTGAACAGGCCTTGCAAAAATTAGTTCACTATATCCAGACACGACTGTATATATAAAACGAAAAAAATCATTGAAATTTTAGTTTTTTGACCATAACTCGAGAAATAAGCGAGATAGCGCCTTAAAACGAAAAAAATCCTTTTGGGTTAAGTTTTTTGTTGACTATATATATATAAAACGAAAAAAAATCATTGAAATTTTAGTTTTTTGACCATAACTCGAGAAATAAGCGAGATAGCGCCTTAAAACGAAAAAAATCCTTTTTGATTAAGTTTTTTGTTGACTATATATATATAAAACGAAAAAAATCATTGATATTTTAGTTTTTTGACCATAACTCGATAAATAAGCGAGATAGTGCCTTAAAACGAAAAAAATCCTTTTGGGTTAAGTTTTTTGTTGACTATATATATATAAAACGAAAAAAATCATTGAAATTTTAGTTTTTTGACCATAACTCGAGAAATAAGCGAGATAGCGCCTTAAAACGAAAAAAATCCTTTTTGGTTAAGTTTTTTGTTGACTATATATATATAAAACGAAAAAAATCATTGAAATTTTAGTTTTTTGACCATAACTCGAGAAATAAGCGAGATAGCGCCTTAAAACGAAAAAAATCCTTTTGGGTTAAGTTTTTTGTTGACTATATATATATAAAACGAAAAAAATCATTGAAATTTTAGTTTTTTGACCATAACTCGAGAAATAAGCGAGATAGCGCCTTAAAACGAAAAAAATCCTTTTTGGTTAAGTTTTTTGTTGACTATATATATAAAAGTAAATCAAAAAAAATTTTGAAGACATGCTTTTATACGCTTTCTTGCATACATTTGTAATCGAGATTTTTTATCATCATCCATGCAATACATAAATATTATACATATTTTTGCTATTTAAAAATAAAATAAAAAGTTTAAGTAATACAAAAAAAAGTATGTCTCGGTCGGAGCTCGAACCCACGATCTTCGACCTGTGAAGCGGCAGGCTTCCCTTCATGCCACCAAAGCTTGTCATATTTGACAGTCTAATTAATAACTTAAGCAAAAGGGAAAACTGTTTTTCGTGGTTTTTACATGATATTACATATTTTATCGCGCCAAAAACTTTAAGAACATGTATTGTCATCTGAAACACATCTTTGGTGAAAATTTCAGAGCTCTAGGTAGTCGGGAACTTGGTGAAAATTTGATTACAAGATTCCGGTACAAACAGACAGACAGACAAGTCAAGTTAAATATAAAAGCATGTAATAAAACGAAAAAAATCATTGATATTTTAGTTTTTTGACCATAACTCGAGAAATAAGCGAGATAGTGCCTTAAAACGAAAAAAATCCTTTTGGGTTAAGTTTTTTGTTGACTATATATATATAAAACGAAAAAAATCATTGAAATTTTAGTTTTTTGACCATAACTCGAGAAATAAGCGAGATAGTGCCTTAAAACGAAAAAAATCCTTTTTGGTTAAGTTTTTTGTTGACTATATATATATAAAACGAGAAAAATCATTGATATTTTAGTTTTTTGACCATAACTCGAGAAATAAGCGAGATAGCGCCTTAAAACGAAAAAAATCCTTTTGGTTAAGTTTTTTGTTGACTATATACATATAAAACGAAAAAAATCATTGAAATTTTAGTTTTTTGACCATAACTCGAGAAATAAGCGAGATAGTGCCTTAAAACGAAAAAAATCCTTTTGGGTTAAGTTTTTTGTTGACTATATATATATAAAACGAAAAAAATCATTGAAATTTTAGTTTTTTGACCATAACTCGAGAAATAAGCGAGATAGCGCCTTAAAACGAAAATAAATCCTTTTTGGTTAAGTTTTTTGTTGACTATATATATATAAAACGAAAAAAATCATTGAAATTTTAGTTTTTTGACCATTACTCGAGAAATAAGCGAGATAGCGCCTTAAAACGAAAAAAATCCTTTTGGGTTAAGTTTTTTGTTGACTATATACATATAAAACGAAAAAATCATTGAAATTTTAGTTTTTTGACCATAACTCGAGAAATAAGCGAGATAGTGCCTTAAAACGAAAAAAATCCTTTTGGGTTAAGTTTTTTGTTGACTATATATATATAAAACGAGAAAAATCATTGATATTTTAGTTTTTTGACCATAACTCGAGAAATAAGCGAGATAGCGCCTTAAAACGAAAAAAGTCCTTTTTGGTTAAGTTTTTTGTTGACTATATACATATAAAACGAAAAAAATCATTGAAATTTTAGTTTTTTGACCATAACTCGAGAAATAAGCGAGATAGTGCCTTAAAACGAAAAAAATCCTTTTGGGTTAAGTTTTTTGTTGACTATATATATATAAAACGAAAAAAATCATTGAAATTTTAGTTTTTTGACCATAACTCGAGAAATAAGCGAGATAGCGCCTTAAAACGAAAATAAATCCTTTTGGTTAAGTTTTTTGTTGACTATATATATATAAAACGAAAAAAATCATTGAAATTTTAGTTTTTTGACCATTACTCGAGAAATAAGCGAGATAGCGCCTTAAAACGAAAAAAATCCTTTTGGGTTAAGTTTTTTGTTGACTATATACATATAAAACGAAAAAAATCATTGAAATTTTAGTTTTTTGACCATAACTCGAGAAATAAGCGAGATAGTGCCTTAAAACGAAAAAATCCTTTTGGTTAAGTTTTTTGTTGACTATATATATATAAAACGAGAAAAATCATTGATATTTTAGTTTTTTGACCATAACTCGAGAAATAAGCGAGATAGCGCCTTAAAACGAAAAAAGTCCTTTTTGGTTAAGTTTTTTTTTTTGAGAAAAAAATAAAACTCAAAGAATAATCATTATTTCATGAGTTTTATTTTTTTGATAAAAAATAATGATTATTGATTGAGTTGTAAGTATAACTCAAAATTAATCAATATTTTGTGAGTAAATCTATAAAAATTGAAAAATTTTAAATCATGGTGAAAATGCATAAATGAGCCTTAAAGATGAATATTTGTATATTTCTCGCTGTCCCAAAGATACCATAAGTGAATGATTTATTTATTCAAAAAAAAAAAAATAATCATTATTTGCAGTCCCTGAAAAAAACAAAAACAAATTGCAAGATAAAAATAAATTTGAAGCAATTAAATTAGAAATAAAAAAAGAAAGAAGAAGAAATATAACTGTAAATGGTACTCACTGCAAGCAGCATGCATAGCTGAGCGAATGTATGCTGCAACACAAAGAGCGGCTTAAAGCTTGATCAGCGCGCGCGTCGCTCTTATGACTGCCGCTAGATATAACATAATTTGAATGCAATCATGCGTCTTTGTTGTTGCCTATTTACGCTCACTCTTTTGTTTATGCGCGCTTTGCATGTCAAACATATATCTTAATATCCCTATCTCCTCCGCACTCACTAAGCTAAGCTAACCATAACTAAGAGGCTGCTGTTAAAGGAATTGCATTGCCTAATTTGCCTAATTTAAGTGCAAGCGTTGTATGTATGAGCTGGGGATCTGCTGCTTAGAGGAATAACTGTAATGCTCTTTTCAACATTATGTTTTTACATACAATGGTAAGGGAATTGGTTATGCATTTCAGTTCATATTTAATGTGAAGAAAGAAAGTTACTTTTCGTTTCAGTGAATTTTTTAAAATTGTTTATATTAAGGATAATAATAACATCGAAAGTTACTTTTTAAATCAGTGAGTTTTTCAATATTCTGATTTTCGGTTTATATATATATACATTCATTTAAAATACGTATACATATAAGTTCATTTAAAATACGTATTTTATGATAAGTTATAATAAAATTTAATTGCTATTATTTAAATATTTAAATAACGATCAACGTATTTTAATTTCTTTTGTTGTTTTTTAAAACCAAGAATATTAAGTAGATTTTCGACTTAATAATTGAAGCAACCTTATTTATAGTTGTCTTCTGTTTTGCATATTATATAATACTTATATAGACTCTGCTTAAGTGCATTTAAAAATCAAATAAAACTAAGCAGTCTGAATATTCTATTAAAAGTATAAGTAGATATATTCAAATTCATTGAATTTTATACTTATGATTAGACGCTGTATCGTTGTAACAATCGTTTTACAGTGAAGTCAATTGACTCACAGCCAAATTAAAATATGTCTATTGAAATTTTAGATATTAGTGGTGTTTTGGTGCCGCATTCAGTTGTTGCTATAATTGGTGATGGAGCCTGCCTTTTAGATCTATTTCCCCCTACCTTTTATTTGGTAGGCAAGGCTTCCATGGCACCATACGCCAAAATATTGTTGAACATGTTGTAACCACCTGGAAAATTTTTGCTTGCTTCAGCATAAACTTAAATGGAGAGTGTTATAGCTCTCCTGAACAATATGAGTGCGCTATGTCATACTCATATACTTATGGTACTGCATGTGAGCTTCAAGCAGCAGCAGAAATTTTTGCTGTAAATTTTCAAGTTTTTCAAAATGGAAATTTATTACAAGCATTCGGAAATAATATGCATCCTGTAAAAAGATTGCGTTTTACCGGTTCATTAATGAATGGACATTTTGATGTTTATATTCCTTTAGAGGAAGTATAAACTCAAGATTCTGATACGTCAAGTGAATGTATAACTGAAAATGATAAAAATCCTGTTAAAAGACGTAGTCGATTCACCGGCAAAACAGAAAAAAAGGTAAAAAAACGATCATTTGAAAAAAATAGTGATATCAATAGGGGTAAGCGCATAGAAGCGGCAAAAAGATATCGTGTTAATAATCCTGATGTTATTAGAGTTGTAGTGAGAAGAGATCAGGCTAATTATCCTGAAGCTCATAGAGTTGCAGTGAGAAGAGATCAGGTTAATAATCCTGATGCACGTCAAGAAAGGCGTTTGCGTGCATGGAGTGTTAACGCCATGTATGGCTTAAACTATGATTTTGAAATAGCTTACAAGTCAGATAAAATTACTCAACTTGGTAGTATGAATTTGATATGCAAACATTGTAATGCTTTAAAATGGAAAAATGAGCCTTTGGGTATCTGTTGCAAGGCAGGAAAAGTTAAACTTTCACAAAATGAAAGTTTGCCTGATCCACTTAAAAGCTTAATAATTGGTGGACATCCCAAGCATGATCATTTCATTGATCGTATAAGAAAGTATAACAGCTGCTTTCAAATGACTTCTTTTGGAAGTACAAAAACTATAAATGAAAGTTGGTCAACCTTTAAAGTCCAAGGACAAGTGTATCACTTAATTGGTAGTGTCCGACCTTTGCCAAATGAAGAAATGCAGTTTCTTCAAATTTATTTTGTTGGTGATGATGAAAAGGAAGCTCAACTGCGGTGCAAAAATATTTCAAATGTTGATTGTAGCGTAGTAAAGGATCTTCAATGTATGTTTCATCAGCATAATCGTTATGTTAAAGATCTAAAAATGGCTCTCAATAAATTACCAACAAGTACTAAAGACTATAAATTGATTATACATGCTGATCGAACACCCGCTGGTGCTCACAAAGGGCTTTACAATGCACCTCAATCAAGCGAAGTAGCTTTAGTTATTGTTGGTCAGCAATTTGAAAAGCGCGATATTATTATTGAAAGATATAATAATAAATTACATACATCGTATAAGTGAGGTGCATCGATCATACGATGCCTTACAGTACCCTTTGCTATTTCCTTATGGCGAAGATGGTTATTCAGTGGATATACCACAATGGAATCCATTATTAAAAAAGGAGGAACCAAAAAAAATTATATCTGCTTTAAGCTTTTACAGCTATAAAATAATGATTCGTCAATCTGAGTTAAATCATTTAATTTATTGTCGTTCCTAGTTAGTCAGTTTTTATACTCGATACCGAAGGTAAAGAGTATATTGGTTTTGTGCAATGTCCGTCAGGGTGTCCGTCCGTCTGTCCGTCTGTCCGTCCGTATGTTCGCAACTTTTTTCCACACCCTTCAAGCTAGAGACTTGAAACTTTCCAATTCTCTTTATCTATGGGATAGTAAATTAAAGTGTCAAGACGGGGGTTCTACGATAACTGGGGGGCTGGCAAATCGATAAATTCGATAACTCAAAACCGATAAATCCACATATTTCGTACATCCTTACAGCTAGAACTACCAAATTTGGTAAGCAGATAGCTACTAGCAACCCCCAAAAAATCAAAAATTTTGGAGCCACGCCCCCCCATTCCGCCCCCAGCTCCACCGCAATTTGAAATCAGAAATGGCTATATCTCCCACAGTTTTTGAGCTATAGCCACAAAATTTAGTGCCAAGATAGGTGATGATGACCCCCTAAAAACTGCATCAAAAGTTTGGATGCCACGCCCACTAATAATGCCCTAGCCGCCCCCATCCACCCCAACGCTTCGTCAAAAACGGGAATGCGTGTATTTTTACGGTTTTTCGAAGTTTTCTCGAAATTTGAGGGTGTAGGGGTCAAACTGACTTCGAATTCGGATTCAGCGGATCAAAATACGTACCCTTAGGTAGGTCCGGTCTCTTGCACATTCCACTTAATTTTTTTCTGTGCCGGTGTTATTAATGAATTTAATTTTGTGTCCTTACCTGAAAGTCGGAGTTCGCAATGTTTTTACTACTTTTCGCGCACTTGCAACAACTTCATTCCGTCCATCATCATTCAAAAAGTCTTTTTCGGCAAGTTGCATGGAGTGAGCTGCACAGCGGATTGAAGAGATTGAAGAAACACTGATCTCATTCATCAGCTCCTCGTTTTCGAGATCAGAATTGAGCACACTTTCGGGGTCTTCGTTCAAACACTCATCTGCCTTTACAACATTCTTGCCATTGTCTGAGGTGATCGTATAAATTTGCTGCTTAGAAATCGAAAACTCTGACAAAATCTTTTCAATTTACATGCTCAAATTGAGCCCTGTGTGTTTCCGATGCAGCTTAATTACACCCAATGTCTTCACCTCAATGGCATGATTGCGGTAGTACTGAACGTTAACACCCAGTATTTAATTTTGAGTGAAAGCATTTTATGTTTAATCCGATTCTTTAATATGTTCTTTTCACACTCATATTTTTCTGAGACATGCAGCATAACATTCCGTGATGTTATCGGACTCAAGTCTAGCCCGTGAAAAATCTGCTCTGTAAGCATTTTGAAGGGAGCAGAATCAAAAAATTGAAACGGCACTTTTTCTTCCGTCACGAATTGCACGCAAGCTTTTTTCACCTCCACTGCTGACATTGTCACTGAAAATTTCTTTTCTTCTCTTCTGGCTCACTCTCTTCTTGATTCTTCATTCCGAAACTTCATCTTTTGATTTAAAATCGAAATTTTTTTTTTTTTTTAAATATACCTTCGGATACTTCTGTAATTGTCTTTTGCTTAAGTTCAAATTGTTCACTCTTCTTCATTAACATTTTTGCGCTTACACATCAGCCGCTGATAAGGCGGTCTAAGCAAGTGTCTAAGCAGACTATATTAAGGATAAGGATAATAACAACGAAAGTTTCTTTTGGGATCAGTGAGTTTTTAAATATTCTGATTTTCGTATTATATAAATAAACATTCATTTAAAATTCGTATGTAATGATAAGTTATAAAAAATATTTAATTTCTATTATTTAAATATTTAAATAACGATCAACGTATTTTAATTTCTTTTGTTGTTTTTTAAAACCAAGAATATTAAGTAGATTTTCGACTTAATAATTGAAGCAACCTTATTTATAGTTGTCTTCTGTTTTGCATATTATATAATACTTATATAGACTCTGCTTAAGTGCATTTAAAAATCAAATAAAACTAAGCAGTCTGAATATTCTATTAAAAGTATAAGTTGGTATATTCAATTTTATTGAATTTTATACTTATGATTAGACGCTGTATCGTTGTAACAATCGTTTTACAGTGAAGTCAATTGACTCACAGCCAAATAAAAATATGTCTATTGAAATTTTAGATATTAGTGGTGTTTTGGAGCCGCATTCAATTGTTGCTATAATTATTTCCCACCTTTTATTTGGTAGGCAAGGCTTCCATGGCACCATACGCCAAAATATTGTTGAACATGTTGTAAGCAACTGGCATATTTTTGCTTGCTTCAGCATAATCTTAAATGGAGAGGGTTATAGCTCTTCTGAACAATATGAGTGCGATATGTCAAATTCAAATACTTATGGTACTGCATGTGAGCTTCAAGCAGCTGCAGAAATTTATTTTAATAATATGCATCCTGTAAAAAGATTGCGTTTTACCGGTCCATTAATGAATGGACATTTTGATGTTTATATTCCTTTAGAGGAAGTATAAACTCAAGATTCTGATACGTCAAGTGAATGTATAACTGAAAATGATAAAAATCCTGTTAAAAGACGTAGTCGATTCACCGGCAAAACAGAAAAAAAGGTAAAAAAACGATCATTTGAAAAAAATAGTGATATCAATAGGGGTAAGCGCATAGAAGCATCAAAAAGATATCGTGTTAATAATCCTGATGTTATTAGAGTTGTAGTGAGAAGAGATCAGGCTAATTATCCTGAAGCTCATAGAGTTGCAGTGAGAAGACATCAGGCTAACAATCCTGATGCACGTCAAGAAAGGCGTTTGCGTGGCTTAAACTATGATTTTGAAATAGCTTACAAGTCAGATAAAATTACTCAATTTGGTAGTATGAATTTGATATGCAAACATTGTAATGCTTTAAAATGGAAAAATGAGCCTTTGGGTATCTGTTGCAAGGCAGGAAAAGTTAAACTTTCACAAAATGAAAGTTTGCCTGATCCACTTAAAAGCTTAATAATTGGTGGACATCCCAAGCATGATCATTTCATTGATCGTATAAGAAAGTATAACAGCTGCTTTCAAATGACTTCTTTTGGAAGTACAAAAACTATAAATGAAAGTTGGTCAACCTTTAAAGTCCAAGGACAAGTGTATCACTTAATTGGTAGTGTCCGACCTTTGCCAAATGAAGAAATGCCGTTTCTTCAAATTTATTTTGTTGGTGATGATGAAAAGGAAGCTCAACTGCGGTGCAAAAATATTTCAAATGTTGATTGTAGCGTAGTAAAGGATCTTCAATGTATGTTTCATCAGCATAATCGTTATTTTAAAGATCTAAAAATGGCTCTCAATAAATTACCAACAAGTACTAAAGACTATAAATTGATTATACATGCTGATCGAACACCCGCTGGTGCTCACAAAGGGCTTTACAATGCACCTCAATCAAGCGAAGTAGCTTTAGTTATTGTTGGTCAGCAATTTGAAAAGCGCGATATTATTATTGAAAGATATAATAATAAATTACATACATCGTATAAGTGAGGTGCATCGATCATACGATGCCTTACAGTACCCTTTGCTATTTCCTTATGGCGAAGATGGCTATTCAGTGGATATACCACAATGGAATCCATTATTAAAAAAGGAGGAACCAAAAAAAATTATATCTGCTTTAAGCTTTTACAGCTATAAAATAATGATTCGTCAATCTGAGTTAAATCATTTAATTTATTGTCGTTCCTAGTTAGTCAGTTTTTATACTCGATACCGAAGGTAAAGAGTATATTGGTTTTGTGCAATGTCCGTCCGTCTGTCCGTCTGTCCGTCCGTAAGTTCGCAACTTTTTTCCACACCCTTCAAGCTAGAGACTTGAAACTTTCCAATTCTCTTTATCTATGGGATAGTAAATTAAAGTGTCAAGACGGGGGTTCTACGATAACTGGGAGGCTGGCAAATCGATAAATTCGATAACTCAAAACCGATAAATCCACATATTTCGTACATCCTTACAGCTAGAACTACCAAATTTGGTAAGCAGATAGCTACTAGCAACCCCCAAAAATCAAAAATTTTGGAGCCACGCCCCCCCATTCCGCCCCCAGCTCCACCGCAATTTGAAATCAGAAATGGCTATATCTCCCACAGTTTTTGAGCTATAGCCACAAAATTTAGTGCCAAGATAGGTGATGATGACCCCCTAAAAACTGCATCAAAAGTTTGGATGCCACGCCCACTAATAATGCCCTAGCCGCCCCCATCCACCCCAACGCTTCGTCAAAAACGGGAGTGCGTGTATCTTCCAGAGTTGAGGAGCTAGAGCCTCCAAATTTGGTAGGAAGATAGCTGGTAACGACCCCCAAAAAACTGCATCAAAGTTTTGGAGCCACGCCCACCCATTCCGCCCACAGCCCCCCCGCAATTTGAAATCAGAAATGGCTATATCTCCCACAGTTTTTGAGCTAGAGCCACCAAATTTAGTGCCAAGATAGGTGATGATGACCCCCTAAAACCGGCATCAAAAGTTTGGATGCCACGCCCACCGACACTGCCCTAGCCGCCCCCATCCACCCCAACGCTTCGTCAAAAACGGGAATGCGTGTATCTTCGAGAGTAGTGGAGCTAGAACCACCAAATTTGGTAGGAAGATAGCTGGCAACGACCCCCAAAAATCGGCATCAAAGTTTTGGAGCCACGCCCACCCATGTCGCCCCCCTGTCCACACCTTTTACAAACTTTTAGCTAGAGTCACCAAATTTGGTATGAAGATAGCAATTGACATTCCACAAAGATCTGCATCTCAAATTTGGATGCCACGCCCACACATACCACCCCAGCCCCCTTTCCCCACTTTTTAAAACAAATTTCGAGCTACAGTCACCAAATTTGGTATGAAGATAGCAATTAACATTCCACAAAGATCTGCAGCAAAAATTTGGATGCCACGCCCACCCATACCACCCCCAGCCCCCTTTCCCCACTTTTTACAAATTTCGAGCTAGAGTCACCAAATTTGGTATGAAGATAGCAATTGACATTCCACAAAGATGTGCATCACATATCTGGATGCCACGCCCACCCATACCGCCTCCAGCCCCCCTTTCCCAACAAATGATGACTTTGAGCTAAAGTCATCAAATTTGTAAGGAAGATAGCTTGTTGCATCCCCATCTGCATCGGAAAATTTTTTAGGCAGTGTACACCTCTGCCGCATCCGTACCCCTCAGCAGTCAGGCCTCTTTTTACCGGTTTTAATACTGGTATCGAGTATGCCGCAGTCGGTTGC
This sequence comes from Scaptomyza montana, assembly GCA_018904305.1. Lineage (NCBI taxonomy): Eukaryota > Metazoa > Arthropoda > Insecta > Diptera > Drosophilidae > Scaptomyza > Scaptomyza montana. The sequence continues at coordinate 303,629 of JAEIGR010000085.1, read as the reverse complement.
GTCCGACTGCAACGTTTCCACTTGTTGGTTGATATGTATGCTAAAATTGAAACAGAAAGGTTAAATTATATTCGCTACAATCAAGCGAAACTCAGAGCAGATAGCTATATACATCTACAAGATGCAATAGGCCAACAAGATGTTGTCGCAGCTCAACTTGGTCAGATGGTAATTTTACCATCTTCTTTTACAAGCTCTGCACGATATATGCATGAAAAGACTCAAGATGCTATGACATATGTTCGCCATTATGGGCGACCAGATCTTTTCATAACATTCACAATCCACAATGGTATGACATAAAAGTGTTTTATTACCGGGTCAAAAACCGCATGATCGTCACGATATTATAGCTCGAGTTTTTCATTTAAAAGTTAAAGCTTTAATGTCACTATTGACAAAAGGTTCTTTGTTTGGAAGCGTGCAATGTTTCATGTACTCTGTGGAATGGCAAAAGCGCGGTTTACCACATATACATATTCAACTTTGGTTAGAAAATAAAATAAGACCAGATAAAATCGATAAAATTATCTGTGCCGAAATACCAAACGCAGATGAGGATCCTTTGTTATTTAACATTGTTAAGTCAAATATGATTCATGGTCCTTGCGGTGCATTTAATAATAAATCGCCATGCATGAAAAATGGAAAATGTACCAAAAGGTTTCCTCGACAATTACTTAAAGAAACTGTGACTGGAAAAGATAGTTACCCTCTATATCGTAGAAGAGCGATAGAAGATGGTGGTAATGCAATTAATATAAATGTTAATTGCATAGATAATCGTTGGGTTGTGCCTTATAACTGTGTACTATTGAGAACATTTGAAGCTCACATAAATGTTGAGTATTGTAGTTCTGTAAAGTCTATTAAATACATTTGTAAATATGTTAACAAGGGCAGTGATCAAGCATCATTTACTCTTGAAGACCAACGTAATGAAATTAATATGTACGAAAGTGGCCGTTATATAAGTAGCTCAGAAGCGGTATGGAGAATCCTTGCATTTCCCATACATGAACGTTTTCCGGCTATTACACACTTAGCTGTTCATTTAGAAAATGGTCAACGGATATATTTTAACCCCACTAATCCGCAACAATTACTTGACAGATTAAGCACTACACCCAAAACTTTTTTGCTAGCCTTCTTTGAGCTATGCACACGTGATGAGTTTGCAAGAACGCGTCTATATTGTGAAGGTTCATCGTATTTTGCATGGAACAATAAAGAATTTCAAAGAAGAAAACGAGGGCATGATGTGCCAAATTTTCCTGGAGTTAAAAGAGATTCAGCTTTGGGAAGAGATTACACTATTCATCCCAATAATACAGAATGTTTTTATTTAAGACTTTTATTACATTTTGTAAGGGGCCCAACTTCATTTTTAAATTTAAAAACCGTTAATGGTATATCATACGCATCATTTCAATTGGCGTGTAAAGCTCTAGGATTACTAGAAGATGATAAGCACTGGGATTCAACTATAGCCGAAGCTGTCATATGTCAAAATCCTACAAAACTGAGAGAACTTTTTGCAATAATGTTAGTATTTTGTCAAATTTCAGATGCTCTTAAACTTTGGAATACTTATAAAGAGAGTTTCTGAGAAGATATTTTAAGAGCCTTTCATTTTTCACAAGACAGAAATAAATGTCTTATTTACATTGAAGATATTGAACTGTCTATTGGTGGTCAAAACTTGACTTATTATGGACTTCCACTACCAATTAGATCCGAGGAAATCGTTCCAAATATTGAATATCATAGAGAAACAAATTATGAAAATTGCGATATTTTTGTTGTTTATAATGAGCTACTCCTTACTGCTGAGCAAAAACAAGTATACCAAAAGATACTACATAGCGTTGAAGCAGAAAAAGGAGAAATCTATTTTTTAGATGCACCTGGTGGAACAGTGTGGCCGGATTCTTTAATATATTTTTAATGTTTTATTTCGTCTTACGATCTGTTTGCCTCACTTTTCCAACATACAATGTGAAGTTGGTTGCGCTACATATATCACGCGTGCCTTATATATACTCGATAGTCAATCAACTGACCGCCACATTCATCGGTAGTGTATCGATCTGTAGTACTACCACCTACTATTATCAGCCTACTACAACTCGGCCATCCTGACTTGAGATAGTCCTCTATCTCGTACAATTTTTAAAATAAACTTATCTGGTATATCGTGTTTACATTACAGTTTTGTATGTTTCTTACATGCTAAATACACATTTTACTTAAAGTTATTTTTTAAGCCAATGCCTTATATTTTGGGCACTCCAAACTCCATGGTATGGATTTCGAGCTAATTGAAAACCCTCAATATCTTTAATTAAATATCTATCATTTTTCAATACTTTATCTATAACATATGGACCCTTGCTCTTTGGTATTAGTTTCCTTGCGACTCCTGCTGTACTGTCAAAATTTTTTACCATAATATAGTCTCCTGTCGTATATTGATTTGGCTTTTTCTTTTTCTTATTATAATTTCTTTCATTATCTGCTTGTGCTATCAATTGATTCCGCTCACCTAATTTTCTTATATTATCTAAATTTCTTTCACTAACTGTATCTTAATACGCTGATTCCTCCAATTTTTCTCTTAATTTATCACTGGTTTCTCCTTTTTGTATTAAACCAAACAACATTTTGCTAGGAAATTGTTTTGTGCTACGATGTTGCGTGTTGTTCAACGCAAATTCTACTTTTTCAACTACTACATCCCAATGTTGACCATTTTCAGAATCCGTAAGTTTTGACAACATTGGCCCTAAACTTCTATTTATCCTTTCTACCTGGCCATTAGCTTGCGGAGAGCCTGTTGCGATTTTTATATGTTTAACTTTAGCTTCTCCTAAATAGTCTTCAAATTCTGCGGACGTAAAACAACTTCCCCTGTCCGATACAATACAACTAGGCCTACTGTATGCTCGAAAATAGTCGTTTAACGCGCTAATCACTTCTTTAGTATTTGTTGTTTTGGTCGTGTACAACCTCACAAATTTCGTAAATGCATCCACTACTACAAATATATATTTTTTCGCTCTACCTTTGTCTACTGGACCATAATGATCAATATGTATTATTTCAAACGGTTTATTGCCTTTTGGTATGCTGTGTAAGAAACCTTCTCCTTGTCCTGTCTTAGGTGAAAACGCTATACACTTTAAACAATTCTCAATATGTTGTACAGCTTTTAATTTTATGTTTGGAAACCAATAACTTTTTCCTATAGCATCTATCATCTTGTCTCTACCAACGTGTCCCAATTCATCATGGTACTTATATAACACATGATGCTCCATTTCTCCAGGTACATAAAACAATACACGATTATCATTCGTTTTTCTAAATACCACTCCATTTCTCATTTCAAATAATTTATGCTCTCCTTTTTCTAATAGTCTTCTAATATTTTGCATTTTTTTATCCTTTGTTTGGCAAATTACTAAATTAGTTTCAAAACTATTTGCTTCCGTTATCATAATACTGTCGTTACACCTGCTTAGTGCATCCACGTGTTGCATCATCTTACCACTTCTATGAACAATGTCAAAGTCATATTCTTGTAACTCCAACGCCCACCTCGCTATTCTCGGATTAATATCTATTTTATTTAATGTGGCTGCTAACGAGTTACAATCTGTCATGATTTTAAACCGTTTACCCTGTAAATATATTCTAAACCTGCGCAAAGCATATATTATTGCTAACGTCTCCAATTCAAAACTGTGATACTTTGCTTCAGTTCCCGTTGTACGTTTCGAAAAATAAAAAATCGGATGTAACTTCCCGTCTTCTTTCTTTTGCAACAACACTGCTCCATATCCTAACGCACTTGCATCACAATGCAGCTCAATGTCATTTTTATAATCATAAATTGATAGTACCGGTGCCTCTAACAGTTTCCCTTTCAAATACAGAAAACAATTTAATTCCTGTTCTTCAAATTGAAATTTTCTGTCTTTTTTTATTAGATCATACAAAGGTTTTGCAATTATAGAAAAATCTTTGATAAACCTCCTAAAATATGAACACAACCCAAGAAAGCGATGTACTTCTTGAGCCTTTACTGGTGTTGGAAAATTTTTACCCCATCTAAACCTTTGTCGTCCGCTTTAATTCCTTCTTTTGATATTAAAAATCCTAAGTATTTTATTCTTTCTTGCAAAAATTCGCACTTGTCTAATCTCAACTCTAACTTATTATCCACTAACCTTTTAAATACTTCCTTCAAAATTTCTAAATGTTCTCTCATATCTTTGCTCGCTATCATTATGTCATCCATATATATTATAACCTTATTTTCTCTTATCATATCTGCAAATATACTATTTATAAACCGTTGAAATACTTGTGGGGCATTTTTCAGACCCATTGGCATTCTTAAAAACTCGAATTGTCCTAATGGAGTTACAAACGAGGTGTATTTGATTGATTCTTTACCAACAAATACATGAAAATAACCATTTTTTAAATCAAGCTTTGTAAAAACCGTTTTTCCAACTAATCTGTCTAGTAAATCATCGATTAAAGGTAATGGGTAGTTATCTTTAACTATGACTTTATTAAGTCTTCTAAAATCAATGCACATTCTTAAATCACCCGACTTCTTCTTGACTAACACAATCGGTGATGCGTAATTAGAACTACTTGGTTGAATAATATTGTCTTTAAGATATTCATCTAACATTACCTGCAATTTTTCTTTTTCTGCATATGACAACCGCCTTGGGGAACAACTAAATGATTTGGCATTTTCTACTAAAATATTCATCTCGCACTTAATATTTGGTTCATCTGGTCTTTTTGCATTGACATAAGTGCTTTCTAATAATTGTATAAATTTATTTTGCCAGTAACATTCTACTTTACTACCAATGTTGTAAATAATTTGATTACTGCTTGCATCTAAAATATTTATTCTCAATATATGTAGCTTGTTCAAAATCATCTTTGCAAGATTTTTGTTCACTGTCGTTTAATTCCTCATTATCTAACAATTTATCACTTTCTAAAATTTTTTCATAATCTAACAATATATCTGTGTCTAACAATTCTTCAGTATCTAACAATTTATTTTTGTCAAACAAATTTTCATTAACTAACAATTTATCACTATCTGCCATTTTTCCATAATCTAACAATATATTTTTGTCTAACAATCTTTTTAGTATCTAACAATTTACCTTCTAATTCTCTGTTATCTAAAATATTATTCTGCTCTAAACCAGTATCACCTAATGCTTTGCTTTCCACTAAACATTTACTCTTTAACTTTCTGTTATCTAACAACTCTATTTTTTTTTTACAAGTTGGATCCTCAGCACACTCAACTGAAACCATATTTAAAGCACAAGGGTCAATATTTATCTCACAAACTTGCATGAAATCTCTTCCTAACACAACGTTCCACCTCATAGACTCATTTGCCACTATGTATAAATCAAAAAATACTTTATTCATTTCTTTGTATATATAACATTTAGTTTTTCCAAAAATATTTAATTGGCTTTCATTTAGCCCAAAATACTGATTATATTGCTCTTGTTGTTCCACTCCATAGGGAACTGATGCATATTTAATAAAAGAAATGGGGCTTCCTGTGTCTATGAGGCATTCTGAAATAATTGGTCTACTATTAACTATACCAAAATATATCTTAACTTGTCTTACGTATTTATTTTTTTTCCATATCATTTCTCTTTGAGCATTGAGCCACCAAATGATCGCCCGAACCACAGCCGTAGCACGTTCCTTTTTCCCTCTTTGGCTTACGGCAGTCTTTGGCCCAATGTCCTTTAAAGTTGCAGTTGAAACAACGCGAAGAACTGTTGGCCACTCCAGTTTGTCCCGTTTTGTCTTGCAATGGAAGACCAATCTCTGCGAACGCCTTAAGCATCCTTTTTGGACTATCGAAACACTGGAGCCTGGCCTGAATGCGCAAATTTTCTACTGGTATGCCATCAATTAAACCATCCAGTAGTTCATCCTCGCCCATGTCGACATCCCGAGCAACCAAGCCTTGCTCTCGTAATAACTAATAAATTTTTCATCTGCATTCCAACGACGTGCCTCAAATTTACGACGCATTTCCATTTGGAACATTTTTCGCCAAATGCCAGCACTAATTTCTCCAGTAGTTCGTCTGTTCGCATGATTATACGATACGGATCGGCATGCATCCACTCTCTGGCATTTCCTTTGAGTTTGCTCACCAATAACATTTGGCGTTGCGTCTCGTTAAGTTGATGCAATTGACAAACATTTCGAATTGCATGATCCATTTTCGCACTATAACTTGCCCAGTGAAATCCAGTAAATTTCTTTTGCCAATTGAAATGCGCCAGATGTCCACATCATGTTACTAGTTAATTCCGGTTTTGGCAAAATTTTCTGCTGCTCTCCAAAAACTGTACTTTTGCGCCTTTCAGCGCCCATTCCATTCGTATCTTCTTCTCGTTCTAGCTGACCGTCGCTTACCGACTGCGCACTATAGTCGTCCTCTTCTAACTCACGCTGCTGATTTGCATTTGCCAGAATGTTCTGGTTGCTGCGCAGTTGTATTTGTTCAAATTGCTTTTGTGCTTGCTGAATTTGTTCGCGCACATCCTCCCATATTTTCTGATTCTCAGAAATTTCTCTTTGCTGTTGCGAAACTGCACCCTCGCCGTCCGACTGCTGATCTGCGTTCTGGCTCAATATCAGGCCCATCGCCGCGGTCTGCCATCGGTACTGCGCAAATACGTGCAAAGAGCTCAGCCTTCGAGCCGTTCGTGGGCAATCCCAACACTTTTAACCAATTTTTTAAGTTGAATCACGGAAAAATCATTTATTTGTATGTCCATGGCGTATTTATCCCACTTCTGAATATTGTGGCCGGATTCTTTAATATATTTTTAATGTTTTATTTCGTCTTACGATCTGTTTGCCTCACTTTTCCAACATACAATGTGAAGTTGGTTGCGCTACATATATCACGCGTGCCTTATATATACTCGATAGTCAATCAACTGACCGCCACATTCATCGGTAGTGTATCGATCTGTAGTACTACCACCTACTATTATCAGCCTACTACAACAGGTAAAACGTATCTTTTAAATTTATTATTGGCAAAGGTACGGCAAAGTAAAAAAATTGCATTGGCCGTTGCTTCTTCCGGTATCGCAGCCACTTTACTTAATGGTGGTCGCACAGCGCATTCTACACTTAAGATTCCATTTAATTTGATTCATTTAGAAACACCACATTGCTCAATTTCAAAGCAATCTTATATTGCTGCTGTGCTTAAAGATTGCAAGCTTATTGTTTGGGATGAGTGTACTATAGGCCATAAAGGTGCTTTTGAAGCTGTAGATCGATCTTTGAAAGACATTCGAGATAGTGAATACTTTATGGGTAGCATAACTGTTCTCTTAGCTGGTGATTTTCGACAAACTCTTCCAGTGATCCCCAGAGGAACAAGAGCAGATGAAATAAATGCGTGCTTAAAGTCTTCAATTTTGTGGCCCAAAATACATACATAAAATTGCATTAACGAAGAATATGCGAGTACACTTAAAAGGTGATAGCATAGCTGGTGGATTTGCAGAAATGCTTCTTCAAATAGGAAATGGATTATTTCCATCCAAAAGTTTGGATGCCACGCCCACCGACACTGCCCTAGCCGCCCCCATCCACCCCAACGCTTCGTCAAAAACGGGAATGCGTGTATTCGTCGTAGAGTAGTGGAGCTAGAACCACCAAATTTGGTAGGAAGATAGCTGGCAACGACCCCCAAAAATCGGCATCAAAGTTTTGGAGCCACGCCCACCCATGTCGCCCCCCTGTCCACACCTTTTACAAACTTTTAGCTAGAGTCACCAAATTTGGTATGAAGATAGCAATTGACATTCCACAAAGATCTGCATCTCAAATTTGGATGCCACGCCCACACATACCACCCCAGCCCCCTTTCCCCACTTTTTACAAATTTCGAGCTACAGTCACCAAATTTGGTATGAAGATAGCAATTAACATTCCACAAAGATCTGCAGCAAAAATTTGGATGCCACGCCCACCCATACCACCCCCAGCCCCCTTTCCCCACTTTTTACAAATTTCGAGCTAGAGTCACCAAATTTGGTATGAAGATAGCAATTGACATTCCACAAAGATGTGCATCACATATCTGGATGCCACGCCCACCCATACCGCCTCCAGCCCCCCTTTCCCAACAAACTGATGACTTTGAGCTAAAGTCATCAAATTTGTAAGGAAGATAGCTTGTTGCATCCCCATCTGCATCGGAAAATTTTTTAGGCAGTGTACACCTCTGCCGCATCCGTACCCCTCAGCAGTCAGGCCTCTTTTTACCGGTTTTAATACTGGTATCGAGTATGCCGCAGTCGGTTGCGTCCGACTGCAACGTTTCCACTTGTTGGTTGATATGTATGCTAAAATTGAAACAGAAAGGTTAAATTATATTCGCTACAATCAAGCGAAACTCAGAGCAGATAGCTATATACATCTACAAGATGCAATAGGCCAACAAGATGTTGTCGCAGCTCAACTTGGTCAGATGGTAATTTTACCATCTTCTTTTACAAGCTCTGCACGATATATGCATGAAAAGACTCAAGATGCTATGACATATGTTCGCCATTATGGGCGACCAGATCTTTTCATAACATTCACAATCCACAATGGTATGACATAAAAAGTGTTTTATTACCGGGTCAAAAACCGCATGATCGTCACGATATTATAGCTCGAGTTTTTCATTTAAAAGTTAAAGCTTTAATGTCACTATTGACAAAAGGTTCTTTGTTTGGAAGCGTGCAATGTTTCATGTACTCTGTGGAATGGCAAAAGCGCGGTTTACCACATATACATATTCAACTTTGGTTAGAAAATAAAATAAGACCAGATAAAATCGATAAAATTATCTGTGCCGAAATACCAAACGCAGATGAGGATCCTTTGTTATTTAACATTGTTAAGTCAAATATGATTCATGGTCCTTGCGGTGCATTTAATAATAAATCGCCATGCATGAAAAATGGAAAATGTACCAAAAGGTTTCCTCGACAATTACTTAAAGAAACTGTGACTGGAAAAGATAGTTACCCTCTATATCGTAGAAGAGCGATAGAAGATGGTGGTAATGCAATTAATATAAATGTTAATTGCATAGATAATCGTTGGGTTGTGCCTTATAACTGTGTACTATTGAGAACATTTGAAGCTCACATAAATGTTGAGTATTGTAGTTCTGTAAAGTCTATTAAATACATTTGTAAATATGTTAACAAGGGCAGTGATCAAGCATCATTTACTCTTGAAGACCAACGTAATGAAATTAATATGTACGAAAGTGGCCGTTATATAAGTAGCTCAGAAGCGGTATGGAGAATCCTTGCATTTCCCATACATGAACGTTTTCCGGCTATTACACACTTAGCTGTTCATTTAGAAAATGGTCAACGGATATATTTTAACCCCAATAATCCGCAACAATTACTTGACAGATTAAGCACTACACCCAAAACTTTTTTGCTAGCCTTCTTTGAGCTATGCACACGTGATGAGTTTGCAAGAACGCGTCTATATTGTGAAGGTTCGTCGTATTTTGCATGGAACAATAAAGAATTTCAAAGAAGAAAACGAGGGCATGATGTGCCAAATTTTCCTGGAGTTAAAAGAGATTCAGCTTTGGGAAGAGATTACACTATTCATCCCAATAATACAGAATGTTTTTATTTAAGACTTTTATTACATTTTGTAAGGGGCCCAACTTCATTTTTAAATTTAAAAACCGTTAATGGTATATCATACGCATCATTTCAATTGGCGTGTAAAGCTCTAGGATTACTAGAAGATGATAAGCACTGGGATTCAACTATAGCCGAAGCTGTCATATGTCAAAATCCTACAAAACTGAGAGAACTTTTTGCAATAATGTTAGTATTTTGTCAAATTTCAGATGCTCTTAAACTTTGGAATACTTATAAAGAGAGTTTCTGAGAAGATATTTTAAGAGCCTTTAATTTTTCACAAGACAGAAATAAATGTCTTATTTACATTGAAGATATTGAACTGTCTATTGGTGGTCAAAACTTGACTTATTATGGACTTCCACTACCAATTAGATCCGAGGAAATCGTTCCAAATATTGAATATCATAGAGAAACAAATTATGAAAATTGCGATATTTTTGTTGTTTATAATGAGCTACTCCTTACTGCTGAGCAAAAACAAGTATACCAAAAGATACTACATAGCGTTGAAGCAGAAAAAGGAGAAATCTATTTTTTAGATGCACCTGGTGGAACAGGTAAAACGTATCTTTTAAATTTATTATTGGCAAAGGTACGGCAAAGTAAAAAAATTGCATTGGCCGTTGCTTCTTCCGGTATCGCAGCCACTTTACTTAATGGTGGTCGCACAGCGCATTCTACACTTAAGATTCCATTTAATTTGATTCATTTAGAAACACCACATTGCTCAATTTCAAAGCAATCTTATATTGCTGCTGTGCTTAAAGATTGCAAGCTTATTGTTTGGGATGAGTGTACTATAGGCCATAAAGGTGCTTTTGAAGCTGTAGATCGATCTTTGAAAGACATTCGAGATAGTGAATACTTTATGGGTAGCATAACTGTTCTCTTAGCTGGTGATTTTCGACAAACTCTTCCAGTGATCCCCAGAGGAACAAGAGCAGATGAAATAAATGCGTGCTTAAAGTCTTCAATTTTGTGGCCCAAAATACATACATAAAATTGCATTAACGAAGAATATGCGAGTGCACTTAAAAGGTGATAGCATAGCTGGCGAATTTGCAGAAATGCTTCTTCAAATAGGAAATGGATTATTTCCAACCCATGATGGCAAAATAACTTTACCATCAACTTTGTGTCATGTTGTGAAAAGTATTGAAGAGCTTACTCTTAAAATATTTCCAGATATTACAAATATCTCTCAAAAATCACTCGAATGGTTTTCAGAACGTGCTATTTTGACTGCGAGAAATGACAATGCATTGGAAATAAACCAGTTTTTATTAAAATCATTTCAAAGTGAAGAAATGAAATATGACTCTATTGATTCTGTGACTGAAATCGAAGATGCAGTTCATTACCCCGTCGAGTTTCTTAATTCATTAAATCCGGCTGGCCTGCCTCAACATTAATTAACTTTAAAGATTGGTTCACCTGTAATGTTGATTCGCAACTTGTAATTGAAGTAATTATCTTTACTGGCAATGGTATAGGGGAAACGGTTTTTATACCGAGAATTCCATTAATACCTTCTGATTCTGAATTGCCAATTCAATTTAAAAGATTGCAATTTCCTTTAAAAGTTTGCTTTGCCTTAACAATTAATAAATCACAGGGACAAACTCTTAAATTAGCCGGACTAGACTTAAGACACGATTGTTTTTCTCATGGCCAATTTTATGTAGCCTGCTCAAGAGTCAGTTCACCAAAAAGTTTATTTGTATTATCACCTGACGGAAAAACAACCAATGTCGTTTATAAAGAAGCTCTTAAAGTTGTTAATAATTGCAAATTAAATTCAATAAGTGGATAAGGCCTACTGGGGAAACCACAATATTCTCTACCTCAATGGTGGCGTGGAAAAGAGAATATTAAATACTTTGCTTAAATATTTTGTGAAATATTTTCTAATTTATCTATTTTGTATCTATCTTCTGTTGCTAAAATTTATATAAACTATCCGCGCAGCGAAGTAAGCGGGCCACTTACTAGTAGTATATATAGCACGTTACGCGTTTGGACTTAATAGGTATGTTCATGTTACATCTTTTGCAAATCGTATTTTTGACTTGGACTTAAGAAACTGGACGAAGTACAAGACTTTAAATCTGCTTCAGCAAATAATGTACACAATGATGATTTATATGACAAATTACGCTTTGCGGTATCATTAAGGACCTGTAATGTTGTTTATCCAAGAACTAAGTTTTACTTATTTGATGATTAAGATTCTGATTGCAAATTTCTACTTAAATGTTTAGTATATAAGTATATTTAGTAATCTTAAACAGCAATTTTAAAATGTGGCTAGTGCATTAATTTATAAGTACTTCTACTTGTAGCACTATGATTAATAAGCAATAAATCAAATTAAATTAAATTAGCCTAGCCTGGTCAGTAGTTGCCTCATATACCAATATACCAAGCACTTGGAGTAGAGCTAGGGTGGTCTTCATCCCCAAGGTAGGGAAGACAGATACCACCAGCCCAAAGTCCTTCAGATCCATCAGCTTAACATCGTTTTTGTTGAAAACTTTGGTGAAGCTGGTGGATTATAACATAAGGAGTACTCTGCTTACACAGAGTCCACTGCAGGCAACGCAGCATGCAGAACAGGCAGGTCGACGGACACTGCCCTGTATGAGCTACACCGTACTCTGCGGGCGGCAGTAGTTAACAAAGAAGTAGCAGTCTGTGCATTTTTAAACGTTGAAGGTGCTTTCGACAACACATCACATGATGTTGTCAAAGCTACCTTGAATAGAAGAGGGCTGGATAGTACAGCTAGTAGATATATTTCATCCTTACTAGGGGTCAGACAGGCTACGGCATCTATACAAGATAGTACCGTAACAGTAACAACCACAAGGGGCTGTCCACAAGGGGGGGTTTTATCACCCCTCTTATGGAGTATACTAGTAGACGAACTATTAAGCAGACTTGCGAACAGGGGTATTCAATGTCAAGGCTATGCAGACGAAATTGTGATAATAGCTCGGGGCAAGTATGAAGAAACTCTTTGTGATAATGTTCAACTGGGACTTAGGATCACGCATGATTGGTGTAGGGAGGTTGGTCTCAACCTAAACCCTACGAAAACAATCATCGTTCCGTTCACCAGAAGATACAAGCTACAAAGAATGAGGGAGGTTAGGCTCGCAGGTAGTCCAATAGAAACAAGCAAGGAAGTTAAGTACCTTGGGGTCACTTTTGCAATGAATTAAACTTAGGCACCCATGTTTAGAATATACGTGTCTACGTGTATACGTGTCGTAGCATAGCCGGGAAGTCATGGGGAACATCGCCAAAGACAATAAAATGGCTATACCTTATGGTAGTAAGGCCCATGCTCACGTACGGAGTGATTGCATGAGGGGAAAAGGCACAGCAAACCGCTGTGCAGAAGCAGCTTCAAAAAATAAAAAGAATGGCATGTGTAGGAATCACGGGAGCGATGAGGACCTGTCCCACATCAGCGCTTGAGGTTCTATTTGAGATAACACCACTCCATCACACAATTAGGCTGCAATAGAAGGCAACCATCTTTAGAATGTCCTTTTAAGGAGTTGTGAGAGGACACATTCTTAGTCGAGTAGAGGCAGATGTGCTATCGGGTGAACTTCCCCTACTGGCACAGCCAAGGGACAAATGAAAGCCGAACACATGTTCAGGCAAAAGCTTCAAGTTCACCTCTGTAACAAAAGGGAGTGGACATCTCTGGAAGAGGTCCACAACATGAAGCCACACACCATAAAATGGTACACCGATGGATCCCTAACGCAACAAGGCTCCGGTCTTGGTGTGGTAGGCCCTCGGCAAACTTACCACGAGCCCCTAGGTATGCACACCAGCATAGTCTAAGCTGAGGTAATTTAAAGCGTAGCTATCGGATAAAGGATATAGCCATCTTATCCGATAGCCAAGCAGCAATAATGGCACTTAGTAAGACCGAAATCAGGTCAAAGGTAGTTCGTGAGGTACGAACCAAGCTAGACACTCTCTGATCACAAAATAGGCTTGCCCTAAGATGGGTCCCGGGACATGTCGACATAGCGGAGAACGAAGATTCAGATCAGCAAGCAAGACTGGGGCAGTGACACCCCTAATAGGACCCGAGCCGTACTGTGGTATAAGAAGAAGCACAATACGGCAAGAGCTTAGAGAATGAAGAGAGACTTCTGCGAAGAACGAGCTGGGCAAGGACACCAGGACTCAGATAAGCAAAGCTTCTCTTGGGTAGCTATAACCTCAAACGGTTTAAGCAAGCAATATCAATGGGTAAAAATAGACTCAGGATACTCACCGGTCTCTTGAAAGGACATTGTAGACTACGAGGTCACCTGGCAAAGCTAGGTATAGCCAGCAGCGAGATTCGCAGATTCTGCAAAATGGAAGGAGAATCCTCCTTGCACATTATAGCAGAATGCGTAGCCTCAGTAAGGAAAAGAAGTAGTTTTCTAGGAAAACATATTGTGCAACTTAGCGATTTAGAAACCATCGACCCAACAAAGGTACTTGCTTTTATGCAACACCTGGGCCTGATGGAAGAGCTAAAGGCTAAGAAGGGGGCACAAAAGATCTGTTTGGTCGCAGTGCATTTACCCCCAATATAATAATAATAATAATCAACCAAACGCGTCTTTACTCAACGAAAGCATTAGATCAAGTGATAATTAATTCTTACACAAACAGCATTGATCATATGTAACTATTGTTTGCTTAAGGCCTATTCCCAGCAGCTCCGAAACGGAATTTTTATGTGCAACTCTATATAAAAAAACAGTTGTCAGAAATTTTCCTGTCTGTGTTCCTGTTTTAAATTCAGAGCAACCATCTGAAAAGTTAATCGATAGTTCCGATAGTGGAACAATTGTGGATTCCAAAAGCAGCTGTTCTTAACAAGTGGAAACGTTGCAGTCGGACGCAACCGACTGCGGCATACTAGATACCAGTATTAAAACCGGTAAAAAGGGGCCTGATTGCAGAGGGGTACGGATGCGGGAGGGGTGTACGCTGCCTTAAAGATTTTCCGATGCAGATGGGGATGCCACAAGCTATCTTCCTTACAAATTTGGTGACTGTAGCTCGAAATTTGTAAAAAGTGGGGAAAGGGGGCTGGGGGTGGTATCTTCATACCAAATTTGGTGACTCTAGCTCGAATATTGTACAAAGTGGGGAAAGGGGGGCTGGGGGTGGTATGGGTGGACGTGGCATCCAAATTTATGATGCAGATCTATCTGGTATGTCAATTGCTATCTTCATACCAAAATTTGTGACTCTAGCTCAAAGTTTGTAAAAGTGTGGAAAGGGGGCTGGGGGCGGTATGGGTGGGCGTGGCATCCAAATTTTTGATGCAGATCTTTGTGGAATGTCAATTGCTATCTTCATATCAAATTTGGTGACTCTAGCTCAAAGTTTGTAAAATGTAGGGAAAGGGGGGCTGGGGCGGTATGTTTAGGAGTGGCATCCAAATTTTTGATGCAGATCTTTGCGGAATATCAATTGCTATATTCATACCAAATTTGTTGACCCTAGCTCGAAGTTTGTAAAAAGTGGGGAAAGGGGGGCTGGGGGCGGTATGGGTGGGCGTGGCATCCAAATTTTTGATGCAGATCTTTGAGAAATATCAATTTCTATCTTCATACCAAACTTGGTGACTCTAGCTCGAAATTTGTAAAAATTGGGGAAAGGGGGGTTGGGGGTGGTATGGGTGGGCGTGGCATCCAAATTTTTGATGCAGATCTTTGTGGAATGTCAATTGCTATCTTCATACCAAATTTGGTGACTCTAGCTCAAAGTTTGTAAAAAGTGGGGAAAGGGGGGCTGGGGGCGGTATGGGTGGGCGTGGCATCCAAATTTGTGATGCAGATCTTTGTGGAATGTCAGTTGCTATCTTCATACCAAATTTGGTGACTCTAGCTAAAATTTTGTAAAAGGTGGGGAAAGGGGGGCGAAATGGGTGGGCGTGGCTCCAAAACTTTGATGCAGATTTTTGGGGGTCGTTGCCAGCTATCTTCCTACCAAATTTGGTGGCTCTAGCTCTACAACTC
The DNA here is from genome assembly GCA_018904305.1 of Scaptomyza montana. Lineage (NCBI taxonomy): Eukaryota > Metazoa > Arthropoda > Insecta > Diptera > Drosophilidae > Scaptomyza > Scaptomyza montana. The sequence goes on along the minus strand of JAEIGR010000085.1, from coordinate 287,803 downwards.
TGGAAGATACACGCATTCCCGTTTTTGACGAAGCGTTGGGGCGGATGGGGGCGGCTAGGGCAGTGTCGGTGGGCGTGGCATCGTAGAACCCCCATCTTGACACTTTAATTTACTATCCCATAGATAAAGAGAATTGGAAAGTTTCAAGTCTCTAGCTTGAAGGGTGTGGAAAAAAATTGGACACATACAGACGGACAGACGGACAGACGGACGGACACCATGACGGACATTGCACAAACTCAATATACTCTTTACCTTCGGTATCGAGTATAAAAACGGAATAACAGTTTTACAATTATTACGGGCAGCATAAGAAATGGACGTAAAAAAAAATGTAAAACGAAAGCGGTTCGAAAGCTTCCGTCGGGAAGATAAAATCGCTTTAATAAATGCGATAAAAACAAGTGGAAACGTTGCAGTCGGACGCAACCGACTGCGGCATACTCGATACCAGTATTAAAACCGGTAAAAAGAGGCCTGATTGCAAAGGGGTACGGATGCGGCAGGGGTGTACGCTGCCTTAAAGATTCTCCGATGCAGATGGGGATGCCACCAGCTATCTTCCTTCCGAATTTGGTTACTCTAGCTCAAAGTTTGTAAAATGTAGGGAAAGGGGGGCTGGGGGCAGTATGGGTGGGCGTGGCATCAAAATGTTTGTTGCAGATCTTTGTTAAATGTCAATTGCTATCTTTATACCAAATTTGGTGACTCTAGCTCGAAGTTTGTAAAAAGTGGGGAAAGGGGGGCTGGGGGCGGTATGGGTGGGCGAGGCATCCAAATTTTTGATGCAGATCTATGTGGAATGTCAATTGCTATCTACATACCAAATTTGGTGAATCTAGCTCAAAGTTTGTAAAAAGTGTGGAAAGGGGGGCTGGGGGCAGTATGGGTGGGCGTGGCATCCAAATTGTGATGCAGATCTTTGTGGAATGTCAATTGCTATCTTCATACCAAATTTGGTGACTCTAGCTCGAAAATTGTAAAAAACGGGGAAAGGGGGGTGAAATGGGGGGCGTGGCTCCAAAACTTTGATGCAGTTTTTTTGGGGGTCGTTAACAGCTATCTTCCCACCAAATTTGGAGGCTCTAGCTCCACAACTCTGGAAGATACACGCATTCCCGTTTTTGACGAAGCGTTTGGCGGATGGGGGCGGCTAGGGCAGTATTGGTGGGCGTGGCATCCAAACTTTTGGTGCAGTTTTTAGAGGGTCATCATCACCTATCTTGGCACCAAATTTGGTGGCTATAGCTCAAAAACTGTGGGAGATATAGCCATTTCTGATTTCAAAATGCGGGGGGGCTGGGGGCGTAATGGGTGGGCGTGGCTCCAAAACTTTGATGCAGTTTTTTGGGGGTCGTTAGCAGCTATCTTCCCTCTAAATTTGGAGGCTCTAGCTCCACAACTCTGGAAGATACACGCATTCCCGTTTTTGACGAAGCGTTGGGGTGGATGGGGGCGGCTAGGGCAGTATCGGTGGGCGTGGCATCCAAACTTTTGGTGCAGTTTTAAGGGGGTCATCATCACCTATCTTGGCACCAAATTTGGTGGCTATAGCTCAAAAACTGTGGGAGATACAGTCTTTTTTGACTTTAAAATGCGGGGGGCTGGGGGCGGAATGGGGGGGCGTGGCTCCAAAATTTTTGATGCAGTTTTTTGGGGGTTGCTAATAGCTATCTTCTTACCAAATTTGGTACTTCTAGCTGTAAGGATGTGCGAAATATGTGGATTTATCGGTTTTGGGTTATCGAATTTATCGATTTGCCAGCCCCCCAGTTATCGTAGAACCCCCATCTTGACACTTTAATTTACTATCCCATAGATAAAGAGAATTGGAAAGTTTCAAGTCTCTAGCTTGAAGGGTGTGGAAAAAACTTGCAACCATACGGACGGACAGACGGACAGACGGACAGACACCATGACGGACATTGCACAAAACCAATATACTTTTTACCTTCGGTATCGAGTATAAAAATTAAGCAGTTTGAAACATTAAATCCAAAAAATACTCAGACAATGAAGCAATAAGAAGCGCCTGGGAATGTGTTGGCGCGGATATGAATAAAGCTGGTGAGTTGATTGTTAACTTTTATAATAGGCATTTATTTAAAAAAAAATATCATATTTTAGTTGCCGAAATCATAACCACGTGGAACGTTTTAAAAGACAGCTTGCGTTACCATCACAACAAAAAATTAAAAAGTGGAAGCGCTGGTGGAACCCGTCTGAGTGTTGGGGACGCCATATATTGGCAATTTGCCCAATTCATGGATTTTTTACCAAGTTTGGCTGCGGAGAGAGACAACATTCAAAGATTGAGCTGAAAGTGAGAGCCCAGCAAATTACTCGACACCTTTGGCGTCACCCGCTGCCGACTCTTTGGAGTTTTTATTTGACGACAGCAGCGCAACTGTAATGACGACGAACGAACCCAGCACATCTAGTGCTTACACATATAAAAGAAAGAAGCCCAAGGCTAAGGAATTGGAACACACCGATCAGCAACTGGTGGGCATTTTAGATAAATACCTAAATGCCCCAAAACCAGCCAATCGGGATATATTTCCATTTTGGACTAACTTATTAAGTCGACTTCTGCCAAGCTTAGCCACTGATGTGGAAGTGGAAATTACAAACTTAATATTTTAAAGATTATGAGCATAAAATTAAAGATTATGAGCATGAAAAAGAAAAAGAAAAACAATCAAATTAAATTATAATTGAATTCAATGTTTTATTTAATTCACACCAGCCAAATTATTTTGCCAAGGAACAGAACCTTCGCTTGAGTTAACATATTCCTTAATGTTATATCTAAACAACAGGAAAAGTTGCAGTCGGACGCAACCGACTGTGGTATACTCGTCACCAGTATAAAAACCGGTAAAAAGAGGCCTGATTGCAAAGGGGTACGGATGCGGCAGGTATGTACTCTGCTTTAAAGATTCTCCGATGCAGATGGGGATGCCACCAGCTATCTTCCTTTCAAATTTGGTGACTCTAACTCAAAAAATTTAAAAGGTGGGGAAAGGGGGGCTGGGGGTGGTATGGGTGGGCGTGGCAACCAAATTTTTGATGCAGATCTTTGTGGAATGTCAATTGATATCTTCATACCAGATTTGGTGACTCTAGCTCAAAGTTTGTAAAATGTAGGGAAAGGGGGGCTGGGGCGGTATGTTAAGGCGTGGCATCCAAATTTTTGATGCAGATTTTTGTGGAATGTCAATTGCTTTCTTCATACCAAATTTGGTGACTCTAGCTCAAAGTTTGTAAAAGTGGGGAAAAGGGGGCTGGGGGTGGTATGGGTGGGTGTGGCAACCAAATTTTTGATGCAGGTCTTTGTGGAATGTCAATTGCTATCTTCATATCAAATTTGGTGACTCTAGCTCAAAGTTTGTAAAATGTAGGGAAAGGGGGGCTGGGGCGGTATGGGTGGGCGTGGCATACAAATTTTTGATGCAGATCTTTGAGAAATATCAATTTAAATCTTCATACCAAATTTGGTGACTCTAGCTCGAAATTTGTAAAAATTGGGGAAAGGGGGGTTGGGGGTGGTATGGGTGGGCGTGGCATCCAAATTTTTGATGCAGATCTTTGTGGAATGTCAATTGCTATCTTCATACCAAATTTGGTGACTCTAGCTCAAAGTTTGTAAAAAGTGGGGAAAGGGGGGCTGGGGGCGGTATGGGTGGGCGTGGCATCCAAATTTGTGATGCAGATCTTTGTGGAATGTCAGTTGCTATCTTCATACCAAATTTGGTGACTCTAGCTAAAATTTTGTAAAAGGTGGGGAAAGGGGGGCGAAATGGGTGGGCGTGGCTCCAAAACTTTGATGCAGATTTTTGGGGTTCGTTGCCAGCTATCTTCCTACCAAATTTGGTGGCTCTAGCATCACAACTCTAGAAGATACACGTATTTCCGTTTTTGACGAAGCGTTGGGGCGGATGGGGGCGGCTAGGGCAGTATTGGTGGGCGTGGCATCCAAACTTTTGATGCAGTTTTTGGGGGGTCATCATCACCTATCTTGGCACCAAATTTGGTGGCTATAGCTCAAAAACTGTGGGAGATATAGGCTTTTTTGACTTTAAAACACGGGGGGGCTGGGGGCGGAATAGGGGGCGTGGCTCCAAAATTTTTGATGCAGTTTTTTGGGGGTTGCTAGTGGCTATCTTCTTACCAAATTTGGTAGTTCTAGCTGTAAGGATGTGCGAAATATGTGGATTTATCGGTTTTGAGTTATCGAATTTATCGATTTGCCAGCCCCCCAGTTATCGTAGAACCCCCATCTTGACACTTTAATTTACTATCCCATAGATAAAGAGAATTGGAAAGTTTCAAGTCTTTAGCTTGAAGGGTGTGGAAAAAAATTGGACACATACAGACGGACAGACGGACGGACACCATGACGGACATTGCACAAACTCAATATACTCTTTACCTTCGGTATCGAGTATAAAAACGGAATAACAGTTTTACAATTATTACGGGCAGCATAAGAAATGGACGTAAAAAAAAAATGTAAAACGAAAGCGGTTCGAAAGCTTCCGTCGGGAAGATAAAATCGCTTTAATAAATGCGATAAAAACAAGTGGAAACGTTGCAGTCGGACGCAACCGACTGCGGCATACTCGATACCAGTATTAAAACCGGTAAAAATAGGCCTGATTGCAAAGGGTACGGATGCGGCAGGAGTGTACGCTGCCTTAAAGATTCTCCGATGCAGATGGGGATGCCACCAGCTATCTTCCTTCCGAATTTGGTGACTCTAGCTCAAAGTTTGTAAAATGTAGGGAAAGGGGGGCTGGGGCGGTATGGGTGGGCGTGGCATCAAAATTTTTGTTGCAGATCTTTGTTAAATGTCAATTGCTATCTTCATACCAAATTTGGTGACTCTAGCTCGAAGTTTGTAAAAAGTGCGGAAAGGGGGGCTGGGGGCGGTATGGGTGGGCGAGGCATCCAAATTTTTGATGCAGATCTATGTGGAATGTCAATTGCTATCTACATACCAAATTTGGTGAATCTAGCTCGAAGTTTGTAAAAAGTGGGGAAAGGGGGGCTGGGGGCGGTATGGGTGGGCGTGGCATCCAAATTTGTGATGCAGATCTTTGTGGAATGTCAATTGCTATCTTCATACCAAATTTGGTGAACCTAGCTCGAAAATTGTAAAAAACGGGGAAAGGGGGGCGAAATGGGGGGCGTGGCTCCAAAACTTTGATGCAGTTTTTTGGGGGTTGCTAATAGCTATCTTCTTACCAAATTTGGTACTTCTAGCTGTAAGGATGTGCGAAATATGTGGATTTATCGGTTTTGGGTTATCGAATTTATCGATTTGCCAGCCCCCCAGTTATCGTAGAACCCCCATCTTGACACTTTAATTTACTATCCCATAGATAAAGAGAATTGGAAAGTTTCAAGTCTCTAGCTTGAAGGGTGTGGAAAAAACTTGCAACCATACGGACGGACAGACGGACAGACACCATGACGGACATTGCACAAAACCAATATACTCTTTGCCTTCGGTATCGAGTATAAAAATTAAGCAGTTTGAAACATTAAATCCAAAAAATACTCAGACAATGAAGCAATAAGAAGCGCCTGGGAATGTGTTGGCTCGGATATGAATAAAGCTGGTGAGTTGATTGTTAACTTTTATAATAGGCATTTATTTAAAACAAGTAAGAAGGCTATGGAGGGCCCGAAAAAAAAAAACCCTGAACCCAGTTGCAACAAACATATATTTAGTTGCCGAAATCACCGGTGTTTCTTAACCGATGTGGATGAAGTTTTCAAAAAGATTTAGCGTTACCCATTCTTTCAACCATCATTTTCATACAAAATATTAGTGAGGAAAAATTTTGTTGAAAAACTGTTCTGCTCATGGTATAGGAAAACCGAAACTGAGGTCTCTACCTTGTAGTCTCTGAGATCCACGCATTAAAACAACGGAAAGACGACGGCCGAATGGCTAAAGACTCGGCTATTGATGCTGATCAAGAATATATATACATTATAGGGTCGGAGAAGCTTCCTTCTGCCTGTTACATACTTTTGCACAAAACCATTATACCCTTATTTACCCATTTTATGGGTTAAGGGTATAAAAAAATATCATATTTTAGTTGCCGAAATCATAACCACGTGGAACGTTTTAAAAGACAGCTTGCATTACCATCACAACAAAAAACAAGTGGAAACGTTGCAGTCGGATGCAACCGACTGCGGCATACTCGATACCAGTATTAAAACCGGTAAAAAGAGGCCTGATTGCAAAGGGGTACGGATGCGGCAGGGGTGTACGCTGCCTTAAAGATTCTCCGATGCAGATGGGGATGCCACCAGCTATATTCCTTCCAAATTTGGTGACTCTAGCTCAAAGTTTGTAAAATGTAGGGAAAGGGGGGGTCTGGGGGCGGTATGGGTAGTTGTGGCATCAAAATTTTTGTTGCAGATCTTTGTGAAATGTCAATTGCTATCTTCATACCAAATTTTGTGGCTCTAGCTCGAAATTTGTAATAAGTGGGGAAAGGGGGGCTGGGGGCGGTATGGGTGGGCGAGGCATCCAAATTTTTGATGCAGATCTATGTGGAATGTCAATTGCTATCTACATACCAAATTTGGTGACTCTAGCTCGAAGTTTGTAAAAAGTGGGGCAAGGGGGGCTGGGGGCGGTATGGGTGGGCGTGGCTCCAAAATTTTTGATGCAGTTTTTTGGGGGTTGCTAGTAGCTATCTTCTTACCAAATTTGGTAGTTCTAGCTGTAAGGATGTGCGAAATATGTGGATTTATCGGTTTTGAGTTATCGAATTTATCGATTTGCCAGCCCCCCAGTTATCGTAGAACCCCCATCTCGACACTTTAATTTACTATCCCATAGATAAAGAGAATTGGAAAGTTTCAAGTCTCTAGCTTGAAGGGTGTGGAAAAAAATTGGACACATACAGACGGACAGACGGACGGACACCATGACGGACATTGCACAAACTCAATATACTCTTTACCTTCGGTATCGAGTATAAAAACGGAATAACAGTTTTACAATTATTACGGGCAGCATAAGAAATGGACGTAAAAAAAATGTAAAACGAAAGCGGTTCGAAAGCTTCCGTCGGGAAGATAAAATCGCTTTAATAAATGCGATAAAAACAAGTGGAAACGTTGCAGTCGGACGCAACCGACTGCGGCATACTCGATACCAGTATTAAAACCGGTAAAAATAGGCCTGATTGCAAAGGGGTACGGATGCGGCAGGAGTGTACGCTGCCTTAAAGATTCTCCGATGCAGATGGGGATGCCACCAGCTATCTTCCTTCCGAATTTGGTGACTCTAGCTCAAAGTTTGTAAAATGTAGGGAAAGGGGGGCTGGGGCGGTATGGGTGGGCGTGGCATCAAAATTTTTGTTGCAGATCTTTGTTAAATGTCAATTGCTATCTTCATACCAAATTTGGTGACTCTAGCTCGAAGTTTGTAAAAAGTGCGGAAAGGGGGGCTGGGGGCGGTATGGGTGGGCGAGGCATCCAAATTTTTGATGCAGATCTATGTGAAATATCAATTGCTATCTTCATAAAAAAATTTGGTGACTCTAGCTCGAAATTTGTAAAAAGTGTGGAAAGGGGGGCTGGGGGCGGTATGGGTGGGCGTGGCATCCAAATTTGTGATGCAGATCTTTGTGGAATGTCAATTCCTATCTTCATACCAAATTTGGTGACTCTAGCTCGAAAATTGTAAAAAGTGGGGAAAGGGGGGCGAAATGGAGGGCGTGGCTCCAAAACTTTGATGCAAATTTTTGGGGGTCGTTGCCAGCTATCTTCCTACCAAATTTGGTGGCTCTAGCTCCACAACTCTGGAAGAAACACTCATTCCCGTTTTTGACGAAGCATTGGGGTGGATGGGGGTGGCTAGGGCAGTATTGGTGGGCGTGGCATCCAAACTTTTGATGCAGTTTTTAGGGAGTCATCATCACCTATCTTGGCACCAAATTTGGTGGCTATAGCTCAATAACTGTGGGAGATATAGCCATTTCTGATTTCAAAATGCGGGGGGGCTGGAGGCGTAATGGGTGGGCGTGGCTCCAAAACTTTGATGCAGTTTTTTGGGGGTCGTTAACAGCTATCTTCCCACCAAATTTGGTGGTTCTAGCTCCACTACTCTAGAAGATACACTCATTCCCGTTTTTGACGAAGCGTTGGGGTGGATGGGGGCGGCTAGGGCAGTATCGGTGGGAGTGGCATCCAAACTTTTGGTGCAGTTTTTAGGGGGTCATCATCACCTATCTTGGCACCAAATTTGGTGGATATAGCTCAAAAACTGTGGGAGATATAGTCTTTTTTGACTTTAAAATGCGGGGGGGGCTGGGGGCGGAATGGGGGGCGTGGCTCCAAAATTATTGATGCAGTTTTTTGGGGGTTGCTAATAGCTATCTTCTTACCAAATTTGGTACTTCTAGCTGTAAGGATGTGCGAAATATGTGGATTTATCGGTATTGGGTTATCGAATTTATCGATTTGCCAGCCCCCCAGTTATCGTAGAACCCCCATCTTGACACTTTAATTTACTATCCCATAGATAAAAAGAATTGGAAAGTTTCAAGTCTCTAGCATGAAGGGTGTGGAAAAAACTTGCACACATACGGACGGACAGACGGACAGACACCATGACGGACATTGCACAAAACCAATATACTCTTTACCTTCGGTATCGAGAATAATTAAAAAGTGGAAGCGCTGGTGGAACCCGTCTGAGTGTTGGAAACGCCATATATTGGCAATTTGCCCAATTCATGGATTTTTTACCAAGTTTGGCTGCGGAGAGAGACAACATTCAAAGATTGAGCTGAAAGTGAGAGCCCAGCAAATTACTCGACACCTTTGGCGTCACCCGCTGCCGACTCTTTGGAGTTTTTATTTGACGACAGCAGCGCAACTGTAGGGACGACGAACGAACCCAGCACATCTAGTGCTTACACATATAAAAGAAAGAAGCCCAAGGCTAAGGAATTGGAACACACCGATCAGCAACTGGTGGGCATTTTAGATAAATACCTAAATGCCCCAAAACCAGCCAATCGGGATATATTTCCATTTTGGACTAACTTATTAAGTCGACTTCTGCCAAGCTTAGCCACTGATGTGGAAGTGGAAATTACAAACTTAATATTTTAAAGATTATGAGCATAAAATTAAAGATTATGAGCATGAAAAAGAAAAAGAAAAACAAGTGGAAACGTTGCAGTCGGACGCAACCGACTGCGGCATACTCGATACCAGTATTAAAACCGGTAAAAAGAGGCCTGATTGCAAAGGGGTACGGATGCGGCAGGGGTGTACGCTGCCTTAAAGATTCTCCGATGCAGATGGGGATGCCACCAGCTATATTCCTTCCAAATTTGGTGACTCTAGCTCAAAGTTTGTAAAATGAAGGGAAAGGGGGGGGTGGGGGCGGTATGGGTAGTTGTGGCATCAAAATTTTTGTTGCAGATCTTTGTGAAATGTCAATTGCTATCTTCATACCAAATTTGGTGACTCTAACTCGAAATTTGTAATAAGTGGGGAAAGGGGGGCGGGGGGCGGTATGGGTGGGCGAGGCATCCAAATTTTTGATGCAGATCTATGCGGAATGTCAATTGCTATCTACATACCAAATTTACTGACTCTAGCTCGAAGTTTGTAAAAAAAAGGGGCAAGGGGGCTGGGGGCGGTATGGGTGGGCGTGGCATCAAAATTTTTGATGCAGATCTTTGTGAAATATCAACTGCTATCTTCATACCAAATTTGGTGACTCTAGCTCGAAATTTGTAAAAAGTGGGGAAAGGGGGCTGGGGGCGGTATGGGTGGGCGTGGCATCCAAATTTGTGATGCAGATCTTTGTGGAATGTCAATTGCTATCTTCATACCAAATTTGGTGACTGTAGCTCGAAAATTGTAAAAAGTGGGGAAAGGGGGGCGAAATGGAGGGCGTGGCTCCAAAACTTTGATGCAGATTTTTGGGGGTCATTGCCAGCTATCTTCCTACCAAATTTGGTGGCTCTAGCTCCACAACTCTGGAAGATACACTCATTCCCGTTTTTGACGAAGCGTTGGGGTGGATGGGGTTGGCTAGGGCAGTATTGGTGGGCGTGGCATCCAAACTTTTGAAGCAGTTTTTAGGGAGTCATCATCACCTATCTTGGCACCAAATTTGGTGGCTATAGCTCAAAAACTGTGGGAGATATAGCCATTTCTGATTTCAAAATGCGGGGGGCTGGGGGCGTAATGGGTGGGCGTGGCTCCAAAACTTTGATGCAGTTTTTTGGGGGTCATTAACAGCTATCTTCCCACCAAATTTGGAGGCTCTAGCTCCACAACTCTGGAAGATACACGCATTCCCGTTTTTGACGAAGCGTTGGGGTGGATGGGGGCGGCTAGGGCAGTATCAGTGGGCGTGGCATCCAAACTTTTGGTGCAGTTTTTAGGGGGTCATCATCACCTATCTTGGCACCAAATTTGGTGGCTATAGCTCAAAAACTGTGGGAGATATAGTCTTTTTTGACTTTAAAATGCGGGGGGCTGGGGGCGGAATAGGGGGCGTGGCTCTAAAATTTTTGATGCAGTTTTTTGGGGGTTGCTAATAGCTATCTTCTTACCAAATTTGGTACTTCTAGCTGTAAGGATGTGCGAAATATGTGGATTTATCGGTATTGGGTTATCGAATTTATCGATTTGCCAGCCCCCCAGTTATCGTAGAACCCCCATCTTGACACTTTAATTTACTATCCCATAGATAAAGAGAATTGGAAAGTTTCAAGTCTCTAGCTTGAAGGGTGTGGAAAAAACTTGCATACATACGGACGGACAGACGGACAGACGGACAGACACCATGACGGACATTGCACAAAACCAATATACTCTTTACCTTCGGTATCGAGTATAACAATCAAATTAAATTATAATTGAATTCAATGTTTTATTTAATTCACACCAGCCAAATTATTTTGCCAAGGAACAGAACCTTCGCTTGAGTTAACATATTCCTTAATGTTATATCTAAACAACAGGAAAAGTTGCAGTCGGACTTAACCGACTGTGGTATACTCGTTACCAGTATAAAAACCGGTAAAAAGAGGCCTGATTGCAAAGGGGTACGGATGCGGCAGGTATGTACTCTGCTTTAAAGATTCTCCGATGCAGATGGGGATGCCACCAGCTATCTTCCTTTCAAATTTGGTGACTCTAACTCAAAAAATTTAAAAGGTGGGGAAAGGGGGGCTGGGGTTGGTATGGGTGGGCGTGGCAACCAAATTTTTGATGCAGATCTTTGTGGAATGTCAATTGATATCTTCATACCAAATTTGGTGACTGTAGCTCAAAGTTTGTAAAATGTAGGGAAAGGGGGGCTGGGGCGGTATGTTAAGGCGTGGCATCCAAATTTTTGATGCAGATCTTTGTGGAATGTCAATTGCTATCTTCATACCAAATTTGGTGACTCTAGCTCAAAGTTTGTAAAAGTGGGGAAAAGGGGGCTGGGGGTGGTATGGGTGGGTGTGGCATCAAAATTTTGGCTGCAGATCTTTGTGGAATGTCAATTGCTATCTTCATATCAAATTTGGTGACTCTAGCTCAAAGTTTGTAAGATGTAGGGAAAGGGGGGCTGGGGCGGTATGTTTAGGCGTGGCATCCAAATTTTTGATGCAGATCTTTGTGGAATGTCAATTGCTATCTTCATGCCAAATTTGGTGACTCTAGCTCAAAGTTTGAAAAAGGTGGTGAGAGGGGGGGCTGTGGTGGTGTGGGTGGGTGTGGCATCCAAATTTTTGATGCAGATCTTTGTGGAATGTCAATTGCTATCTTCATACCAAATTTGGTGACTCTAGCTAAAAGTTTGTAAAAAGTCAGGAGAAGGGGACTGGGGCGGTATGGGTGGGCGTGGCATCCAAATTTTTGAAGCAGATCTATGTTAAACGTCAATTGCTATCTTCATACCAAATTTGGTGACTCTAGCTCAAAGTTTGTAAAAGGAGTGGAAAGGGGGGCTGGGGGCAGTATGGGTGGGCGTGGCATCCAAATTTGTAATGCAGATTTTTGTGGAATGTCAATTGCTATCTTCATACCAAATTTGGTGACTCTAGCTCAAAGTTTGTAAAAGGTGGGGAAAGGGGGGGCTGGGGGCGGTATGGGTGGGCGTGGCATCAAAATTTTTGATGCAGATCTTTGTCGAATGTCTATTGCTATCTTCATACCAAATTTGGTGACTCTAGCTCAAAGTTTGTATAAAGTGGGTAAAGGGGGGCGAAATGGGCGGGCGTGGCTCCGTGCAGTTCTTTGGGGGTCAATACCAGCTATTTGCCTACCAAATTTGGTGGCTCTAGCTCCACAACTCTGGAAGATATACGCATTCCCTATTTTGACGAAGCGTTGGGTCGGATGGGGGTGGCTAGGGCGGTATTGGTGGATGTGGAATCCAAACTTTTGATGCAGTTTTTAGGGGGTCATCATCGTTTATCTTGGCACCAAATTTGGTGGCTTTAGCTCAAAAACTGTGGGAGATATAGCCATTTCTGATTTCATAATGCGGGGGGGGCTGGGGGCGGAATGGGTGGGCGTGGCTCCAAAATTTTTAATGCAGTTTTTTGGGGGTTTCTAGTAGCTATCTGCCCACCAAATTTGGTAGCTCTAGCTGCAAGGATGTGCAACATATGCGGATTTATCGTTTTTGAGTTATCGAATTTATCGATTTGCCAGCCCGCCAGTAGTCGTAGAACCCCAATCTTGACACTTCAATTTACTATCCTATAGATAAAGAGAATTGGAAGGTATCAAGTCTCTAGCTTGAAGGATATGGAAAAAACTTGCACACATACGGACGGACAGACACCATGACGGACATTGCACAAAATCAATATACTCTTTACCTTCGGTAACGAGTATAAAAATTTTGGATAATCTTCCTGGCGTCCCCTAATGCTATCTGACGCAAGATCAGGAGTCCTTTCAACTTGATACGCCTCTTGATCCTGAGACCTGTAATCAATTGGATTACGGCGCATAAGTAAGTTGTGCAGATAACAGCAGGCGGAAGCTATTTTTTGTGCTCTTTCAGGGTGACACCTCAAAGTCCTTTGCAAAGCCATCCATTTGTTAACACAACGAACAATTTAAAATTATAAGGTGACCAACAAATATTTACATTTTGCCATACAAATATTTGGCACAGCTAGTCACTCTTACTTTATGTGGAACCTATCGTAAAAATTTACCACTATCCATAAATTAAAATTTTTTTTCTGGCAATGGGCCTTTACTCTGTATAAAAGAAAGGGAATCGTTTCTATCATCCTATTTGACATCTCTTCTTCACGTCTCTCACTAATACCCATCAGTAGGGTTTTGCTCTCTTCCTACCGCGTTCTCACTCTAATGACTTTACATTTCACTCTAGAACTCATTGACTTACTCTTTGTTTAGTTCATCCTTTAACTCAACCAAATAACATTTGCAATAATAAAGTAATTCATTGACTTATATCCGACACGGCCTTCCTGACGTTAACACGTCCTCGTGTTCAATAGCATTACAAAAGATTGGCATCATTCTCACTTCACATATCGATCAATGTCTTACATTCGGTACTTTTATTAAATTTCTGGTTCGCTTAACTTTACTCAATTAAAATTCAACTGTTTTTTTTATTTTTATACTCGATACCGAAGGTAAAGAGTATATTGGTTTTGTGCAATGTCCGTCATGGTGTCTGTCCGTCTGTCCGTCCGTATGGTTGCAAGTTTTTTCCACACCCTTCAAGCTAGAGACTTGAAACTTTCCAATTCTCTTTATCTATGGAATAGTAAATTAAAGTGTCAAGATGGGGGTTCTACGATAACTGGGGGGCTGGCAAATCGATAAATTCGATAACCCAAAACCGATAAATCCACATATTTCGCACATCCTTACAGCTAGAAGTACCAAATTTGGTAAGAAGATAGCTATTAGCAACCCCCAAAAAACTGCATCAAAAATTTTGGAGCCACGCCCTCCCATTCCGCCCCCAGCCCCCCCGCATTTTAAAGTCAAAAAAGACTATATCTCCCACAGTTTTTGAGCTATAGCCACCAAATTTGGTGCCAAGATAGGTGATGATGACCCCCTAAAAACTGCACCAAAAGTTTGGATGCCACGCCCACCGATACTGCCCTAGCCGCCCCATCCACCCCAACGCTTCGTCAAAAACGGGAATGCGTGTATCTTCCAGAGTTGTGGAGCTAGAGCCTCCAAATTTGGAGGCAAGATAGCTGCTAACGACCTTCAAAAAACTGCAACAAAGTTTTGGAGCCACGCCCACCCATTACGCCCCCAGCCTCCCCGCATTTTGAAATCAGAAATGGCTATATCTCCCACAGTTTTTGAGCTATAGCCACCAAATTTGGTGCCAAGATAGGTGATGATGACCCTCTAAAAACTGCACCAAAAGTTTGGATGCCACGCCCACCAATACTGCCCTAGCCGCCCCCATCCGCCCCAACGCTTCGTCAAAAACGGGAATGCGTGTATCTTCCAGAGTTGTGGAGCTAGAGCCTCCAAATTTGGTGGGAAGATAGCTGGCAACGACCCCCAAAAAACTGCATCAAAGTTTTGGAGCCACGCCCCCCATTTCACCCCCCTTTCCCCGTTTTTTACAATTTTCGAGCTAGAGTCACCAAATTTGGTATGAAGATAGCAATTGACATTCCACATAGATCTGCATCACAAATTTGGATGCCTCGCCCACCTATACCGCCCCCAGCCCCCCTTTCCCCACTTTTTACAAACTTCGAGCTAGAGTCACCAAATTTGGTATGAAGATAGCAATTGACATTTAACAAAGATCTGCAACAAAAATTTTGATGCCACGCCCACCCATACCGCCCCCAGCCCCCCTTTCCCTACATTTTACAAACTTTGAGCTAGAGTCACCAAATTCGGAAGGAAGATAGCTGGTGGCATCCCCATCTGCATCGGAGAATCTTTAAAGCAGCGTACACCCCTGCCGCATCCGTACCCCTTTGCAATCAGGCCTCTTTTTACCGGTTTTAATACTGGTATCGAGTATGCCGCAGTCGGTTGCGTCCGACTGCAACGTTTCCACTTGTTTTTACTTATGGTACGTTACATATTTCTCGGTACATATAATTTTGTTAATTATTTTTGTTTACAGATACCATTCATCTTATTACAGACTACACAAGATGTGTCTTCAAATGACAGTTTAGCAGGATATCGCTGTTGTTTTCTTAGTGGCTCGTACTCTTCTACAAAAACCCGAACATTTGGATATCAGTTTTACCATACCACAGTTTTCTGGCTCTTGCCGCCTTCGGCGACAATATGCACCACCGTGCCAATCGATACCACACGATTAATGTCCACCACACAATGTCATCCGTCACTGGCATGATCATTGTGCTTGAACCTAGCCACTGTGTATGATGTTCTCTGCACCTCAGCTAGGTGACAGAGAGATTCGTTTGACCGACGTCTTTTTCATCGTAGTCAACGTTTCCGTACAACTCAGACACCACTTGTCTATCTGGTAAACTTCGCACATTCTCGTGCGGATATTTGTAAGTTCGCTTACTTGTTAAAGATTTTAATAGATATCGGTCACCATCAAGCAACTCAACAACAACAGATGGTCCCTTAAACTTTGGATCCAGCTTCGTCTGATGCCGTTCTTCGCTCTTTAGTAAAACATGATCACCAATCTTAAGTTTCACTACTTTGGCCTTATTCTTATCAAATCTAATCTTATTATATTGTGGTTCCTTATCCACATTAATTTTCGCTATTGTTCTTGATTCCTTTAAATCGACTTGTGCTTCTTCGACAATAGATAACATGCCTAATGGTCTTGCTTCTTTTCCTATCAGCAACTCTAGAGCACTAAACTTAGTCACCCGATTGACAGTACAGTTTATAGCTAATTTGACTTCCTCCAATGCATCCTGCCACGAGCGCTGGATTCTAATGCCGTCAACATACTCTTCATCGTGCTCATGACACGTTCCACTTGCCCATTAGCTCTACTAGCACCTGTAGCAACTAAATGTAGCTCGACTTTATTTATTGAACAAAATTTACGAAAATTGTTACTCAAAAAGCTCCTTCCTTGATCTGCTACAATTCGAGTGGGTACCCCAAAAAGCGATATTGCTGACTTCACTGCCTTAATGCAACTCAACGCATCTAAATTCAAATAAACATATTTCGTGAAGGCATCTATCTGTACAATGACGTACTCCTTCTCAAATTTTTTACCACTAAGCTTTCCGCTTATATCAATATGAATGGTATGCCATGGAATTTCTATTTTTGCTATGGGATGCAGTTCTACCTGTACCTTACCCGACATGGGCTTGGATAATTTGCATGTCACACAAGATTCAATAAATTTTCTTACGTACTTTGCCATATTCTCAAACCAATATTGTTCATACACTTTATCTAACGTTTTCTGCCACCCCATATGCATTAAAGCTTCATGTACATGGTTAATTACAGACCACCTAAATGTTCTAGGAATGACAGGCAAACATCGAGTCTTGCCATTTCTTTGTATTTTACGATAAAGTAAGCCACCTCTTATCTCGTTAGTTTTTGTCTTATTACTCTGTATTTCATTTCTATTCAACTCTGCTATAATTGCTAAAATACTTTGATCGCGTTGTTGTTCAAAAATCAACCAGTTATCCGTTATGGCTGCCAAATCAATTCGTACATCAGATACTTTTTGTAAGTCATTTAATAATGAAATAGGGACTGGGTTTCGTGGTAGACAATCTACGTGAGCCATTTGACTTCCTTTGCGATATTCCACATCAAAGTCAAACGATTGCATAAACGCCCACCATCGATGAACTCTTGGCGTTAATTCTATCTTGGTACGACTCGTTTTCAATGAATTACAGTATTTATGTACGACAAACTTTCTACCATTTAAATAATACCTGAAGTATTTTATGGCGTTGTACACGGCTAATGTTTCCAATTCGTATGAATGATACTTAGATTCTGCTTTGGTGGTACATTTACTATAATACTCGACAACTCTGCGCTTACCCTCTACTTTATGGATAAGCAATTCAATTAGGTACTGAGGATCAAAAATTAGGAGAACAGAGTCATTTGTCAGGATATTAATAACTTCTTGTCGAATTTGCTCGTACTCATCGTTCCACACAAATTCAGTCATCTTTGAGGTTAACCGATATAGTGGCTTCATCTTTTCAGAAAATCGTGGGACGAATTATCTAAAACAGGATGCCAAACCTATGAATTGCCTTAACTGAGTTACCGTTGTCGGTTGACTTAGTGCTGTCAAGGCTTGTATCTTCCTATTTCACCATTTTTAATAAAGAATTCCAGATATTCTATTCCTGTAGGTAGAAAAACACACGTTTTGACATTAAAAGAAAAGCCTGCTTTAGACAAAACTTCAAGCACAACTGCCAATCTTTGAAAAGCTTCCTCTTTAGAGTCTGATACAATTAGAACGTCATCAATATAAACCACTACATATGAATTTACTAAATCACCCAATGCTCGTACAATAGCGCGCTGAAAAACTGAAGATGCGTTCTTTGGCCCGAATGGCATAACTGAAAATTCAAACTGACCATCAGGAGTTACAAAAGCCGTTCGCTCAATTGAGTCAACATGTATGGGTACCTGATAGTATCCATTGGCCATATCAAGACTAGAAAAATATTTTCCACCTCTAAGACGATCGATCTGGTCAGATATCAACGGCAAGGGGTATTTGTCAGAGAATGTATTTGCATTAAGTTCACGAAAGTCTATACACATCCTATCGCTACCATCTTTCTTCTTTACCAACAACATTGGCCTCAATCATTTGCCATATCTTATCTCGGACTATTAATTTTTCACTCTCACTAAGACGGTATGGTCTCCGTTGAACCGTTTTGTTTTGGCTAGCAAACGAATCTCCAACGATCCCGTTGTTATTCGTCTTTTTGGTATGCCGTCGATAAAGAAATCAGAATACTTTTCTAATATATTATTTAATTTACACTTATCACTAATACATAAATCAGTGTTTGCATCAATTATGTCTTTCATTTTGTTGGCAGAGGTATCGTTATGCACAGCATTAATAATTTGCGATTTGTAAATACTAAATTTGTTTCTCTCCATCATAACTCCGAAACCAAGCTGAAATATTTCTTGACCAACTATTATTAAGCAATCATCAGCTACAACATGAAACAAAACTTCCAAACTTAAATCGGAAATTTGTACACACGAAGATGCGGAATGTCCAGCGTTGCCACATTTGTAACAGGTCACATTTGGTCGCTCTCATACGGTTGTTGATTTGCCATGGTTTTGGTTCGTCTTGTATTCGGACTTCTATTGTGCCTTCTTCTTCCGACAATCCAGTACTTTATGCCCGAGTTTACCGCAATAATGACACTTGATCGGCGTCTGCATTTTGAACCTCTTTCTCTCAGGCTCCTCTCCAATTCTGAAATTCCACTTTTCTTTCCAAACGCATGTGCTTTTAATTGCTGCTGCAGCTAATTTCCTGTCTGTATATTTGTTGTAAAGACAAGGCGTTGCAGCCGTCGCGGCTGGCGTCTCGGTGCCCTCATAGCGCTCCAAGAACAATTCTCTAAATTGTGTCCACGTCATTCCAGCAAAGCAAATTTGCGATAGCCATTGCGATGCGCTGCCAAGCAAGGATTTGCTAAGTGCCATCACTAGGGCTGCGCCTTCTAACGGTTGTTCGCACAAAATTATATTTGCCTCTGGATTGAAAATAGGCAACGATGCTTGAACATTGCGTGACGATGGTGTCGCTGTAGTTTGCGTCGCCTTTTACATATCAGAAATAATTTTGTTTTGAGACTCCAATAGCGCTTGCCACCTGGCGTCAGAATGCTCCTGTGGCTTAGGCGATTCCACTTCTGATATTGGAGAAACAAGAAAGGGTGGTACGGGTGATTGTGGATTATCAGCCATTTTCATTTAAATGATTCCGCAAACGTTTTCTTCCACTTGCTGTTGTTCACTGACCGCCTGACTATCGAAGCCGGCGTCTGTACACTATTCTTTTCTGTCATCCTTTTTGATTTCTCTTCTTCACGTCTCTCACTAATACCAATCAGTAGGGTTTTGCTCTCTTCCTACCGCGTTCTCACTCTAATGACTTTACATTTCACTCTAGAACTCATTGACTTACTCTTTGTTTAGTTCATCCTTTAACTCAACCAAATAACATTTGCAATAATAAAGTAATTCATTGACTTATATCCGACACGGCCTTCCTGACGTTAACACGTCCTCGTGTTCAATAGCATTACAAAAGATTGGCATCATTCTCACTTCACATACCGATCAATGTTTTACATTCGGTACTTTTATTAAATTTCTGGTTTGCTTAACTTTACTCAATTAAAATTCAACTGTTTTTTTTATTTTTTTTTACTTATGGTACGTTACATATTTCTCGGTACATATAATTTTGTTAATTATTTTTGTTTACAGATACCATTCATCTTATTACAGACTACACAAGATGTGTCTTCAAATGACAGTTTAGCTGGATATCGCTGTTGTTTTCTTAGTGGCTCGCACTCTTCTACAAAAACCCGAACATTTGGATATCAGTTTTACCATACCACAGTTTTCTGGCTCTTGCCGCCTTCGGCGACAATATGCACCACCGTGCCAATCGATACCACACGATTAATGTCCACCACACAATGTCATCCGTCACTGGCATGATCATTGTGCTTGAACCTAGCCACTGTGTATGATGTTCTCTGCACCTCAGCTAGGTGACAGAGAGATTCGTTTGACCGACGTCTTTTTCATCGTAGTCAACGTTTCCGTACAACTCAGACACCACTTGTCTATCTGGTAAACTTCGCACATTCTCGTGCGGATATTTGTAAGTTCGCTTACTTGTTAAAGATTTTAATAGATATCGGTCACCATCAAGCAACTCAACAACAACAGATGGTCCCTTAAACTTTGGATCCAGCTTCGTCTGATGCCGTTCTTCGCTCTTTAGTAAAACATGATCACCAATCTTAAGTTTCACTACTTTGGCCTTATTCTTATCAAATCTAATCTTATTATATTGTGGCTCCTTATCCACATTAATTTTCGCTATTGTTCTTGATTCCTTTAAATCGACTTGTGCTTCTTCGACAATAGATAACATGCCTAATGGTCTTGCTTCTTTTCCAATCAGCAACTCTAGAGCACTAAACTTAGTCACCCGATTGACAGTACAGTTCATAGCTAATTTGACTTCCTCCAATGCATCCTGCCACGAGCGCTCACTGGATTCTAATGCCGTCAACATACTCTTCATCGTGCTCATGACACGTTCCACTTGCCCATTAGCTCTACTAGCACCTGTAGCAACTAAATGTAGCTCGACTTTATTTATTGAACAAAATTTACGAAAATTGTTACTCAAAAAGCTCCTTCCTTGATCTGCTACAATTCGAGTGGGTACCCCAAAAAGCGATATTGCTGACTTCACTGCCTTAATGCAACTCAACGCATCTAAATTCAAATAAACATATTTCGTGAAGGCATCTATCTGTACAATGACGTACTCCTTCTCACCATTTTTACCACTAAGCTTTCCGCTTATATCAATATGAATGGTATGCCATGGAATTTCTAATTTTGCTATGGGATGCAGTTCTACCTGTACCTTACCCGACATGGGCTTGGATAATTTGCATGTCACACAAGATTCAATAAATTTTCTTACGTACTTTGCCATATTCTCAAACCAATATTGTTCATACACTTTATCTAACGTTTTCTGCCACCCCATATGCATTAAAGCCTCATGTACATGGTTAATTACAGACCACCTAAATGTTCTAGGAATGACAGGCAAACATCGAGTCTTGCCATTTCTTTGTATTTTACGATAAAGTAAGCCACCTCTTATCTCGTTAGTTTTTGTCTTATTACTCTGTATTTCATTTCTATTCAACTCTGCTATAATTGCTAAAATTCTTTGATCGCGTTGTTGTTCAAAAATCAACTAGTTATCCGTTATGGATGCCAAATCAATTCGTACATCAGATACTTTGTGTATGTCATTTACTAATGAAATAGGGACTGGGTTTCGTGGTAGACAATCTACGTGAGCCATTTGACTTCCTTTGCGATATTCCACATCAAAGTCAAACGATTGCATAAACGCCCACCATCGATGAACTCTTGGCGTTAATTCTATCTTGGTACGACTCGCTTTCAATGAATTACAGTATTTATGTACGACAAACTTTCTACCATTTAAATAATACCTGAAGTATTTTATGGCGTTGTACACGGCTAATGTTTCCAATTCGTATGAATGATACTTAGATTCTGCTTTGGTGGTGCATTTACTATAATACTCGACAACTCTGCGCTTACCCTCTACTTTACGGATAAGCAATTCAATTAGGTACTGAGGATCAAAAATTAGGAGAACAGAGTCATTTGTCAGGATATTAATAACTTCTTGTCGAATTTGCTCGTACTCATCGTTCCACACAAATTCAGTCATCTTTGAGGTTAACCGATATAGTGGCTTCATCTTTTCAGAAAATCGTGGGATGAATTATCTAAAACAGGATGCCAAACCTATGAATTGCCTTAACTGAGTTACCGTTGTCGGTTGACTTAGTGCTGTCAAGGCTTGTAGCTTTAGACAAAACTTCAAGCACAACTGCCAATCTTTGAAAAGCTTCCTCTTTAGAGTCTGATACAATTAGAACGTCATCAATATAAACCACTACATATGAATTTACTAAATCACCCAATGCTCGTACAATAGCGCGCTGAAAAACTGAAGATGCGTTCTTTGGCCCGAATGGCATAACTGAGAATTCAAACTGACCATCAGGAGTTACAAAAGCCGTTCGCTCAATTGAGTCAACATGTATCGGTATCTGATAGTATCCACTGGCCATATCAAGACTAGAAAAATATTTTCCACCTCTAAGACGATCGATCTGATCAGATATCAACGGCAAGGGGTATTTGTCAGAGAATGTATTTGCATTAAGTTCACGAAAGTCTATACTAGAGATGCCACGAATAGTGAATTGGCCGAATACCGAATACCGAATATTCGGCAACGCTGTTGGCCGAATACCGAATATTCGGCAGCCGAATATTCGGCGCGAAGTACATGCTTGGTGTGGGCGCGTTAGCTGGAATAAGACAAGTCACAAGTTCTTGGATTAGCTCAAACAGAAAGAGCAAAACAAAAAATTCTTCTAAAAGCTCTAAAAAAAAGTTGCGACGAACAAAGTAGTACCGATGACGATTCTTCTCCAGCCCGCAAAAAAAAGAAACTTAAATGAAAATGATAGGACTGGTAAAATACACGACAGTTTCTGGGAATGCTTTGAAGAAGTCGCTTCGGACAATTTGGGAAATGCCAATGATGAGGAGGACGTAGAAAAAAATGCTGTGGCAAACGAAATAGATTTTTATTTGAAAACAGTTCGCCTAGACCGGAAGGCCGATCCTTACAAGTGGTGGTCAGCAAATGAAAATCAATTCCCTAACCTTTCAAAATTCGCGAAAGTATACATTTCTTCGCCTGGAAGTAGCGTTTACAGTGAAAGATTATTTTCTGAGGCTGGGAACGTTTATGGCGAAAGGCGCAATCGTTTGCTAGCAAACAATGCTGAAAAGCTCATTTTTATACATCACAGCTTATAAATTTTAAATACTAAAATGTTGTAATTTTGAATTAAAAACATAATTTTAAGTAAAACAACATGTCTCTTTTTTTACATGATTTGCTATTCGGTATTCGGCCGAATAGTACGTACGTACAAAATAAGTGGCCGAATAGGCCGAATACCGAATAGTTGCCGAATATTCGTGGCATCTCTAGTCTATACACATCCTTTCGCTACCATCTTTCTTCTTTACCAACAACATTGGGCTGGCAAAAGGCGAACTACTCGGACGGATAACATTGGCCTCAATCATTTGCCATATCTTATCTCGGACTATTAATTTTTCACTCTCACTAAGACGGTATGGTCTCCGTTGAACCGTTTTGTTTTGGCTAGCAAACGAATCTCCAACGATCCCGTTGTTACTCGTCTTTTTGGTATGCCTTCGATAAAGAAATCAGAATACTTTTCTAATATATTATTTAATTTACACTTATCACTAATACATAAATCAGTGTTTGCATCAATTATGTCTTTCATTTTGTTGGCAGAGGTATCGTTATGCATAGCATTAATAATTTACGATTTGTAAATACTAAATTTTTTTCTCTCCATCATTACTCCGAAACCAAGCTGAAATATTTCTTCACCAACTATTATTAAGCAATCATCAGCTACAACATGAAACAAAACTTCCAAACTTAAATCGGAAATTTGCACCGTAGATAATATTTGCATTTTACTCTTCACTACACTCTCGCCAATGCCTCTCAATATTACTATATTGTTACTGCGTTAACCCGCTAGCTTCTCACTCAGTTTCTCCTTAATAAGAGAGCACTCAGCTCCAGAGTCAAAGAAAAATGGAAAGCGCTCACCAAAATGACTCAGGAATGCATTTTGCTCAATAACCGCACACAAGTCCACTCTCTTTTCATTGCCGATTTTATTTGTCGGCGCCGTCCCTTGCACACACGAAGATGCGGAATGTCCAGCGTTGCCACATTTGTAACAGGTCACATTTGGTCGCTCTCATACGGTTGTTGATTTGCCATGGTTTTGGTTCGTCTTGTATTCGGACTTCTATTGTGCCTTCTTCTTCCGACAATCCAGTACTTTATGCCCGAGTTTACCGCAATAATGACACTTGATCGGCGTCTGCATTTTGAACCTCTTTCTCTCAGGCTCCTCTCCAATTCTGAAATTCCACTTTTCTTTCCAAACGCATGTGCTTTTAATTGCTGCTGCAGCTAATTTCCTGTCTGTATATTTGTTGTAAAGACTAGGCGTTGCAGCCGTCGCGGCTGGCGTCTCGGTGCCCTCATAGCGCTCCAAGAACAGTTCTCTAAATTGTGTCCACGTCATTCCAGCAAAGCAAATTTGCGATAGCCATTGCGATGCGCTGCCAAGCAAGGATTTGCTAAGTGCCATCACTAGGGCTGCGCCTTCTAACGGTTGTTCGCACAAAATTATATTTGCCTCTGGATTGAAAATAGGCAACGATGCTTGAACATTGCGTGACGATGGTGTCGCTGTAGTTTGCGTCGCCTTTTACATATCAGAAATAATTTTGTTTTGAGACTCCAATAGCGCTTGCCACCTGGCGTCAGAATGCTCCTGTGGCTTAGGCGATTCCACTTCTGATATTGGAGAAACAAGAAAGGGTGGTACGGGTGATTGTGGATTATCAGCCATTTAAATTTATGATTCCGCAGCGAGTCGCAATTGATAATTAGTTTGTAGACACTTCTGAATAGCGCGACCGTTTTCTTCCACTTAATGTTGTTCACTGACTGCCTGACTATCGAAGCCGGCGTCTGTACGCTATTCTTTTCTGTCATCCTTTTTGACTTATCTTCTTCACGTCTCTCACTAATACCAATCAGTAGGGTTTTGCTCTCTTCCTACCGCGTTCTCACTCTAATGACTTTACATTTCACTCTAGAACTCATTGACTTAGTCTTTGTTTAGTTCATCCTTTAACTCAACCAAATAACATTTGCAATAATAAAGTAATTCATTGACTTATATCCCACATATATATATATATATATATATATATATATGTATAAGCGTGTCAATAAGTGTGTTTGTTTTTTTCTTTTTTAGTATTGGTGTTTGCTCCCCCATAAGCGCATCGTGGGAATTACTGACATAGAACATGGCTATTTAGGAATGGGTCCAAGCGATGGCATTCTAGATTTGAGAGCAACTGTTTCCTAGCAGTTAGTAATGTGAATTTAGTTTCAAGCTGCATAGCTAGTAGCATTAGCCCCCACAAATAAATAAAAGAGGACACACGTATGATTTATATTATTTAATAATTTTTATTTATAGTACCTCACTTTAAAATTTACGTTATACCAATATTACATTAAATGTTTTCTTTTTAAACTGCCTTTCAATTGCCATATACACACATCAAGTACATGTACTCTTATGTCTGCGGACATTGCGTTATTAATATTAATATTAAGGTCTGTATAGTTCCATTTGGGCTAACATTTAAGTTTCTAATCAATATTTTCCGTGTATGCATACTTTATAATCCAAGATGTGCTATAATATTTTGCGGTAAATGATAACACTTACACATTTTATAAGACTTTACAATACAAATGTATAGTTTTGTTAAATGTTTTGAAAATTTTCATAAATATATATTTATACATATGTATACTATATGATCTGATTTCTATTCTTAGTTTTCTTACACATCCTTTTTGTGTTTGTTTCAATTTTTTAATTGTTCTTGCGACAATCTTAACAGTGGTATTATGATATATGAATATTTATTGTTTTCTTTAATTCTTATTGGCTACATAGAATTGTTATGTATTTTACAGTGATATACAGTTTTGCCTATTTTGTAAATACAAACAAAATACAAATATTTATATATATATAAGCATGAGTTTATTTACATTTTCATATATAAATAAATACATACACTTATGTAAATATTGAAAATGTAAGAAATCCCAACTAAAATAATAGGAATTAAATTATATCGAGGTAAGGTAAGCATATTGCATTTCAGTTCTAGGGTTTGTAAACACACTATATGGGGTTAAATAATGCTTTAAATAAATTAGACGCAATTAGAGCAAACTTTTTTAATTTATTTTTGACTGTCATTACGTTATTTATGTATGTATGTGATCAATTTTTTCATTTTCTTGAAACCAAAACTTGAAGTAGCTTCAAATGTATGTATGTTTGTGGGGGAAGTGTTTGTATATACATATGAATAATGTATGTGTGATCGGTGTACACTGACCTATTTCTATATACTAATGGAAGCTATAATGAGTTTATACTAATATTGTTTAAATTTTTTGTCATTTCGAAATTAATCTTTTATACAATTTATAATTTTTTTGTATTTAAAAATTCCTTGATTTTCTTAAATCTTTTATAGTTTGACTTACCGCTATTTGAGATGTTTATTTATTTTTATAAGTATGAAAAATGAAATTTTTTAGGGCATTTAACGGCTAACAAGGTTAGACAGGTGTTTAGAATTTTTTTTATGAACACGCTACTGTAGCAAAAACTTTACATCAATTTTTATATACGTAAGTGAGTGTATATGTTTTCTATAATAGTTTACTTCCTGCTTATTTTATGTCGTTTGATTTTGACAATAATTTTTTGTTTTTTTAACTTTTTACAACGTTTGATTCTTGTATCTTTTCTTCATTCATACTTCAATTGAACAGTTATGCATTTGCTAAATTTTTTTGTGCTTCATGCTTCCATTTTTAAAAATTCAAATAACTTGGTTTTGTGGTTGGCTTTAGGTGGTTTTACATGCTAATGAGTTTAATTGCTAAGACTTTGATGATTTTGGTTTAATTCTATATTATTAAGGTATTTTCTTTTTCTTATTTAAACAAAATTATACAGCATTTTATATATATACATGCTTATAAACTGTTTGTGTGAGCATGTGTGTGTGTGTTGCTAATATTGTTCTTGCAGTTATTTCATTTGACGTTGTGGGCTTTTGAAACAAATCAAAAGAAATTAATATCAGAAATTATGCTACAAAATTTTCACTTTCGCTTAATTGTAATTAATGTGTAGTTCAAAGAAAATATGTATTATATGTGTATGTATGCATAAAAAGAAACGTCTTTTTTTTTTTTTTTTTTTGTTATTAACAAACTTCTTCTTTCATTCTGAGTTGGGCTTATAAACTATGTATGTACTTTGTCGTCTAGAGTAGTGTGTAGATAAAGCATATTTGACAAACAACTAACATTTTATACTTAATATTCGTATTTACATTTGATACACATTTAAAATTGTGTATTGATCCAGATAGAACTGATTTCATTCAATTTTGATTGTTTTTCATTGTAACTTGTTGTCAAAACATTAAAAAAAAAAAAAAAGGATTCCTCATTCTTCGTTGCTCTCTGCACTAACTCTCTCAAACTTCCTTTATAATTTTGTGAGCTTTTTCATTTTGGCTTCGACAACAGCATATTAAATTGCTTTAGCTTGCGTTTCCAGTGCTTTGAGTTGAAGCGGAATTTGATGGTGGTGGCGGCGGTGACGGTGGCTACGTCAGAAGTGGTAGCGTTGTTGAATGCTTCGAAATTCTCGAATCGAGCTGCTGCAGTGGCGATTTCTCAACGCTTTTGCTTAGTTGATTTCTTGCGTTTGCTGGTGCCACCTACTGACTGAGGTGGTTCTGCTGCTGCTGTTGATCCGCTGGCCAGTCCCGAAATGCTGGCAAAAGGTGTTGCTGATACAATTGTTGTTGTTGCTGGTGTTGTGTTGCCGCTGCCGCTACCGGTGCTGCCGCCACCTAACATTGCCGCAGCGTGCAGTGAATCTCAACTACGCTCGGGCGTGTCGTGATGCTGATAGATCTGTTGCAGCTGCTGTTGCTGTTGCTGGCTATGCACCACCTGGCTGCTCGATGTGACTACATCCTGTTGCTGTTGCATGTGCTGCTGCTGTTGTTGGTGGTGTGCCTGGTGCGGCGACTGCTGTTGCATGTGCACCACATGTTGCATCTGTTGGGGTGTCGGCGGTCCCTGCTGCGAACTGTGATGCTGCGGCGTACTATGATGCTGAGGCGTCGGCGGATGGGGCGACGGACTATACGGGAACTGTTGCTGCAACATATGCAACTTTGCAAAAAAAATTGCATTACTGGTTAGTTAAAACTAGGAAAGGATTTGGTTTTTCTTGAGTGCGCCTGTACGAGGGGTGTCAATGTGTGGAGATAATCGGGCGATTAGGGTCAAATGTACGTCTAACAGAAACGTTCATTATGTGCAAACCAATACCCACCGTTGATTGCAGTTCACCAACAAAAATACTTTTTATCTGATGTTGTGTTGCGAGTTTGAAAAATAAAATGTATCTGTAATTTTCAATACATATGTATATACTTGTATAACAAAACAGGGAGCCGGAAGTTAAAGTCAAGTTAAGAAAGCTTTTCTTAAGACACACTTAGATTAAAGTGAGTTGAAATCAGGGCTGCAACCGAACTACTACTATCGAAATATTTAAATGAATATGCTATTATTTATAATAAAAACAAGTTAGAAGGCTCCAGTCGGGAGAGCCCGACTAGAAGATACCCTGAACCCAGTTGCAATAAATAAACTAAATTTATATAAAACTTTGGTATACTGACTTAGCTTCAATCGATTAAGCTCGATATATCCGGTGTTTCTTAACCGATTTGGACGAAATTTTCAGAAAAGTTCTATCGTTACCCATTTCTTCAAACCTCATATTTAGGTTTTGCAAATTCGATATTTTTTGTTATCGATTGCATGTGTATATCGGAAACCAGAATAGTTATCGATAATTTGAAGCAAACTTGTTCTGCTCATGGTATAGGAGAACTTTTATACAAAATATGAAGTCTCTAGCTCTTGTAGTCTCTGAGATCCACGCGTTCATACAGACAGACAGACAGACGGACAGACAGACAGACAGACAGACAGACGGACATGGCTATATCGTCTCGGCTGTTGATGCTGATCAAGAATATATATACTTTATGGGGTCGGAGATGCTTCCTTCTGCCTGCTACATATGTTTGCACAAAACCATTATACCCTTATTTAAGGGTTAAGGGTATAAAAAAAGCAATGTTAATATGCGAACGCTTTTTATACTCCATACCGAAGTTAAAGTGGGTTAGTGCAATGTCCGTCATGGTTCGGTCTA
This sequence comes from Scaptomyza montana, assembly GCA_018904305.1. Classification (NCBI taxonomy): domain Eukaryota; kingdom Metazoa; phylum Arthropoda; class Insecta; order Diptera; family Drosophilidae; genus Scaptomyza; species Scaptomyza montana. Next base: position 258,920 of record JAEIGR010000085.1, on the reverse strand, counting down.
TCCGTACGTTCGTCCGTCGGTCCGTATGTTCGCAACTTTTTTCGACACCCTTCAAGCTAGAGACTTGAAACTTTACAAATATCATTTTCTATGGCATGGAAAGGTAAAGTGTCAAGATTGGGGTTCTACGAGAGTTGGGGTTCTTTAGTAACTCAAAATCGATAAATCCACCTATGTCGCACATCCTTACAGCTAGAACTACCAAATTTGGTGAGAAGATATCTACTGATACCCGCAAAACACTGCATTAAATATTTTTGAGCCACCCCAACCCATTTTGGATGCCACGCTCACCCATACCGCCCTCATTCCCTCTTCCCCACCTTTTAAAAACTTTGAGCTAGAGTCACCAAATTAGGATGGAAGATAGCTGGTGGCATCCCACAAAGATCTGCAGCAAAAATTTGCATCTGCATCAGACAATCATGGGACATTGTACACCCCTGCTGCATCCGTCCCCCTTTCGAATTAGGCCTCTTTTTTACCGGTTTTAATACAGGTAGCGAATATACCTCAGTCGGTTCCGTCCGACTGCAACGTTTCCACTTGTTTTACATCTATGCATGTTGTCAAGTTCTCAAACGAGTACATTACAATGAATTTTTTTCGATTCAATAAACTTAATTGATGTGCATGGATCCATTCAATTAATATAAATTTATTAACTAAGATGTTTATGTTCTTTTAGATAACTGTGGGCATTGTTAATTTAATTTCTTTTGAAATATTTCTCATCGAAGTGAATCCTGAACCGAACCTGGTCAAAAATGTTTTTAATTGAATTAATTTTTGTTTATTTTAAATCATATTTTGTCGAGCTGTGACAGTTTGTTCCGACTAGGTCTGCAACATTTGTGAATTTCGCATCCTTCAAAAATTAAAATTTAATCTTAAAGAAGTTGTACCCATTTGATAGCGGATCTAACTTAAAAGCGTCAGAAACCAATAACAACAAAACTACACGTTTGAGTATATTAATTCATTTGGCACAATTGTTTTCCACTAAAGTTTAAAAGATTAAGGGCCAGTTTCTCAATGTCTGGTTAGCTAAACTAACAGATGGTTAGCTTAACTATCTGATGGTTAGTCAAAATTGAGTTTCTCAATGTCTGGTTAGGGTTGTTCGTGATAAAAACTAACATGAGGCCTGAGTGCCGGTTAAAATTTGTTCTCTCGTTAAGTGCCGATATAAATATCGATGAAATCATCGTTAGGCAAACAGGTGACTGTGGCTGACACTTGCATTGTTTACATTTTATTATTCAAGCAAAATGGCATCGCATCAAAGAATTTTTAACATCCACGCAATGTGGCCGCTTTCTGTTCTCAACTGAGCTCATTAAACTTGTTTGTGTTCTCATTTCCATTTTTTAATTGTTATTTTTGAGTTGAAAGAAGAATTTGGCAGTCACACAACAAAAAATACCAAACAAACCCAGCTATTTTGCTCGATCAGGGTGGCAGCACCATCAATGCGATAGTATCATATCGATTTAACTTAACCATACATTGAGAAAACCAAATTGGCTTAACGCGAGCGTTAAATTTATCTGGTCGTTAGCTAATTCTTACTTTAACCAGACGTTGAGAAACTGGCCCTAAATAAAATTGTAATATGTCTTTAAAGAAGAAAAGTGTCTGCAAATTATAAACGAATCTGAAACCAACTGCTTTTAATTCACAAACGACACCGCATACGACACCTGTAACCTACCGAATTTTCCTGGCTATGCTCGATTATCTCAATGCTGCCGCTCGTATTACCCGAGGTATTATTATGCGAGACACCAGTGGTACTAGCCACAACATCGTATTTCCCACGCTTAAAGCGTCCGTAGAGTGAACTGTATGGCAGGTTGTAGTGAATAGCCGCCTGGTTGATGGACATTTGACCGACGCTGTATACACAAAAAATTGTTTTGGGTTTATTTGCATATTTTAACATATTTATTTTGCATAGCTTAACAAGGAGACAATATACTTACCGCACTGAGTTTAATGCCTCATTCATTGCGTCCTCGGACCAAGGAGTTGGATTCGAACGTGATAGTTCGATGCCTTCCCGTTTGCAGCGTCCATAAAGTGTTCCTTTGGCAAAATTTACAAAAAGAAATATATGCAAATATTTTACATGAAAATTTTAACAAATGCCCAGAGAGCCAACGATTACAATCGACTCGAATGTAAAAGCTACATTTAAAATTTATAAATAAATCTATTTATAACAAACTCTGTTGCCTGAGTGACTGATTGCTATCAGTGCAAAGACTAAACAATAACACATAGTGATCACAATTTTTCCCATGCAAAAATAATTTTATAACCTATCGATAAAGTTGTTGACAATTAAGATGCTGCAAAAGCAAGCGAATCTACCCGGACATTCATTGCAAAACCAAACACTTATTATAAGTGCACCTATAAAGTTGCTGTAAAACCAATCGCCAACCAATGGCTCATTTTTGCAAAACATTTTGTGAATTAAAGTGAGCTTATATGTACCTTATACCTTCCAACATGAGCTTTAAGATAAAAAGGATTTAATTTCCAGTATTGCTATTTTAATAAATATGTTACAAGGGCAGACATAAAAATTGGGTGATCTTGACACCAGCGTTTCTCGCATAAGCTGAGAAAACAATTTTATAATTTTGACTACTGATGCCAATGCCAGCGTTATTTATTATTCACATTTATCGAAATAAATAAACTTGTACTAAACGCTACTTCAAAATTTAAAGGGATCAAAATTTTGGGTTTGGTGTTTGAGCAAAGCGAGTAACGTGTATAGAATACGACGCCTCATGCAACGAGCAATGTGAAAAGATGTATCGTGTTGCAAGTGACGCGCATGATGTAAAGTAGCGGGTAAGACCACATGTAACGAATGAAGAGTTAAGGCGCTTTTACAATGTCAGCGTGAGATTGGAAAATGTTTTGCTTCTGTCTGCCACACATATTTATACCCTTAACCCATAAAATGGGTAAGTAAGGGTATAATGGTTTTGTGCAAAAGTATGTAACAGGCAGAAGGAAGCATCTCCGACCCCATAAAGTATATAAATTCTTGATCAGCATCAACAGCCGAGACGATATAGCCATGTCCGTCTGTCCGTCCGTCTGTCCGTCTGTATGAACGCGTGGATCTCAGAGACTGCAAGAGCTAGAGACTTCAGATTTTGAATATAAGTTCTCCTATACCATGAGCAGAACAAGTTTGCTTCAAATTATCGATAACTATTCTGGTTTCCGATATACACATGGAATCGATAACAAAAAAATATCGAATTTGGAAAATGTAAAAATGGGGGTTGAAATAATGGGTAACGATATAACTTTTCTGAAAATTTCGTCTAAATCGGTTAACAAGCACCGGAGATATCGAGCTTAATCGATTGAAGTTAAGTCAGTATACCAAAGTCTTATATTAATTTAATATATTTATTGCAGCTGGGTTCAGGGTATATTCTAGTCGGGCTCTCCCATGATGAAATAAGTATAAGGTGGTCTCGTCGGCAGCCGACGCTAGCACGATTAAAGCCCTTAGCTTCAGTGCGTTCGTGCTTGTTGAACAGAAAGGTTGTGTGCGGACGATTTGTTTATGAGCACTTAACCCTTAAGCGAACACAAAAACATTAATATTGATGTAAAAACTTTTTATTTTAAAATAAGAATATATTTTAGAATTAAGAATTTAAACAAAAAACTTTGTATACAAAACCAAAAACAAAGACTTATGGCCAATTCAAAATTATTGAAAATTAAACTATAAAAACAAACTTCACTTCTTTGTATTATAAAAGGCACCACGGACCAGTCAAGGGTTAATCAACATACTCTACAGCATGATGGAATAACATAAGGTGGTCCCGTCGGCAGCCGAAGTTTTACGAAGTATACACTTATTTCAGTGCACGTTTGCTTGTTGACGAGAAAGGTTGTGTGCGGACGAATTTTTTTTTGTTGTTCATTAGCCCTTAAGCGTGCACATAGTAATATGAAATATTGCAAATTTTGCTGCAAAGTTGTGACGGGAGTGAGTCTTGTTCATGTACCGAAGTGTGATATGAAAAGAAAATTGTGGGAACAAAGCCTGGGGTGCAGCACAAGGAAATTTTAAAATTACAAAAAATTTAAAAGAAAAATTAGTTATCGCAGCACAAAACGTAGAGCTGGATAAATTTGTAATTGCTTTCTATTTTAAAATAAGAATATTTTTTAAGGTTAAGTACTTAAACAAAAAAATTTGTATTCAGAACCAAAAGCAGCGTTTGATTGGTAATTCAAAATTATTAAAAATTAAACTTTAAAAATATGTCTCGTCTTTTGATTATAAATGGCATATTCAAAACCTACGGACATGCTAAGGGTTAATCAAAAACCACATTGCCGCCTCACTCACACTCAATACGACACTCAGTATACTATGTTCTTTTCACTCACACTTATTGCAAGCATACAATAAGTGGATGTCTGTTGCCGACGGGACCACCTTATGTTATTCCATCATGCTCTACAGCAGCGACCGGCAAAGTTAGCGTTTCCTATAGCTGGCTATAGGGCAGCAATTTTTTCGTTTTACACTGTACGCTATAAAAAAAACTAATACAAGCGCACGCTGTTCGGCTTTCGGCAGTTGTGTTGCTCCCACTTCGGCAAAGCAAATCAAGTCAGTTGCTGTTCAGCATTCACTAAGGCAAGACCTCGCTGCGCAATTTTTCTGAATGCCAAATATTAAACACTGGAAAAAAACTAAAAAATGAATGAATTTTTTTTCAATGAAAATATGGATGGCGAGTCCCAATGTTTAATTTGCCTCCAAATTTTAGATTGTAGCAATATATATTTTTTAAAAAGGCATTTTCAAAACAAGCACAGCAATTATGAATTGCTTGAAAAAAATGATTTGATTTGCCAACATATTCATTTTTCTCAGTGCACTATTTTCTTCGTGCGCGAACACAGTTTTCAATACAAGCAAAGAGCAATAAAAGTATAGATGTGTGAGTTTGCCGGTCGCTGCTCTACAGTCGTTTCATTTACACTCATTGTTAAGTGTGCGTTTCACTCGCACTTACTGCTAGCATACGCTAAGGCTGTGCTTTTGCCGACGAGACCACCTTATACTTATTCCATCATGGCTTGGAGCATGATGAAATAAGTATAATGGTGCATTTACACTAGTTGATGCAGCGTCAATTCTAGCTATATCAACAATTGATATCCAACGTCAACGCATTTGTTGTGTTTACATTAGTTGACTGAGTTGACAAAAAATCGGGTTGCCAACTAATTTTCGAGTTGAGCAACGCGCAAGATGCCAACGCGTTGATATTGAAGTTGAGAGTAATTTACACCAGTTGATATCCACATTCGTTGACATTCACGTTGCTAAGCATTTTTCGTTGACGTCGATATTGTGAATGTATCGAAACTGATTGTAATCGATATTGTGTTGTTTTGTTAATTGAAAAAAGTAAAAAAGTGGTAAGTACTAATGCATATGTAACTTAAAACTAATTAATAAGCAATTTGTTTACTTTAGAATAAAATCAGAACAATGGCAACAGCGAAGAAGATGAAAATAGCGGCAGCAGTGGTTTTGATTCTAGCAACTGAAGCAGGTCTACTTTCGATATTAAAATATGGTTCAATAAATATGCATAAAAATAAATAAAATTGTATTTTTAAATAGCTTTTTATTACTAATTATTGTTTTTTATAGACTGCACAGTTGAAAAAGCAGACAACATTAATAAAAACGGGTGGCGAAGCGAAGTGCTGCCACCTATAATATGTACATAAAGTTTGTCAACACAAAGCAAAAGAATGAACATGAGCTCAACTTAATTTTGTGTTGTCAACGCGCCGATTGTGACTTCAACTGTTGACACAAAGTGTTTACACTATGTTTACACTCAGAGCAACAATTGATGATTTTCGCATTGTCAATCTACTGTCAACGCAAAAGTTGATCAAGTTGATAGCTGTTCACACTAGGATTGATAAAGTTGATATCAACGTTGACTTGTTTATCAACTAGTGTAAATGCAGCATAAGGTGGTCTCGTCGGCAGCCGAAGCTAGGTTGTTTTTGTCCCTTAGCTTCAGTGCATGCTTGCTTGTTGACGCGGAAGGTTGTGTGCGGACGAATGTTTTCTCAACACTTAACCCTTAAGCAGAAACAAAAAATGAGTTACTGTAATTTTTGCCGCAAGCATGTACTGGGTGTGAAGTTTATTCATGCACCGAAATGTGTTGTGAAGCGAAAAAACAACGACTTATTTAGCAATTCAAAATTATTAAAAATAAAACTATAAAAACTTACTTCACCGCTTTGTTTTATATTAGGCTATTTTAAGCCCCAGGGACCAGCTAAGGGTTAATCAACACAATATCCTACCGTTTCATTCACACTCACTGTAAAGTGTGCGTTTCACTCGCACTTATTGCTAGCATACGCTAAGGGACAGCTTTTGCCGACGAGACCACCTTATACTTATTTCATCATGGCTTGGAGTGGAAAAAAGCTATTCGAAAATTTTGTTTTAAAAGCTGTCAATAGATGGCGTATTTTCGAAATTAGTAAAATGTGCTTGAAAGCTCTAAGGTTTTTGCCTCTATTTTGCTCAAAACTGAGGTAAATGATAATAGAATTCACTTTTTAATATTTATTTGGTATGTACATATTAACGAATATATAACAATAAAATCATTGTGAAATGAAAAAAAAAATGTGTTAGCTGAGTTTCGAATCAGCTGATTGTATTGTTCCCGCTGCAACAAATGCTCTCACGCCCAACACCGACGATCACTTCTCTGCGGCTTCTCCTCTTCAACTACAGCAGCAGCAGCAAGAACTGCCTGCGTCATGATTGAATTATAAGCAAAACAAATTTTTTATCCATTTTGATTCACTTTATAAATTCTTGAAACAAACATAAAACAAACATCAGCTGTTCACAGACAGCTGTTTAACAATTTCGAAATTCGAACATGTTGTTCACGCTGACATTGTAAACTATCAGCGTACATTTCAGATTTTTAAAAGCTTCAATCCAAGCTAAGCCGACATTGTAAACCCTCCTTTAATGTTAAAAGGCAAAATAAATACACAAGCCTTTTTAATCAGTGTGCAAAATGTAATAATAAACTGTCCAATTGAAGATCGAAGATTATACTTCAACGAGTAATGCATGCCAGCAGCAACAGCAAGTTTGTTGTGATCTGAGATATTAGAGGAATTGTCGAAACTCACCTGTTGGTATGCCAAATTCAGCACTTGCTTTTTGTACAGACGTATTGCCAGCGCGTATCGCCTCTAATGCACGCTCCAAGTCCTCGGGTGTCCACGTGGTTGGTGCGGCATTGAATGGCGCCGCCAGACGTATGCCCTCGCGACGCGCAATCTTGTAGAGCGTCGATGAGGGTATACCAAACGCTTTTGATGCTTTATTTGCCGATATTTGACCCGAACGCAATGCCTCCAAGGCATTTTGCAAGGCATCCTCGTTCCACGATTTGGTGCCGCCCTCCTTCTTAGGCGTTTCGATGCCCAAACGATGTGCACGCTGCCATAAGGTCGTTGATGGTATGCCATAAATGGCAGATGCTTTCGTCAGGCTCATGTTTTGATTCTTTAATGCATCTAAAGCTGAATTCATATCATCTTGTGTCCAAGCTTTGGGACCATTAAACTGACCTTTCTCGCCAGCATTACCACCACCAATGCCGCCACCACCACCAACACCACCACCAACGCTGGGACCACAAACGCTACCACCCAATCCGCCGTGCTGCTGATCCAAATTCGTATAATGCGGCTCATTCTGATCGTGCGGCGAACCGTTTGCGATCATCATTGAGTCTTCGCTCGTATCCGAGTTATACATGTCTGCAAAAAATTTACGAAAAATAATGTTAAGTGGCAAGGTAAAGGTTAAGGTTTCCACATAATAATTATAAGCTCACCCATATGTCCGGTGGACATCATGTTGACAATCTCTGGCGTGATAATCATACCCGGCTCATTCTTGATCTGACTCGGATCAATCTCCATGACAGTGGCGCCGCCTATTTCTGCATGCGTTGCATGGGCTGCATGCTGTGCTGCATGCACCGCCGACTGTTGCTGTTGATGTTGCTGCTGCTGCTGTTGCTGCTGCTGCTGACTCTGTGCCAACAGTTGTTGAGCGTGCAACTGATGATGATGATGTGCGTGTTGCTGCTGCTGCTGTTGCTGTTGTTGTTGTTGTTGTTGTTGCTGCTGCTGCTGCTGCTGTTGTTGTTGTTGTTGTTGTTGTTGTTGTTGCTGCTGCTGAGCTTGCACATGGGCAAGGTGCTTGGCTTCAATCACCTCGCTTTTGATATGTTGCACCAGATTCGAGTTGCTCTCGTCACCGGTAGCATGATGATGCGCTATTGAATGCATGGGAGATTGATCAAGCCGATGAATTTGCTGAGCCAAATGATTGTCTATGTCGAGCGGTTCGGTGGGATCTAAAACGTAAATAACAGCAAGATTTGAGCTTGAGTTGTAAAACTTTATGTATTACTCCTCATTAAACTCAATATTTTTAAACAAAAATTAGTTAAAAAGCATAAGCGCTTTATACTAAGCTTGACTGAAACATACCCTGAACACAGCTGTTTAATCTAAGCAAACTTGTTATGCTCGTGGGTTTTCGAACTTATTTTTCAGATTTTAAATCTCTACCTCTGAAAATCCCTGAGATCGGTGCGTTCGTTCAGACGACGAACATTTTTTAACCGGATTGGGCGTTTATTGCTGATTAAAAATATATGTACTCTACGAAGTCGGAGATGCTTAATTTGACACATCATTTTACAGATTTTACCAGTTTTTAATAACTTTAAATTTTATGAAGTTTGCACAAAACTATCGTATTGTATTTTTCATCTTTTTGGTGACTAAGACCCCATTTACACGCTGAAGTTTTTTCGTGAATTTTTTTTTCATTCCTTTGAAAATGCAACTCTGGTTTAAATTTATGGTCGATAAACATACATCTTTGCCATCGATTGTATTATTTGTTAACATATAATTGATTTAAGAAGTAACAAGTAAATAAAATGGATTCAGTGAACATTACTTACTATTAATAATTTTTTAACCAAAACAATGTATTTACTATTGGCGCTAATATTTGCTTGTGCGATATTTCGTATCGAAAACTTTATTATTCACATCAAACACTGTGCAACTCTGTGTTTACATTCTATCGGAATAAGGCAAAGCAAAATTAGAAAAAAAATTCTCTACTTAACAAGTAGTGAATTTTTGCTTGAAATTTTACCCCTCTACTCCCCTTGCCTACAAACAAAAGATTCAGAGAGAAAATTTACGAAAAAACTTCAGCGTGTAAATGGGGTCTTAGCTCGTATGATAATTTAGACAATTGTTTACATTTTTAAAATTAACATATGAATTCATGTATCTTTGTTTTATAAGGTGTTGCGTTAGAAGTGATAGACAAATCTGCGTTAGAGATTTATACCCATTTGCAAAGCAAAAATAGGGTTATGTATTTTTTACAGGATTTTTTAAAGGATTTTTTGTTTTTAATTATTGTATACTTTTTTAACAAATGTCCGTTCAATAAGTTTTGTCATTATTTTGGCGGTTTGCGGCGAGCACAAGTGTGGCTAACTGGATCATCCGAAACAAAAAGTTCCAATGAATTTAGTCAAGTAACAATATAAACAAGTCATTGATCGAAGAGTTAATTCATATTTTAAAACAGCTGTTTTAACACTACAATTACAATTGTCAAACACGAGGGGTCGCTCAGTAGCTCGTGTGTGGTAAATTTACGCATTACGATTTAACGAGTACAAGTGAATACCCCAATAAATATACAAGCGAAGTCAAAAGTTAGATTTTCAAGTTTTAATGACTGATGTGGTTTATCCATCTGAAGATTACTAGTTACCAAGTATTAATACCAAAAAATTCAAATTACTTTATTTGTTGTAGTTTACAATAAATTGAAGCAAGTGCAGGTTTACAAGTAAGTACTGTTTTGCAAAATTCTGCTAGTTAAAGGTTTTTGATGGAAAAAATTCGTCAGCTTTTGTCATTCTACGTGTATGTCGCTCACAAGTAAAAGCGTCTGTTGCTGCTGTTATAGCTAAACATTTAACGATGCAATAATTTAAAAGTTTTAAAAAAAATTTACAGCCTGTGTTAGATCACACGGGCGCATAGGTTAACCGTAGAATACGTCTGTTTGTGCAACAAAAATTATGAAAGTAAACATAGTATTTATATGATTGGAAATTTAAATATATTAAACATTTAAAAAAGCTGAAATGCATATTTATTTATTTATAGTTAACACTATCGATAGTTTATTTCCCGTTAGCTTATATGATTTTATATGATAGCCACTGCTGCCCTCGATAGTGCCAGCGATAGTATTTTCTGATAGTTCCATCGATTGTTTGCTGAGCTGAGACGCATAGTGCAAGTGAAACAAATCCATATGCACAAACTATCAGCTATCGCACTCGCTCACACTTATTGCTTACATCACTAATACTAATATACACAAGAAACACACATTTGAAAAAATCTAAAGGCCCAACCAAACGATGCTTACGTGCTTAAAGCATCGCAGCACGCAAAGTTTCAACATATGCTACGCCGTGTATTTGCCCAAACAATGCTTACGCACGGTTTCGTTCAGTTTTTGTTTTTAACGAATGCTTATACGCCTTAAGCATAGTTTCACTGAAATGAAACCATGCTTAAATGCTTAGGGCTATAGTGTTGTCGCTGTTTTTTTATTATATGGAAAATATTTTTTAAAAATGTTTAGATCTTCATTTTATTGTTTATAAACATATTGATATAATATACTAGATCTATAAACCATGTGTTATCTTTATTTTTAACATAATATTACATAAAATGTTAACATTTAGTTTTTAATGGAGTAAAAATAAAACATGTGGCAACAATGTTTGGCAAAAAGAAAGAAGAAGAAGAGACAAAGCACTTAAGCAACGTATGGCTATAAACGTTGATGCATAATGCTTAAGCATGCATTTCGTTCATTCTTGCAGCGGCTCTGCATGCACGAAAGCATCGTTTGGTTGGGCCTTAATTATGACCAAACTTCTTAATGAAATTTCACCACTTAAAAGATTTCAATCATGACCGCATATATATCAAACGAAAGGAAATCAAGTCTATTTTATATTGAGAAAAAATAAAACAAATACATCAGGGAGTTTTTCAGAAATTTGCAATTAAAAAAAATGTAATGATTTTTGCACTTGTTTTTTGCCTTAAAAAGTTATAAATTTGGCAAAAGTATATAAAATTTGAATGTAGGAATGTTTGTCTAACTCATCTCATCTTATATTCGAAAACTCAAAGTAATTGATGAATTATTGAGATTGCTAGAGCAATTTAAAGTCTTCAAAATGATGCAAAAATATACATATTTTTGGTTTCAATTTTTCAATAGAAAATGTATTCAATGCATATATAAATATACATTTATTGAAAGTTTGAAGCCTTGGCTTTAAAATGAAATTAAGTTTGAGGAAAATCGATCCATTAGTTCATGAGCAATAAGCGACTTTGTGAAACTCTCTTATTATAACAACAACTTTTTTGTGTTGAGACTTCATTCTCGAAAGGTAAGACGTATTCTACGTCAAAAATTTTTTTATACCCTTAACCCATAAAATGGGTAAATAAGGAAGAATAAGATAACTATTCTGGTTTCCGATATACACATGGAATCGATAACAAAAAAATATCGAATTTGGAAAATGTAAAAATGAGGGTTGAAATAATCTGTAACGATAGAACTTTTCTGAAAATTTCGTCCAAATCGGTTAAGAAACACCGGAGATATCGAGCTTAATTGATTGAAGCTAAGTCAGTATACCAAAGTTTTATATAAATTAAATTTATTTATTGCAACTGGGTTCAGGGTATCTTCTAGTCGGGCTCTCCTGACTGGAGCCTTCTTACTTGTTTTTAAATAGACAGAGACTTTTTGGATTAGAGCAACAAACGGGCCTTTAACTCTAAATTTACAACCATAATTTAACGTATAATTTAACGTATAAACAATAATTTAACGTATAAAATTTCAATAAACATGCAAAATTAATGAAAATGCTAAGTTTGTTTTATTTCCAATGTTTAAATGAATAATCTCTCACTACCGAAACTCACTTGATAGATCGCGTGTATCGGTGCTGGGGTTGCACGACAGATCGACATGTTCGGTGACGGTGACTGGTGTGGCCGATGGTGCTGGTGGTTCCGGTGTAAAGTCCAGAAAACCCATGGGGACGCCCAATAGACCACCATTCTGCATTTGCCATATTTAGGAATTGGGGGAATGAAGATATAATGTTTATATATGTTTAATAAAGTTCAATTTTCAGAATGGAGAGTTGCAATTTGAGTGAGAGTGTGGGTGAGTAAGAAAGAGAAAGAGTGAGAGAAACGCGCACGCAGGTTTAGGATTCTCTGCGTCGACACTTACCATGCCCATGCCTAAACTAGTCATATTTTTATCTTTTCCGTCGCGCGCTACTACAATTTGTGTCACAATCGCCTGGCCGCTTACGCCCGCAGAAGCATTATTCGATGTGGACGAGTTAGATGCCGGCGAGGCCACCGATTGCTCTGTCTTGCAAATCTTTTGCGGCTTATTATCGCTATCGGAGTCGTCGCAAGCTGAACTAATGGGTATATAATTGCCGTCAGCCGTTTGTTGTAAACTCACAATCGAAGTTTGATTTTGTCCCTGGATGAGTATCGTTTGCGGGTGATGATGTTGCTGTTGTTGTTGCTGATGATGTGCCGGGTGTGGTTGTTGAACAGTTGCAGTGTTGCCACCTAATTGCAAATCTGGCGACTTTGATCGTTTACGCAGTCGCGATTTACGCGGCGTTGGCTGCAACTGTTGCTGCAATTGTTGTTGCAGATTGCTACTGCTGCCACTTGTATTAGTCAGCAGATGTTGCCCTGCCGCATTGGCCAATTGTATGCCACTGTTTGTTGCAAGAGTATGCTGCTGAGCTAACAGTGCACTGTTTACCAACTGCTGTTGCTCGTGCTGATGTTGTTGCTGCTGCTGTTGTTGTTGTTCTTGTTCTTGTTGTTGTTGTGGTTGTTGTTGTTGCTGCTGCTGCTGCTGCTGTTGTTGGTGATGTTGCTGCTGCACGATCGTGGGCGACGGAGCTCCAGGCACTATGCTTGCAATATTGCCAACAACTGCCTGCTGTATGTTCTCTGATACGGTAATTGTCGCAGATGCTGCGTCATTCAAATCATCCGCATTCTCAGCTGGCTCACACAGACCTTTTATTTTCAATTGCTCCGCCGTACGTAGTAGACCCTGCAAAACAATCAAACAGATAACAATTTGAATTAAATGTTAATAAACAATTTAATAGCGCTTTATACTATTTGTTTAGTATTAGAGCTTTAAACAACAATATTAATGTTATTTAAAATTTTTTATTTATTTTTTTTTCTGGTGAATGCTATGCTCCATTTTTTTTTTGCATTTAGTGGCAGCTTTAAAGAGTTGCGAAATTGTTCAACTATTTAAAGGTTTATTATTGTTTCGAAATGGAGACAATAATTAAGTACTTTTGGAAAAATATTTTAAAGTTTTATATTAATTTTTTAGTTCTAATTGCAGTAGATGAAATAAAGTGGTGCAGTAATATGTTCTATTAGCTATTATTATATCGTTATATAGGAGGTCTGTTCGATAGCTGCCTAGTGTACACTAGTTCACAAAAAAGTGTTCGATAGCTGCCCTTTTTTACACTAAACTGTTCTGCCCTGTGTTTTTTAGTGTGCCCTGACTTACACTTTTCTGCACTTTTCTACACCACCAAAATCAAGAGCAGAAAAGTGTAAAACAACAAAACAGCTGTTTTGAGTCAGTTATCGTTTTGGGACAATCAGTTTAACATTGCAAGTTGTTTAAAAATGTCAAATGAGGATGATTATTAAATGGATGAGGAGTATTTGGAGTTTGCAATTGAAGGTTGTATTAAATTAATTGTTTATTTTTATAACTTTTTATAATTTTTTATATTTGTTTATACAATATGTAGAGCCTGCCGTTAATTCAGAGCAGGAAGCAGCAGCTGCCGCACCCAATGAACAATAACTAAAAATCTAAAAAAAAACAAAATAATTAAAAATAGTTATAGTGGTTGTTTTTTATTGATAAAAAGTTTACGAAAAATTCATTTGATTTTTATTAAAATAATGTTGCAATAGTTCCAGCATCGCTGTCTTCATCAATTAACTCACTTAAAGTGAAATTTTCATTTTTATTAAAACTCATGTTAAGGCCCAACCAAACGATGTATGCTTGCTTCACGGCTCGAAGTTGTCAGTCAGCTGTTGTTTGCTTCAATTGCCCTAACTTACACCTTTTTTGTTCGATAGCAGTTCTACACTTTTTTACACTTAAAATTTTCAGAGTTGTATTTTTCGTGTTCTGTTCTGCCCTGCACTACCCTGCACTTTCTACTATCAAACAGACCTAGGGATAGTAAAGGTTACTTTTGAGATTCAAAGCAAAATTAAACAAGTTGAAACGTTGCCGTCGGACGCAACCGACTGCGGTATACTCGTTACCAGTTTTAAAACCGGTTAAAAGACGCCTGATTGCAAAGGGGATGCGGCAGGGGTGTACGCTTAAAGAATTGCCGATGCAGATGGGGATGCCACCAGCTGTCTTCCTTCTAAACTTGGTGAATCTAGCTCAAAGTTTGTAAAAGGTGGAAAAAGGGGGGCTTCCAAAAGAGGGGCATCCAAATTTTTGATGCAGATCTATGAGGAATGTCAATTGCTATCTGCATACCAAATTTGGTGACTCTAGCTCGAAGTTTGTAAAAAGTGGGGAAAGGGGGGCTGGGGCGGTATGGGTGGGCGTCGCATCCAAAACTTTGATGCAGTTCTTTGGGGGGTCGTTGCCAGCTATCTTCCTACTAAATTTGGTGGCTCTCGCTCTACAACTCTGAAAGATACACGCATTCCCGTTTTTGACGAAGCGTTGGGCCGGATGGGGGCGGCTTGGACAGTATTGGTGGGCGTGACATCCAAAGCGTTTTTGCTGTTTTTTTAGGGTCATTAACACCTATCTTGGCACCAAATTGGGTGGCTCTAGTTCAAAAACTGTGGGAGATATAGGTTTTTTTGACTTAAAAATGCGGGGGGCTGGGGGCGGAATAGGTTGGCGTGGCTCCAAAATGCTGTTTTTTGGAGATTGCTAGTAGCTATCTGCTCACCAAATTTGGTAGTTCTAGCTGTAAGGATGTGCGAAATATGCGGATTTATCGGTTTTGAGCTATCGAATTAATTGATTTGCCAGCCCCCCCAGTTATCGTAGAACCCCAATCTTGACACTTTAATTTTATATCCCATAGATGAAGAGAATTGGAAAGTTTCAATTCTCTAGCATTAAGGGTGTGGAAAAAAGTTGCGAACATACAGACGGACGGACACCATGACATTGCACAAACCCAATATTCTCTTTACCTTCGGTGACGAATATTAAAAGCGTAATGCAAAAAATTTGCAACAATATGACTATTTATGAACTCGAAGACTGTACGCCTGACCAGTTGGATAGAAAGTTTAGAAGTTTAAAGAAAACGTATGAACGTATTAAAGCTAAAAATAATAATGGCCAGGGTGGTGCAAAGTGGGAGTTTTATGACAACACGAAGGCAATTTTTTCAGACGATTTGGCGGTATCGGGGCCGATACGTTGAATTCTCTTTCTACGGACGAAGGAGTTTACGTTTGAGGCCTTTAAGGAGGATATTCAATCTGACTCAAACAGGAAAGAGAATAATGGGTGCAGCTCACAGCTATCGGATTTTGAAAATTCGTCCACCTCAATGTGCTCGACAATCAATTCGAAGAAGCGGGAGCGCGTTGCAACTGTTGAACGGCGGCGGTATTACGCAAAAAAAGGTGTTGAATGATGAGGAGGCTCTACAAACTGAGCGAATTAATAAGATGAAGTCCGCAAATGAAGAGACAAACAGGTTGCAGGCCAAGCGAAACGAACTGCTGGAAAAGATCTTAGCAAACAATTGAAATAATAATGATAATTTTGAATAAAACACGTGGAGCACGAGTTTATGTTGAAATATTTAATTGTTGACTGACTTTATTGAAATTGCAGCGAGTTTTTTATAGAGTCCCGCTTGCGCGATGCTTCAGAAGAAGTTCTATCGACCAAATTTTGGTTTTCAAATTCAATATTTGCAATATCCACAGAACCCTCATTCTCTTCGTTTTTTCCGTGACTTAATGTAAAGTTGTGAAACATGCAACATGCCATGATTTTGTGATTGGCTATTTTGGGACATCCAAGTACTTAAGCCTACGAAACTATCCTTTCAATCTTCAAAAAGCACGCTCTATTACTGATCTTGTCCAAGAAAGCTTAATATTAAAGTATGTTTCAGCTTGTATGAGGTGACCGTTATCCCGGTATGGAGTAAGCAATGGATAAGCTGAATCACCCAGCAATTTCTTCCCCGAGTCCAAAAATGTCCGGTCGCTCCTAACCTTGGCATATATTGGGCTGCACTGCTAGAGTACTTTTGCACAGTTATCTCAATAAAACACTGAGTCTGCTCTCTTTCGCATCTTTCAATATTTGAAAAAAAAATTTTTATTAATTACCGCTGCGGCCTGTAGTATTCCAGGTGGCATATCGACATAACAAAAGTACATTAAAATATTTGAGTTAAATTTTGATCCCATTTTCACACTTGTTAAACGTATTTTGTTGTTTACAATTGCGATGCTTGTCAGCTGTTTTTATACCCTTAACCCATAAAATGGGTAAATAAGGGTATAATGGTTTTGTGCAAAAGTATGTAACAGGCAGAAAGAAGCATCTCCGACCCTATAAAGTATATATATTCTTGATCAGCATCAATAGCCGAGTCGATTTAGCCATGTCCGTCTGTCCGTCTGTCTGTCCGTCTGTCCGTCTGTATGAACGCGTGGATCTCAGAGACTGCAAGAGCTAGAGACTTCAGATTTTGAATATAAGTTCTCCTATACCATGAGCAGAACAAGTTTGCTTCAAATTATCGATAACTATTCTGGTTTCCGATATACACATGCAATCGATAACAAAAAATATCGAATTTGGAAAATGTAAAAATGAGGGTTGAAAGAATGGGTAACGATAGAGCTTTTCTGAAATTTTCGTCCAAATCGGTTAAGAAACACCGGAGATATCGAATTTAATCGATTGAAGTTAAGTCAGTATACCAAATCTTATATAAATTTAATTTATTTTTTGCAACTGGGTTCAGGGTATCTTCTAGTCGGGCTGTCCCGACTAGAGCCTTCTTACTTGTTTTTTTTTGTATCAAATTTTGATAAATGGAGTGCAAATGTCAGTAATTTAGCGTAATCCATCAAATTTTGATCATGCTCCAAAAGCGGTCGCGTTCACAAGGAAAATAATCGGTAGCACATAAATGCTCATGCAGCAAAACTTCCTGGTGAACGCAATGATTTGTAAAAAAAAATTTTTAAATAAATTAACAAAATCGAAACATTACGTGTGTATTAATTTGTAGCAACTATTATTTTGAAAAATTTTCAGCCTGTGTTAGATCATCCTTGTGCAACAAAAATTATGAAAGTAAACATAGTATTTATATGATTTTAAATTTAAATATATTAAACATATATAAAAGCTGAAATGCATATTTATGCCTTACATAACAAAAAGAGTAAATAAAAGTTGTTCAATCTTTTATTAAAATTTTTTAATTATTTACATATTTATTTTACAAAACAATTTTATGCAAAACAAGTAAGAAGGCTCTAGTCGGGAGAGCCCGACTAAATGATACCCTGAACCCAGTTGCAATAAATATATTAAATTTATATAAAACTTTAGTATACTGACTTAACTTCAATCGATTAAATTCGATATCTACGGTGTTTCTAAACCGATTTGGACGACATTTTCAGAAAAGTTCGATCGTTACCCATTATTTCAACCCCCATTTTTACATTTTCCGAATTCGATATTTTTTGTTATCGATTGCATGTGTATATCGGAAACCAGAATAGTTATCGATAATTGGAAACAAACTTCTTCTGCTTATGGTATAGGAGAACTTATATCCACGCGATCATACAGACGGACAGACGGACATGGCTATATCGTCTCGGCTGTTGATGCTGATCAAGAATATATATACTTTATGGGGTCGGAGATGCTTTCTTCTGCCTGTTACATACTTTTGCACAAAACCATTATACTCATTTTACCCATTTTATGGGTTAAGGGTATAAATAGTAATTAAAGCTAAATATTTTTTGATTTATGATGTATATGTGATTTTGGATATGATTGGTTTGTGGAAAGAAAAGTAAGAAATGTTCATATGACTTTATATGACAGCCGCTGCTGCCCTCTATAGTGCCAGCGATAGTATAAGACCATCGATTGTCCGATAGTATAAGCCATCGATTGTCCGATAATTCCATTGTTTGCTGAGCTGAGACGCACAGTGCAAGTGATATCAGCTATCGCACTGGCTCACACTTATTGCTTTCATCACTAATACTAACATACACATAAAACACACATTTGAAAAAATCTAATTATGACCAAACTTCTTAATGAAATTTCACCACTTTAAAGATTTCAATCATGACCGCATATATATCAAACGAAAGGCAATCAAGTGCCAGGGAGTTTTTTTTAGAACTTTTCAATTAAAAAAAAGTCATGATTTTTGCACTGATTTTTTGTCTTAAAAAGTTATATTTTTGGCAAAAGTATATAAAATTTGAATGTTGGAATGTTTGTTTAACTCATCTCAACTTATATTCCAAAAAATTTGCGTAATTGATGAATTTTTGAAATTGCTAGAGCAATTTAAAGTGTTCGAATTGAAGCAAATATATACACATTTTCAGTTCCATTTTTTTTAACAGAAAATGTAATCAATACATATATAAATATTTATTTATTGAAAGTTTGAAGCCTTGGCTTTAAAATGAAATTAATTTGAGGAAAATCGATCTATTAGTTCATGAGCAATAAGAGATTTTGTGAAACTCTCATATTATAACGACAACTATTTCAGATTGAAACCTCATTATGGAAAGGTCAGACGTATTCTACGTCAAAAAACGTGTGCGCTTTGTGCTATATCTTTCGTATATCGAGCGCCAGATTTTTGGATCATTATTGTTTTAAGCTTATTTTAAAAATTATTTTTTTAATTTTTAGTTCAATGTTTTTAAAAAGCGTATTTTTTTGTATTTTTAAACTATATTCCTTAAATGCGTGTTAATGAAATTTTTAACTACATATAAGTATTTATTATAACTTAATAGTGTGATGTTCTTTAAAAACCGCACTGAAGGTATGCTTTAAAATAAAAGCCGCCCTAAAAGTATGCATCGCTTTTCTGAGAATTACAAATAAACTCAGATACAAGTAATGGTAATAAAAAGCTATTACCACATTGGTTGCCTGGTGCAAAAGATGGAATTTTAAGGTCAATCCAAAAAAGACCACCAATCCCTGCTTCACCCTGATTTGGGTTTACGGAGTGCAGACTTGGGGGATAGCTGCAGAATCCAATTATAAACGCATACAGGTACTGCAAAATCGTGCCATGCGTGCCATTACGGACTGCCCATATTATGTACGCGGCACCACCCTTCATCGTGACCTGAATCTGCATACAGTGAAGGAGCAGAATTGAACGCACACAAGCAAATACAGTGATCGAATAGGAAGTCACTACAGCACACTTGCAACACGCTTGCTCCCCGCCAGGCCCTAAAGGCGACTAAAAAGAAAAGGTTTTTCCAAAACACTTGGACACCTCTAAAGACCCCCTCGCAATATGAGTCTATTTGTAATCCTCAAGCGACTAGCATGAGGTTAGGTTCAATTATTAATAGTATACCTTTGTTGTTATGATGCTACTACTGCATTGTACCGGTTCAACGCTTAATCTTATAATAAAAAAAAAAGGCTATTAAAAATGGAAATGAGGAAGACAATAAGGGCCGCACATTTTAATCATGTGCACTTATTTTTTTTTTTCTAATTTAATTAGTCTTTATTTGCAATCAGTCCCTATGGGGAATATCATCGAATTGTACTGCATAACATTGACTTTTCTGTATAATATGTTTTATTCCATGACTTGGGAGTTGTTATTGTTGTACAAAAAAGGGGGGGTGTTGGAGGAGGGAGGAGGATTTAAAATTTTGTGTGTGTGGCAAATCCAGGGGGTGTAGCCTCTTCAGTCGCCGAGTCGTTGTACTGTTATCCAGCAGGTTTATAGCCAGAGGGTTGACATGGTTGTCCAGCCTATCCAGATATATCTTCGTGAGCCTAGCCACCTCCTGGCTTATGCGAGGGACTTCTAGTTCTTGGTGAATTTCTGCATTTGTATGATATGGGTGCGCCTCAGAAATAATGCGCAGAACCTTGTTTTAAAAGACTTGGATTCTTTCCCTGTTGTTTCTCTTTGCAGTGCCCCAGAGTGCTATGCCATACGTCCACATAGGTTTAAGTATGGCTTTGTAAATGAAGAGTTTGACCCTTAGTTTGATGGTGGACCTTCTATCTAGCAGCCACAGATGCTTGCGAAGCCTCACGTTCAACTGGGAACGTTTTTGTGTGAGATGACTACTCCATGTTAAGCGCCTATCCAATACCAGGCCTAGGTACATTGCAGTAACGCTGCTGGGTATGGCAACGCCATCCAGGCTGACGGCAGGGCAGTCTCCTCTTCTCAGGGCAAACGTAATGTGTGTGGATTTGTCTGGGTTGACTACAATATTCCACCGTCTTAGCCATGTGTTTAAGCGGTCCAGCTGAGTTTGGATTATGCTGGACGCCACGATTGCGGACTTATCATTGGCTAAAATGTGCACTTATTAAAGCAGTCGAGTCGCGGCCATGCCTCTAGAACTTGACTATAACAGCACATTTTGATTTCATCAGTGTGAGAGGAGCATGGGAAAATCTTTGGTCTCATTTAAATATAGAAGGACAAAATATTAATAATAAAATATAATAAAATTAAATATTAAATTTAAGTGTGTAGGAATCACGGGAGCGAAAAGGCTCCGGTCTTGCTGTTGTAGGCCCTCGGCTAATTTACCACGAGCCCCTAGGTATGCATACCAGCATATTCTAAGCTGAGGTATGTGCAATCGGGAGGTGTGTGGACTTTAATTTAAAGCGTAGCTATCGGATAAAGGATATAGCCATCTTATCCGATAGCCAAGCAGCAATAATGGCACTTAGTAAGACCGAAATCAGGTCAAAGGTAGTTCGTGAGGTACGAACCAAGCTAGACACTCTCTGATCACAAAATAGGCTTGCCCTAAGGTGGGTCCCGGGACATGTCGACATAGCGGAGAACGAAGATGCAGATCAGCAAGCAAGACTGGGGGCAGCGACGCCCTTAATAGGATCCGAGCCGTAATGTGGTATAGGAAGAAGCACAATACGGCAAGAGCTTAGGAATGAAGAGAGAATTCTGCGAAGATCGAGCTGGGCAAGGACACCAGGACTCAGACAAGTAAAGCTTCTCTTGGGTAGCTATAACCTCAAACGGTTAAAGCAAGCAATATCAATGGGTAAAACTAGACTTAGGATACTCACCGTTCTCTTGACAGGACATTGTAGACTACGAGGTCACCTGGCAAAGCTAGGTATAGCCAGCAGCGAAATTTGCAGATTCTGCAAAATGGAAGGAGAATCCTCCTTGCACATTATAGCAGAATGCGTAGCCTCAATAAGGAAAAGAAGTAGTTTTCTAGGAAAACATATTGTGCAACTTAGCGATTTAGAAACCATCGACCCAACAAAGGTACTTGCTTTTATGCAACACCTGGGCCTGATGGAAGAGCTATAGGCCAAGAAGGGGGCACAATAGATCTATTTGGTCGCAGTGCATTTACTCCCAATATAATAATAATTATAAAATTTTAGTGTATTAATAATATTAATTTATGTGTTTAATACAGAATGAGTGCAAAAGCGGTTGGACGTGGTTTATTCGTTCTATTCAAAAACTGCGGTGGTGATGTGTTTTATGAGTTTTAATTTTCGATTTCCTAGGGCCCTAATCTTGATATTTTGTCTGACGCACGAATGGACCAAGGTATTTGCGAAGATTTAAGTCTAGTTTAAAGGGTGTCTAAAGAAGTTGTATAATAACGTGTTTTTCTTCCACGAGACTTTCTGTTTTGGGATAGAATAGTCATCACATTTAGCTTTGATTTCTTTTTGGAATGGCTAAACTGAGGGCTGGGTAGCCAGAGTGCACCTACCTTTCCTCCCTATACCCGTTTCTCCTTCAAGGGTTCACCCACTGCTCACACCCGCTTTCACCCTGCTGGACACTGCAGTTGGCAGCTGGTCGTAGCAATTGGGCAGGCCAATATTTACTTCAGAAGTTTTTCTTTTAAGCAGTGCGATGGAAATGCTTTTCTTTTCGTTTTGTTTTTCTTTTTTTTTACAGTTTTCGTATTTTCTTTTTTTACAAGCCTCAGATTCGCAGTCAACCCCAAGCGCATTTGATTTTTTTTTTATGCTCCGCATTTTAAATTAAAAATACAGAAAAAGCACTCCGGCGCACACGCACTGAAAGAAAGACATCAAAGTGGGGAGGGAGGGGTGATAAAGGCTGAGAGAACTAAAGAAAAATTTCTTATTACCGCCTCCCTGCTGCGGTGTCATCCCAAGCAGCCGAAGAAACAAAAAAGAAATTATGCCGAAAAAAATTGAGTGGGTTGAAAAATTTGTGGACTAGTTACACAACAGCCCCATTTGATCTACTCCCGCCTAGACACCCACCGCCCCACTTCCTTACAACTCCTTTGCCTGTACTGACCACAGCAAGTCCAGTGGTCAGTTGTTGTGTGGGTTTAAAGAAAAAAAAGCTTTTCTTATTCGACACGGCAAAAAAGAAATATATATATATGTATTTATGTATATACATATGTATATGTATATAAGAGTGTGAGTGTTGGGGAGGAGAGGGACGGTGAGGGGGTATCCTGAGCAAAATGACAAGGAGCGCAGCACAACCTTCCAATAAATAAGAGCATTTGTTTTTAGTTATTTTTTGGTTCTTCTTGCTGTATATGCAAATGGCTGGCGCCGGAAACGGAAGTACGGGGCATGGAAATGCGCGACGGTGTGGTGTGCTGCAGCAGAGGCCTGAGGGAAGGCGAGCAAAGGATGCATGATTGCTCGCAAGTGTTGCTTGGGAAGAAGTTTGCTGCGGGGTCTGTGGTCGTTGCTGCTGCTGCGGCTCAACAACACGATAGATCCCACAGGCCAGAATGCCTTATTTATTTACTTAAGTTAACAAAAAAGAAGTGCGGACAAAAAAAATTAAAAGCATAACAAATTTACGCATCTTTTTTGCAGCTACTCGCATTTTCTTTGCCTTTCTGCTAACGTCACCGACCGGTACTTTATTAAAAACAACTGAATACGTTGCAACCGACTGCGAAATACTCTCATTCCAGTATCAGAACATGTGGTTAATAGTTGGTGTACAAAGGGGGGTATGGGGCGAGATGTGTGGGTGTATCCTTCAAAAATTTTTAATGCAAGTCTTTTGGGGAAATCACCAGCTTTGCTCCCTCTTTTCGTGGCTCTACAGTAAATGCTGTGAAGATTGAGGCATTCCCATAATAAATAGCGGAGAAGCAAATTTTATCAGCTGTAAAAATTGTGTAAGATACAGTCATTCCCGGATTCCAGAAGCAGTCGAGCGCGGGGGAATTTGGGGGCATGTCCACCGAATTTCTAAGGAAAGATGTCACCAGGTTTTCTCCTACAAAATTTAGTGACACTACCTCAAACGCCACGGTAGGCTTGACACTTTGTGATTCTTGCTGTTGAAATTTAAGAAATATGTGTTTTATCGATTTGCACCCCGAGGTGCATCGACCTAACATTGATTTTATTTATTGAATCTTTGTCAGACGCAGACATGGTGCAAGATATCTGCAAAGTTTCAAGTCTCTAGCTTTAAGGGTGTCCAAGAAACGCGCGCTCTCGTGAACGGACAGACGTACGGACACCATGACGGACATTGCACAAAACCAGTTGTTTTGGATTTTATTCTTAAATTTGTCAACATTTTAAGATTCAATCTATTTTCCATTTTTAGGGCATCAGAAAAAAGGTGAACAAAAGAAGAATACGCAAGACATTTAAATTAATTTGCGGGCTTTTGTGATAGGATTGCTTGGTGGCTAGATGAACGGCTTGTCCAGTTTCTTGGCACATTTCTTTTTTCTTTTTCTTTTATTGCTTTTCTTGTTGTTGTTGTGATTCTACTTGCTCAGCATTTCTTGTTTTTAATTACGTTGCCAACGTCAACGTCGACGCTGAAGCTCTAATGGCCGAAGAAGAAGCAAAGCCTTCCTTTACTGTTTTTTTTTTTTTTTTTCTGTTGTGACTGAAACTTGGACTTGGGGTTTATGTACAAAATTTACAAAACAAAACAAAAAGGATGCCAAGAAATTTAAAAAAAAGGCAAGCAGCAAAGAGAAAAACTGTTACAAATGGTAGTTACCAACCCTTTTCGAAAAATTGTGAAAAAAGAAGAAAAATCAGACAACTGGCCGCGCCCACATACAACCTCGCTCACAGGCTTCGATTATCAACAATGGAAAAGAACGGACACTGAATTCCAATTAAAAAATCTGCATGTGCCCAAAGTCGAAATCAAAGCGTTCGGGTCAGCTCTAAAGATGATAGAG
This sequence comes from Scaptomyza montana, assembly GCA_018904305.1. Classification (NCBI taxonomy): domain Eukaryota; kingdom Metazoa; phylum Arthropoda; class Insecta; order Diptera; family Drosophilidae; genus Scaptomyza; species Scaptomyza montana. Next base: position 234,089 of record JAEIGR010000085.1, on the reverse strand, counting down.
AGAGGGTCAGACACAGAGAGAGAAAGAAAGACAGAGAGAGAAAGAAAGACAGAGAGAGAGAGGGTCAGACACAGAGAGAGAAAGAAAGAGAGAGAGAGAGAGAGAAAGAAAGAGAGAGAGAGAAAGAAAGAGAGAGAGAGAAAGAAAGAGAGAGAGAGAAAGAAAGAGAGAGAGAGAGAAAAGAGGGATAGAGAGAGAAAGAGAGAAAAGAGGGATAGAGAGAAAGAAAAAAAGAGAGAGAAGACAAGAAAGGGCCAGAAACTAGCAGCCACAAATCTCCATTGCAACTCTAACGCAATTAGTGCATGAAAATGAATCGTCAACTCTGCGTATGAGTAATATATGGCTTTAATGGCACACAACGGCAAAAGCAGAAACAAAACTTAGCCAACAAGACAAATTCTAGCCAGCGCAGGACCAGCAGAAAACCAACCAACATACTTTCATATGACTCAAAAATAAGCGCGCATAAAGACTGCAAATACTAAAACCAACAAAGCACATCAGCTAAAAAAATGACTGTAAGGAGTTTGGTAAAAGTATGGAAGGGTGACGGCTAGATGGATTGTTGTAGACAGTTGGCAAAGGCGAAGAAATAACAAATAATTGACAAAAGACATAAATTGGTATCTGTAACTACAGCTTAATATGGTTAAAAGTGCGGACAGCAATTAGATATCGAATTGCATATCTGAAATGTTAGCAATCTTAAATTCAATATGAAAATTTTTTATTTTAAAATTAATATTATTGAAATATCAAATTTAAAACGATTCGTATTAAAATCATTGTGTAAAAACTTTGGTTTCAATAATTGCTACAAAAACCTTAAATGAAAACTGTAAATTTAATACATATTTTAAACGACCACATTTAAATCGATAATTTAAATTTTAGAAATCAGTACGAATAGAATTTAAGTGTATATTTTTATAAATCTTTTTTTTTTTTTTATTGGACAAATCAAATTACAATTAATATCAAATATCAAATAACTCAAACCGGGAATAAAAAAAAAAAAATTCATGTCAAGAAAATATTCGCAGCAGCGAACAGTCACTAATTGTTTCTGTCTTTAATTCATTTTAGAGATTCTGGCGACAATTTTACAAAGCTCTAGAAATGTCTGTCAGTTGAAGAATAAATAAGAAAGCAGACTCTTTTGGGCTGGTATCAAAGCATTCCGCAGAGCTAAAGATCTCTTTTAGAGAAAGAACAAAAAAGTCAACTCTTTGCGACATGTATTATGTGGATCTATCACATAAAAAACAATTTTAGCAAGCAAGATTTTAAAGTAAAGCTAAGATTTTTTACAGAAATTTATTGGTTTTAAGCAGGGTGTCAAACCGAATCAGAACCGAAACCCGGAACCGCTAAGAACCAATTCAAATGAGGTACCGGTACCTGTACCGGAACCAATATTCTTAAAGGTTCTGAGAACCGGAACCTGGAACCAATATTATTTTGAACCGGTATAAATACCAGAACCAAAACGCGGTACCGGTACGGTTTCGGTTCTGAGTTTTTTTTTTTTATTTTTCCGCATTAGCAAGACAATGGTTTTTACCGTTTCTTGAATAATATTACAGTTATGCAACACAAGAATTACGTCACTATTCGCGTGATTCTATTGGTTAGAACTTTAAAAGACAAGAACTTTACAAGACGTGTGACAAGTTTATAAATCTGATATTAATTTAAATAGTACTTAGTTCATGAATTATCTCATAAAAGTCATTGTTATTCAATTCAAATATTGCAACCAATCTCTATATTAACAATTTTTTCTGTCTACGTTGTCTAACAACGTGAAATTCACTAGTTTTGTTTTAGTTTCGTCATGAAATGTGAAACGCATACAAGGAAGCATCTCCGACCCCATATATATATATATACTTATATATATTCTTGATCAGGATCAAGAGCTGGCTTAGAAAAGCCATGCCCGCCAGTCTGTTTGTTCATCTGTTTCTATACTAACAAGTCATGCCAAAAATATATAACAAGTAGGCCTTTAAAATGTATATATGTAATAAATTTATGAAAAAAAAGTTGTGTACCGGTACGGAACCGGTACAGAACCGATATAAACTGGAACCAGAACCCGAACCGGAAACCTATTTAAATGAGAACCAAAACAGAGCCTTGTACTGAAACGATCGTTTCGGTCCGGACCAGAACCGGAACCGAAATTCGTTTCGGTTTGACACCCTGGTTTTAAGTCCACAAATGGTCCAAATAATCTATCTGCAATACTAAAATGGAAAAGTGTGCTCTGGCGGACATCTTACTAGTCAACTAGATGGCAAATCTAATAAACACATCTGTTAACAAGTAAGAAGGCTCCAGTCGGGAGAGCCCGACTAGAAGATACCCTGAACCCAGTTGAAATAAATAAATTAAATTTATATAAGACTTTGGTATACTGACTTAGCTTCAATCGATTAAGCTCGATATCTCCGTTGTTTCTTAACCGATTTGGACGAAATTTTCAGAAAAGTTCTATCGTTACCCATTACTTCAAACCTATATTTTTTGTTATCGATATTATGTGTATATCGGAAACCAGAATAGTTATCGACAATTTGAAGCAAACTTGTTCTGCTCATGGTATAGGAGAACTTATATACAAAATCTGAAGTCTCTAGCTCTTGTAGTCTCTGAGATCCACGCGTTCATACAGACAGACAGACAGACAGACAGACAGACGGACAGACGGACATGGCTATATCGTCTCGGCTGTTGATGCTGATCAAGAATATATATACTTTATGGGGTCGGAGATGCTTCCTTCTGCCTGTTACATACTTTTGCACAAAACCATTATACCCTTATTTACCCATTTTATGGGTTAAGGGTATAAAAATGTCAAGGTCCGTAAAACAAAAACCGCAACATAGAAACAGCTTAAAGCCAAATCCAGAATAAATCACATTAGGTCAATTGAATAGATAGCGTTTTGGGTAAAAGGCTTATTGATGATACGGGTGATGACAGCATTCATGACGGGTCACAGGGCATAGCTAAAGAAAGCTTTTTAGCAAGCGTTCCTTATCTACACCTTAGATTTTACGTTGTAAAGAATTGATTATCGATCACTTTTAACTGATCAACTTTAAAAAACTGCTGGCGATTGGGCATAACGAAATGGTCTCGACTGATGATGCTGTTCATAATTTATGTGTGCTGTGTTTATATAACACACTTTAATTAAAAATTTTGAATGGGTACCGCATACAAAAAGATTCGCCATCACGAAAAGCAAAACGGTGTAATAAAAAATCAATAATTACCAATGTAACTAAACGCAATTAAAAATACAACAGAAAAAAAGTACATAAAACGACGGCGAACAAATGAGAGAAAGAAAGGAAAAATAGAAGATATAAATATATATAAAACAAACGAGGTAAAAAAGAATTACACTTACATAGTTGAAAGCGCTTACTTACAGCCCAGTTGGCAAATAGGCATCGGCAGCTGCAAAAGGGTTGTGGTGTGAGGGTGAGGGGGACAATGTGGGCAAACAACGGACGGTAGTGAAGTGTAGATAAATATGGGCATCAGGTTCCTAGGAACCCTGCCCTGGCTCATACCTATCAAACACAATGACCACATTCAAGGGTTTAAAATTTCACCACTTGCATCCTCTTACCACATAAAAAAGTAGAGAGAGCGAAGAGCGAGCGACATGTAAACTGAAGGTGGTGGCGCGAGCTAAGGAACATACCATAATTTCATTTCATTTAGAATTTTTTTGCTTCGACGTCTTATTTTTCGCCCTTAGAGTTATAGAGTTGTGGCATTTGTCATTTATGTGCATGGATTTTTTTTTTTTTTTTGTCTGGTTCTTTTGCTGATGAAATGTCCATTGATGCTGATTTTGTAGCAAACTACATCGCACCAATATTGAAATTCAAGTAGATGTCGCTTTTCTATGTAGTCTTCAGAGTTGTGTTTCAGGTTGAACCGGGTGGGTGCTGAATGTGGTGGTTGTTGTTAGAGCTTTAGCTGTGGTTTAAGGGTTTTATAATAGTTTAAAGGCAGATAATTGCGTGCAAATTTGCGTAAAGTATTTGTTAATCGAAAAACTCACTACTGACAAATTCTATAGTGCGTATCAAAATGATAAGACACATCAAAATTTTAAGTTCTTCACTTGCAAAATATTTGTTGTTAGAAATTTAAGAAAAATATGTATATGCAAAGCATAGACTGTGAAAAAGCAGCGTTACTTACTAATTCAAGCTTTGCCTGGAAATGCACCGTTAACTTTTCGTAGAAGTGCAAGAATTTACTTGTTTGCAAGCGTATCAGAATTATAATACACATTGGTTTAAGTGTTTTTGGCGTTATTTACTGTTTGTCACTAGAGTATTGACTAAGTTAATTAAAATGGGCCGCTCTAGTCTGCTCCGGGAGGAAGAAAAAGGGTCGATTCTTGCTTTTTCAAAGTCTGGCTGGACACAATTTGCCAAATTTCCCGTAAAACTTGTCGAAGTCGCACTGATATTGCCAATTTTTTGAAAACCCGGAAAGTTACGGTAAAAAACGTAGCACTGGTCGAAAACCATTCTTAAATGAGCGTGAAAAATGGTTCATTATTAATAAGGCCAGCAATTCGACAATATCATGTGTCAAGCTTGCTTCGATTTCCCACCAGAATGTGTCTGCCATGGCTGTCTGGCGCACTTTAAATCAGTCTAAGCACATTGTCCGAGGTGTTCCACGTCACAAAGCTGCAAGAATCGATTTTGCGCTTTGAAACTTGGAAACAAACTGGACTCGATAAGAAAATTATTATACGAGTATTTTGCATGTGTATTACCGTCATTGCGTCTATTAGTCCGTATGAAGGCAACTTTTTTCGACACCCCTCAAGTTAGAGACTTGAAACTTTGCAAATATTTATCTACGGCCGGGACAGATAAAGTGTCAATATTGGGGTTCTACGATAACTGGGGGGCTGGCAAAACAATAAATTTGATAACTCAAAGTCGATAAATCCCTATATTTCCCACATCCTTACAGCTAGAACTACCAAATTTGGTGCGAAGATAGCTACGAGCATCCCCCAAAACACTGCATAAAAAATTAAGGTGACATTCCGCCCCCAGACCCCTCCGTTGTTTAAAATCAGAAACACCTATAACTTCCACATTTTTTGAGCTAGAGCCCCCAAATTTTGTGCCAATTTAGGTGATGACATCCCCTACCACCTATTCAAAGATGTCTTATAATTTTGATTCGGTTGAAAATCTCATTGAAAAAAAAGAATACAAGATTATCGAACACGCAAACACTTTGATGGGAGTGAAATTTGGTTAGACTTATTTTTTTTTTTTTTCTTCAACTAATTATAGTTTTTATTTTAATACATTGTTAAGAAATGTATAAATAACATAAATAAATAAATAAATTTAAAACCAGTTGAAAATGTAATTTTACAGTTACATTTTCGGCAAGAAGTGAAAGAGTATTATTTTTCTTCATGCGCAAACACTTTTTGGAGAAACTGTATATTGTGTTGTCTACTTTGGGGACTGAAGAGCAAATGAAGCGAACGAGAAAGGGGCGGAATTTCGGAACAAGCCAAGCGAGTGAAGCCGGGGGTTGACTAGTGAGCGAAACGATCTATATAGTAGGGGGCGGAGTCCACCAATAAATATTAAAATTTATTAAATATTCAATAAATAAATAAAAGCTCAATGCATACCTGCATAATCGTTAGCTAATAAACAATTGATCAACGGGCATCGGATCAGAACAGATATTGAGATATCGTTTTCACTAGCGGTACCCAAACCTGCAAATACGAGCATAGTGCCCGTAAAATCGTAATCGGCCCCCGATTGTATCTACCCTTCCGGTGGTTGGTTCTAAGGTAACTCTGCCAATTACTGATAGTTCAAAAAACTAACATCCTCCTTCTTACTTGGCTATCAGAATGTAAGAGGTCTTTGTAGTAAACTCACTAGTTTATACCTTAATAGTCTTTCTTTCGCTTTCCATGTCATTGCCTTTACTGAAACGTGGTTAAGGCAAGACATTCTCAATTCCGAAATTCTATGTAGTACATATTCTATTTACAGAAAAGACCGTACTCTTCGGCGTGGTGGTGGAGTGCTTATTGCTGTGAATGTAGACTTTCCTTCTGAAACAGTCGAATTAGATAGTTCTTTTGATATAGAGTTTATTGCTGTAAAGCTTAATATTTACGGTATTAACATTTTTATCACTTGTTCGTATATACCTCCTTCCTCTGATCTCTCTATCTATGAGACACATCTATCTGCTATCCATTCTGTCTCTGCCTTGCTTTCTGATCGCGATTTTCTTGTAGTTCTTGGTGATTTCAACATTGCTGAAGCTACTTGGATTTCTTCTCCTGACTCTGGTGCCCTGACTCCCGCGGCCCCGAATGAATTTTTAATCGACCTACTTGGGATGTCATTGAGTCAAATTAATGCTATCCCAAATTCTCTTAATAAAATGCTTGATCTGATTTTTGTTTTGGATTCATCATCTTCATCCGTTTCCCGTTCCCGGCCTATATCTTATCCCGAAGACTTATACCATCCTACGTTGGAGCTATTAATTAATTTACCTTCCCGGACGCGTTGCAATATCAAGATGCCTTTGAGTCGAGTTCGTCAATTTCGGAAAACTGATTTTGAGGGACTCGCTCTGCTTTTATCCCAAACTGACTGGTCTCCCCTCTACGAGTCTGACGACTTGGACGTGGCAATCAGTATTTTTTATAATACCTTACATTCTTTATTTGATTTATGTGTCCCGGTTGGTAAGCTAAACAGGTCTAACAAACCTGTGTGGTTTACCCGAGAGTTGACAATTCTCAAAAATCGTAAATCTAAACTCTACAAGAGATTTAGAAAAAACGACTCATCGTTAGCCTATTCTGCATACTTGATTGCTCGTGCCAGTTTTGATATCTTAAATAACCAATGTTATAAGAATTACCTGACTCGGTGTAGATTACAGTTTCAGCAGGATCCAAAGCGGTTTTTTGATTTTGTTAATGCGAAACGTAGGTCATCGACACTCCCAACGGAAGTATTCTTTGAGGAAACGAAGGCCAATTCTGATCAGGAGATTGCAAATATATTTGCCCAATTTTTTCAAACGACTTATAGCTCATTTCAATCTTAAGTCGATTTGCCTTACCCTTATCGGGTTAATGGCTCGAATCGCATCTTTGGACTGAAAATCACTGAAAACTCACTTTTAAATAATCTACATGGTTTGAAACCTATATGCGTGCTTAGACACTGTGCTCATGGTCTTTTAAAGCCGTTGCTTAAAATGTTTAACTTGTCCCTGGAGTTAGGCTCCTTTCCAAAAATTTAGAAAGAGTCATTTATTATTCCTCTCCATAAAAAAGGAAACAAATCTAATGTTCAAAATTATAGGGGTATCTCCAAGTTGTCTGCTATTCCTAAGATTTTTGAAATATTAATAACCTCCCATCTTCAACACCTTTGCAAATCTATTATTTCACCGTGACAGCACGGATTTATGAAACAAAGATCTACTACCACTAACTTGTTAGAATTTACTTCATTTGTTATCAAGGGTTTTCAGGACAAATTGCAGACTGATGTTATTTATACTGATTTTAGTAAGGCTTTCGACTCTGTAGATCATCGTCTTCTTATACATAAACTAGAACTCTTGGGCTTTTCAAATATTCTAGTTCTTTGGATTAAAGACTACCTAACTCTTGGAACTCAGAGGGTTTTATTTAAAGGGTCCGTTTCCAAGACGGTTCAGGTCACTTCAGGCGTTCCACAGGGTAGTCATCTTGGTCCTTTGTTATTTATTTTGTTTATAAACGATCTTCCATCAGTTATAAAGTTCTCTCGGGTTTTGATGTACGCTGATGATGTAAAATTATGCACGTCGGCTGCAACTCCCCTTGCTGCTCAACAGCTTCAAAGAGATTTAGACAACTTTCAAATGTGGTGTACAGTAAATTTTTTAAATCTTAATTGCAGTAAATGTAAAGTAATGTCATTTTTTAGATATTTGCCCTTTTTTAATATATATTTTCTTGACAACAAACCACTAGATAGAATTGAATGGGTTGACGATTTGGGCATCGTTATGGACCCAAAGCTTAAGTTTGACAAGCATATTTCTTCAATTTCCAATCGAGCATCTGGTGTCTTGGGGTTCATTAAGCGCTGGTCGAAGGAGTTTAACGATCCCTACTTAACAAAAACTCTGTATACTTCTCTTGTTCGACCGATTCTGGAATATGGATCTTGTATATGGTTTCCGAAATACGAAATTCATCAGAATAAAATAGAATCGGTACAAAAACAATTTCTGCTCTTCGCACTTAGAGGTCTCAACTGGGACACTAACAATAATTTGCCGTCTTATCGTAGTAGACTTTTACTAATAGATCTTCCTTCTCTGAGTGATCGTAGAATAATGCTATCATTTTCCTTTTTTCACAAATTAATTAATGGTGAAATTGATTCTTCTGAATTAATTAACCAAATTAACTTTGCTGTTCCTATTAGAAATACTAGAAATTTTGTACCTATATCTCTTCAAACTTGTAATTCTAATTATGCTCTTCATAACCCTTTTCGTATTCTGTGTTCTATTTATAACGATCTTTCCCACTTAATACACAGTGCCACTCCTACTTGCTCTATTAAAAAGTTATTTTTGTGTCATTTGTCTACATGTTCGCGATCATCGTAACCGCACGATAAGCGGAGCGCCCCTCGGTCGGATGGGCGGGAGGTGGGTCGCTTTGTGCGTGGGTCCGCGCGTTAACAAGTCGGTGCTTGGTATCGTTGGGCCACTTGACTGTACTGTTCGTTAGTACATCTACGTCCAATAAATAACGTTCCAATTTAGAATACCAATATTCGAACAAAAAAACTTTACATTCGCAAGAATTATACCCCTACCTATTAATAAAACACAATTCATAATCACACCAAAATATGTAGCTTACAGTAAGAATACAACTATATCATTCAAAGAAAAATGTACTAAAATAGATAATAAGTTCTACTGCGAGGACCCAATGGATAGTACCGACTTTAATTCCAAATGCATACAACACCTATTATATGATAACTCAACCTCCTGCGACTTCAAAGAAACTGGCCCTCTTTCCAACATTTTCGAACCTGAGGAAGGAATAATTTTCATCTTCAACGCCGAAAATCTAAACATATATCCATCATGCCACAAACCAATTCATATCAACGGATCAACGAAACTCAAATATTCGTACTGCTCGCTTAGAATTAACGACATAATCTATGACAACACCATTCACCTTAAGGAAGAACACCCACACGTATTCCTTCCGGAGACGCACAAAATAATCCGAAATAAAACCATCAAGGTCCTCAGTTTGGAAAAGTTACAATTGGACTCAATCAGCTCCAACAACCAAATACTACACCTCCGCCAGATCACTAACAATCATACCTACACCGTATACACCTCAATCGGAATCCTCTTGTTGGCACTACTAGCGTTGTTCATAACACGTAAATCAAAGACCATCCTCTACACCCAACCAGACTACGTAATCCCAGCCGTCTCTCCGACCATCCCGCCTCTATGGCCGTCACTACGGTTTCAGGGGGGAGGAGTTACCATACCACCAGAGTATGTCACAACAGCCCCCGCCAAACCCTCTCGGTTGGCGTACTAAAGCTTATCCAGCAACTCCCGCACAACAATACACAAAAACTCGCTCGATCAACACATTCCATTTACCCAACCCGGAATCAAGTTGCTGCTCCAGCAGGAAACCACTCAGCAAAAACTCAGCAACAATGTTGCAACTTTATTGCGACACAAATAAACACTTACACATAAATACACATTGTACATTAGTCTTAAGCCTCCACATATATATATCACTGTCCGCTCTTCGAGCCGTTCAGAATAAACTTGTTGTTCAATCAATACGGACGTGTGTTATTCATTTGCACAAGCCAACAGATCTTCAACTAAACCAACAGATCTTCAAATTTCGCTAAGGCTCTTTGCCGGATTCAGGATCCACCACGACTGCTAAACCCGCTCAAGGCTCCAAGCGGTAACTAGCGACGTCGCTCAGGTTGTTTACTTATTAAAATGCCTTGAACAGCCGAAATTAAACTTTCAGCACAGATTTTCTGCATTGCGTTCATATAATCGCTCAGCGACGCACTAAAAATTAGAACCGATTCCAGCGCTGAGCGACGTCGCTTAGTCGCTCGTGATTTTCGCACGTCGCTCAACAGCTGCGTGTCCGCTCGTATAGAGTTTCATATGTTTTAATTTTTAACGTCGCTCGAGAGAGCGTCGCTCAGTCGCTAATCGCTCAGTGCGTGGCCGAAGCCTAAAGCCCAATCTACATTGGCGCGAGACGCGAGGCGAGACTTGCGTTCGAATTCGATAGCGTGGACACTCGCTGCAGAATATCGCATGTCTATTTACATTGACGCGAGACTTCGGGCGTGCTTTTGTTTATTATACTCGATACCGAAGGTAAAGAGTATATTGAGTTTGTGCAATGTCCGTCATGGTGTCTGTCCGTCTGTCTGTCTGTCTGTCTGTCCGTCTGTCCGTCTGTATGAACGCAACTTTTTTCCACACCCTTCAAGCTAGAGACTTGAAACTTTCCAATTCTCTTTATCTATGGGATAGTAAATTAAAGTGTCGAGATGGGGGTTCTACGATAACTGGGGGGCTGGAAAATCGATAAATTCGATAACTCATAACCGATAAATCCACATATTTCGCACATCCTTACAGCTAGAAGTACCAAATTTGGTAAGAAGATAGCTATTAGCAACCCCCAAAAAACTGCATCAAAAATTTTGGAGCCACGCCCACCCATTCCGCCCCCAGCCCCCCGCATTTTTCAGTCGAAAAAGCCTATATCTCCCACAGTTTTTGAGCTAGAGTCATTAAATTTGATGTCAAGATAGGTAATGATGACCCCCAAAAAACTGCATCATAAGATTGGATGCCACGCCCACCAATACCGCCCTAGCCACCCCCATCTGCCCCAACGCTTCGTCAAAAACGGGAATGCGTGTATCTTCCAGAGTTGTCGAGCTAGAGCCAAATTTGGTAGGAAGATAGCTGGCAACGACCCCCAAAAACCTGCATCAAAGTTTTGGAGCCACGCCCACCCAATCCGCCCCCAGCCCCCCTGAATTTTGAAATCAGAAATGCCTATATCTTCCACAGTTTTTGAGCTAGAGTCACCAAATTTAGTGCCAAGATAGGTGATGATGACCCCCCAAAAACTGCATCGAAAGATTGGATGCCGCGCCCACCAATACTGCCCTAGCCACCCCCATCTGCCCCAACGCTTCGTCAGAAACGGGAATGCGTGTATCTTCCTGAGTTTTTGAGCTAATGCCACCAAATTTGATAGGAAGATAGCAATTGCCATTCCACAAAGATCTGCATCTAAAATTTGGATGCCACGCCCACCAATACCACCCCAGCCCCCCCTTTCCCACATTTTACAAACTTTGAGCTAGAGTCACCAAATTTGGTATGAAGATAGCAATTGACATTCCACAAAGATCTGCATCAAAAATTTTGATGCCACGCCCACCCATACCGCCCCCAGCCCTCCTTTCCCTACATTTTACAAACTTTGAGCTAGAGTCACCAAATTAGCAACGAAGACAGCTGGTGGCATCCCCATCTGCATCGGAGAATCTTTAAGGCAGCGTACACCCCTGCCGCATCCGTACCCCTTTGCAATCAGGCCTCTTTTTACCGGTTTTAATACTGGTATCGAGTATACCGCAGTCGGTTGCGTCCGACTGCAACGTTTCCACTTGTTTGTATTACCTACTGCCATATATTCATCTCAATTAATTTAACTCAAAATGAAATACACAAACCTATTCGGATGGAAAATTTGAAGTGAAAAAATCAGCATTCGAGAATTTTTGAATCGAGTTCACTTTCCGTAGCAAGTAGATTTTTTAAATTATTTCAACTCACAATTAAATGCACAAATGTCACGGCAAAAATTGGTCGTATCAACTCAGGAACCTTAGTGGGCTCATGCACAATAACTTTGTTAAATGATCTTTAGCATGATCAAATAATTAGTTTACAGTCCTATAAAGCATATAAAGACAGACATTCATTTTTATACACTAAGTGTATAAGAAGTAGGATACCAGGTTGCCGGAAGGCAATTGAAAAATAAAAAATGAAACCAATTTTATCAAACGGACTTTTGATTCGACTTTATAAAGAGATTCCCGAATTCCAAAAACCGGTAAGCATATATGTTCCACCGATAAGAAGGATAGATTTCCTAAACCTTTGTTTTATATAAATGAAGATCCCAATTATAAATATTCGGCTTAGAACCTTATAACCTAATAATGATCGATAAACGATCCGCTGACGGTATAGTGTCTTTATCGTTGCGACGAAAAATTTAAAGATAACAAACAACTTCTCAACTATCCGCTTTATCCCAATCAAAATTATAATGAAGAAGTTGCTTCTCGTTTTCGTTTAATTTTTAAATCGGATTCTTTTGGTAAAATTAAAATAATTGGATTCAATATCTGGCAGAGTAAACTGGTAATTTCAAATAGTATATAAATGCAAATCAAAATGGCAATATGCGTTTTTGGTAAAGTGCAACCCTGTACAGGGCGTTGTGTTTAAGCACCGTTCGAGTGTATTTAAGCACTTGCGATATTTTGGTCGAGATGTGTGTAAAGTTCAGTGACTAATTTAACTTTGAATTTATATCTGTTTATGTTACAGTTTGGTCCACCAGCACTCTTAATGCTGATCATGCGACAGTACCATTTTTGCCAGCAAACCCGTTTTTAAGTGCCACTCGCAATCAGGTATGACCTAGTTGCTAGTTTGCTAGAAAATCGTACTAATTATTTCAACCTTAAAACGAGCAGGGTCGCCAGAAACTGGCACGTTTTAATCGCGCGGAGTTCTCCGGTCTGCTAACTGATGTGCTAATCGATGTGCTGCGACGCCAGAACATGGCCAACTTACGGCCTTTAGATGCACCGTTGGCAACTCAATCGTTGCAATTGTTGCCGTATGTTAAGAACTCAACCGTTTACAGCAGCTCTTTCGAGCAGAGTGTGCATGATCCCAATCTTTCGGATGATGAGCCAATTTACGATCCGGTGGCCAGCGATGATGACTATGCGCCTGTGTTGCCAATGGCCCAGCAGGTAAACTTAATGCGCCAAAACATACTCAAGCTTAACAATAGTTTCGGTTAGATTAAAGAGGACAAATTGTCGACGTAGTGTTTAGCTGCGTACGTTTAATATTTACGGACATAAAGACTATATGCAAATCTTACTAGTAGATATCCCAACTAATTGTAAGCATTTCTGGTCTATTGTAAAAAAAAACCAAATAAATAAGTTTCTTATGTAAAAAGTGAAGTTTAACTGTCGATTGTTATGATGTCCCAAAGTGCCTTGTGTAGCATTTAGTAATTGTTTAGTTTATTTCAAACTTTGTTTTCTTTTTGTTTACTTGTTATTTTTTATTTATCCCAACAACCAGGCCATTGTACACAATCCACCGCGCAATGTAAATTCACAGAACGAAATGGAAACGCTGCGAAAGCAACTTAACGAATACAAATCTGAGATTAATCAGCTAAAAAATGTTGTGCAGCAGTTATCCAGCGAGAATTCTCAGCTTAAATCACAATTCAACAGCGCCTCAAACAACAGCGTCTACGATGAGCCACTGTGAGACGGTTTTTAATTTATTTTAATTGAAATTTCATTTAATTTAATTATATTATACATTATTATGTTTTTGTGTTAGTCGCATTGATTTGAATCTAAACAGTCCAGATTCGGAGCATGAACCTTTGTCGCTGCCGGAGGGCAGCATCGCTACAGGCGACACTGCTGCTACTTGTATTGACAGCGCCTCATCGAATGCCTCCTCCAATCAATCGACCATTAAAAGACCAGCCAGCATGTATGAGCGTCGTCTGGCTAACAATTTGAGCAAGGGCAACACCGATGTGCGCAATACTACAAGTATGTACCAAATGGCTGGCGATGACAAACCTTTTGGCGAGGAGGTTAAGCTGCGCTCTGATTTGGTAACTCGCTGCCTTAAAGAGCTTATTCAGGCAATGCATCCGACAAAGGAGTTTGAGAAGCAATCGATAGCGCCACATGGTGAACGTATACGCAGCGCTGTGACAGACTTAATAGCGGTCTATGCGAATTTGGTTGGTTTTTTTATTGTGAAACCCTATACAGAGCTTTATGTTACCGAGAGAATTTTTTTATACTCCACAGCCACTTAATGCTAGCGAAACAACATGCGAGACTCTCAAGCAGCTGACACGCAATAATATACTCATCCAGCACGAGTGCGAGAATCTGCAGAAATCCATTGAGGCAGATGATAAGCTGGCTATACAGAAGAATACGCGGGAGGTGCGCGATTGTGCATTTCACATAGCCAGTGCCATAAAAACCCTTGTGTTGCAGTTTTATTAAATTTTAAAGATTATCAAGTGGTTCCGTCAATATGATTAACAAAATGGAACTTGTTTTCCACATCAAGCAATTTATTTTATTTGTTTTAATAAACAATTTACATGAAGCTAGTTTTCCAATAAGATTGATAGCATATGATAGCGCTGGTCGAAGGAGTTTAACGATCCCTACTTAACAAAAACTCTGTATACTTCTCTTGTACGACCGATTCTGGAATATGGATCTTGTATATGGTTTCCGAAATACGAAATTCATCAGAATAAAATAGAATCGGTACAAAAACTATTTCTGCTCTTCGCACTTAGAGGTCTTAACTGGGACACTAACAATAATTTGCCGTCTTATCGTAGTAGACTTTTACTAATAGATCTTCCTTCTCTGAGTGATCGTAGAATAATGCTATCATTTTCCTTTTTTCACAAATTAATTAATGGTGAAATTGATTCTTCTGAATTAATTAACCAAATTAACTTTGCTGTTCCTATTAGAAATACTAGAAATTTTGTACCTATATCTCTTCAAACTTTTAATTCTAATTATGCTCTTCATAACCCTTTTCGTATTCTGTGTTCTATTTATAACGATCTTTCCCACTTAATACACAGTGCCACTCCTACTTGCTCTATTAAAAAGTTAGTTTTGTGTCATTTGTCTACATGTTCGCGATCATCGTAACCGCACGATAAGCGGAACGCCCCTCGGTCGGATGGGCGGGAGGTGGGTCGCTTTGTGCGTGGGTCCGCGCGTTAACAAGCCGGTGCTTGGTATCGTTGGGCCACTTGACTGTACTGTTCGTTAGTACATCTACGTCCAATAACACTGCAAAAAAAAAAAAAAAAAAAAAAAAAAGGCACATCGCTTGCCCGTCAGCGCTAGGCGTGGGGATGCCAAGAGCCGAGTTGAAGGGGGAAACTAAATTGCGTTAATAGTGCGTTTAACAGATGTGAGAGCAGAGAGAGCTTTCAATGTTTCTGGACAAACCGCAGTGTAGTGCTGCAAACGGTAGGTACCGTTTACTGTTACTTTTCTTCTTCATTTTTACTTTTTTCGTTGTCGAACTGCGCTCGATATACGAAACATGAAGCACAAAGCGCCGACGCTTTTTTCAAAATGACACTAGCATTTTTCGATTATTATTGTTTTAACCTTAATTTAAATATAATTTTGTTTATTATATAATTTGCTTGTACCGGATTCTTTTAATCAAATTTTCAGCAAGTTCCCGACTAGCAAGAGCTCTGAAATTTTCACCAAAGATGTGTTCCAGATGACAATACATGTTTTTAAAGTTTTTGGCACGATAAAATCTTACTAATTTGTCTGGTACTGTCGACAAGCCCTAGTGGCATGGAAGGAAGACTGCCGTTTCACAGGCCGAAGGTCGTGGGTTCGAACTCCGACCGAGAAATACTTTTTTTTTCTTTTTTTTTTTTATTATTAAAACTTTTTTAAACTATCGATTGCATATGGGTAATTCTCCAGAAAGGTCAACCGCAGCCAGAAAATTCAAAGTCTAAAATAGTATGTTTTTTTTACATTGTTTTATAGGGAATCTATTATATTTAACTAATGTGAGCATATTTTACATTTACTCATAACACATATCGAAATATTTCAATGCAAAGTCGAAGACGTGCGAAAGTTCTGTATTGAACTTTTCTACTGCACGTTTTGTTTTAATTCATTTTCTTAAGGAGAGTCATAATGCGTTGATATTCGCTCTTTTAAATCTCGTTTCATATTCGAAGAATATAATACAAATGTAAAAGAAACTATGCGATAGCTTATAACTGCAAATTTCTTATCAGCTCATCAGTTTCTATCACTGTCACGTGTGACATTGAAAAAGAACATTTGTGATCAGTGCATCCAAGGTTTTGGTCCAATGAGCATCTAATATTGTGTCCAAACATATTTTTTTACAACAAAGTAAATTAAAAAAATTTGGTTGCATATAAGCAGAGCCATGATTTTGAAACTGTTTTTTTAAGTTTGTCGTGTGCGACATGGTAAACAAAAAAAAAATTTTTATGTTTTTTATTTAAATAATTTTTTTTATGTAGATGAATGAAGACAACGAAAACAAGTAGAAACGTTGCAGTCGGACGCAACCGACTGCGGTATACTCGATACCAGTATTGAAACCGGTAAAAAGAGGCCTGATTGCAATGGGGTGTACGCTGCCTTAAAGATTCTCCGATGCAGATGGGGATGCCACCAGCTGTCTTCGTTGCTAATTTGGTGACTCTAGCTGAAAGTTTGTAAAATGTAGGGAAAGGGGGGCTGGGGGCGGTATGGGTGGGCGTGGCACCCAGATTTTTGCTGCAGATCTTTGTGGCATGTCAATTGCTATCTTTATACCAAATTTGGTGTCTAGCTCAAAGTTTGTAAAAGTGGGGAACGGGGGGCTGTGGGTGGTATGGGTGGGAGTGGCATCCAAATTTTTGCTGCAGATCTTTGTGGCATGTCAATTGCTATCTTCGTACCAAATTTGGTGACTCTAGCTCAAAGTTTGTAAATGGTGGGGAAAGTTGGGCGGAATGGGTGGGCTTGGCTCCACAATTTTGATGCAGATTTTTGGAGGTTGTTGCCAGCTATCTTCCTACCAAATTTGGTGGCTCTAGCTCCAATACTCTGGAAGATACACGCATTCCCATTTTTGACGAAGCGTTGGGGCAGATGGGGGTGGCTAGGGCGGTATTGGTGGGCGTGGCATCCAATCTTTTGATTCAGTTTCTGGGGGGTCATCATCATCTATCTTGGCACCAAATTTGGTGACTCTAGCTCAAAAACTGTGGGAGATATAGCCATTTCTGATTTCAAAATGCGGGGGGCTGGGGGCGTAATAGGTGGGCGTGGCTCCAAAACTTTGATGCAGTTTTTTGGGGGTTGCTAGTAGCTATCTTCTTACCCAATTTGGTAGTTCTAGCTGTAAGGATGTGCGAAATATGTGGATTTATCGGTTTTGAGTTATCGAATTTATCGATTTGCCAGCCCCCAGTTTTCGTAGAACCCCCATCTTGACACTTTAATTTACTATCCCATAGATTAAGAGAATTGGAAAGTATCAAGTCTCTAGCTTGAAGGGTGTGGAAAAAAGATGCGTTCATACAGACGGACAGACGGACAGACGAACAGACACCATGACGGACATTGCACAAACTCAATTTACTCTTTATTTTCGGTATCGAGTATAAAAACAAGTCCAACTGCAAACGGTGGAGAGAAAAAATAAAAATGATGAAACAAAACTACAAACTTATAAATTAAAAAACAAAGAAAGAATGCGAAATGCTAGACAGACGTGGAGAAGGCTGGCTGAAAGTTGAAGAAAAACGGGAAAATGATCGCATACGACAACAACAGAGGCACCAAAAACTCTTCGATACGTCAGTCGCACGACAAAAACAAACCGCGCCTTACAAATGTAAGCAAACCTTGGCGAAAGCAGTTAAAAAAGTGGAGAGAGCGTTGCCCAAAGATTTAACCAAAACACTAAAAGTTCTGGAACGGCCAACAAACGGAATGTGCTACAACAGCATATTCATTGAAAAATTGTTTTTGACTTAAATTGTATCACTTAAGTTAGGTAGTTAAGTTACTCATATAAGATGAATACATTTGTTTCTGTTTAAGTTTATTGAAGATATTTTGTTAAGTTTGAAATTAATGTTAAAAATAAAAAATATATTAAATGTATTAAAAACTAATTTACAGTACGACCTCGGTTAACGCAACCCTCGTTACACGCAACTCCTCGATTATTGCAACACCCGAATTCTTAACATTGTTGACTCTGTTAACGCAACTTTAAAAAAATAATTACCGCATTTAATGCAACTTCCTAAGGAAATCGTATGTTAAAGTTCGTTTTTACCACTTTTCTTTCGTTGTCTTTTTGTTTCTTTAACATGCTGCGAAAATGATAAAATGGAGAAATCATTGTACGCGTGGTTTATAAAACAAAGAGCGCGTAATTTGCCTATTTCTTAAGAAATTGTAAAAAAGTACAGACCCCAATTTCTAAATTTTTCAAAAAATAAATAAAATAATATGAAATTCTTGCTTTAAACACAGTCTTATTCGATTTATATTAAAAAAGGTCTCGTGACCACCAGAAAATTTCACCTCAGTTTTCGCAACCACCTCAGTTTTCGCAACTGGCCAAATTTTAATAGGTTGCGTTAACCGAGGTCGTACTGTATATACATTTTATGCTCTTCTAGTTCACTTAAAAAGTATAACTACAACATAAAAAGTATGATGGAAGAAACTGTCGCGTGCAACATGTCACGTGCGACAGTTATTAAAATTCAATTTAAAAAATAAATACTAAATATTTTTAAGTCAAACCAAATACATTATTAAGAGCAATCAATACATAACACATTAAATTTAATTTCATTAAAATCTTTCATCGCGTTTTGCTGAAATCAGTGCTTGAACTGGTCTTCGAAAAAGTGACTTCTGTCTGTGTCACGTGCGAATGCCTATTATTTTTGATTATCTTGCAAAAAAAAAAAAAAAACCCAAAATCAATATTAGCCCCAATTATAGTGCTAACCAAGAACTATAAGTTTCATATTTTGTAAAAATAAAATAAATTCTTGGCACATGTTTTTTTTTCATTTTGAATGCGTACAAATGTCGCATTCGACATCAGAGAATTGCCCATATGTATGCAAGAAAGCGTATAAGAGCATGTCTTAAAATTTTTATTTTTTTTATTTACTTGTATTAAACTATATTTATTGTTAAAGTTTTAGTTCAATGTTTTTAAAAAGCGTTTTTTTTTTAGTTTTTTTCTAAATATATGTATTTATTTTAGTTCAATGTTTTTAAAAAGCGTTTTTTTTTAGTTTTTTTCTAAATATATTTATTATAACTATAATAATTATAAAAATGTACTACATATTAAAAAAATATAAACCAATGTAAAAAAACTAAATTTGACAAAAAATTAAAATTATCAAACCCGGACCTCCCGGGTAAACAAAGCTAAATTTGGCTAAAATATTAAAATCATAAATATTTATAAACTGGTATTTGAACCCTGACCTCCCGGGTAAGAGTCAGGTACCCTAACCACTAGACTATATGAGTGTGATGCCCAAGGTGCCTTTCAAACCCAATTTATACCTTTTTTTTTAGTTACTCCGCCTCAAGTGAAGCTAATAACAAGTGGAAACGTTGCAGTCGGACGCAACCGACTGCAGTATACTCGTTACCAATTTTAAAACCGGTAAAAAGAGGCCTGATTGCAAAGGGGTACGGATGCGGCAGGGATGTTCGCTGCTTTAAATATTCTCCGATGCAGATGGGGATGCCACCAGCTGAATTCCTTCAAAATTTTGTGACTCTAGCTCAAAGTTTGTAAAAGCTGGGGAAAAGGGGAGCTGGGGGCGGATTGGGTGGGTGTGGCAATCAAATTTTTGCTGCAGATCTTTGGGATATGTCAATTGCTATCTTCATACCAAATTTGGTGACTCTAGCTCAAAGTTTGTAAAAGGTGGGAAAAGGGGGCTGGGGGAGAAATGGGTGGCCACGGCATCCATATTTTTGAAGCAGATCTTTGTGGAATGACAATTGCTATCTTCATACCAAATTTGGTGACTCTAGCTCAAAGTGTGTATGGGGAAAGGGGGAAAGGGAGGCGGAATGGGTGGGCGTGGCTCCAAAACTTTGATGCAGTTCTTTGGGGGTCGTTGCCAGCTATCTTCCTACCAAATTTGGTGGCTTTAGCTCCACAATTCTGGAAGATACCTGCATTCCCGTTTTAGACGAAGCGTTGAGGCAGCTTGGGGCGGCTAGGGCGGTATTGGTGGGCGTGGCATCCAAACTTTTGATGCAGCTTGGGTCATCATCACCTATCTTGGCACCAAATTTGGTGACTGGAGCTCAAAAACTGTGGGAGACATAGGCTTTTTATACCCTTAACCCATAAAATGGGTAAATAAGGGTATAATGGTTTTGTGCAAAAGTATGTAACAGGCAGAAGGAAGCTTCTCCGACCCTATAAAGTATATATATTCTTGATCAGCATCAATAGCCGAGTCGATTTAGCCATGTCCGTCTGTCCGTCCGTCTGTCCGTCTGTCCGTCTGTATGAACGCGTGGATCTCAGAGACTACAAGAGCTAGAGACTTCAGATTTTGGATATAAGTTCTCCTATACCATGAGCAGAACAAGTTTGCTTCAAATTATCGATAACTATTCTGGTTTCCGATATACACATAATATCGATAACAAAAAAATATCGAATTTGGAAAATGTAAAAATGAGGGTTGAAAGAATGGGTAACGATAAATCTTTTCTGAAAATTTCATCCAAATCGGTTAAGAAACACCGGAGATATCGAGCTTAATCGATTGTTTGTTGCAACTGGGTTCAGGGTATCTTCTAGTCCGGCTCTCCCGACTAGAGCTTTCTTACTTGTTTGACTTAAAAATGCGAGGGGGCTGGGGGTGGAATGGGTAGGCGGGGCTCAAAATTCAGTTTTTTGGAGGGTTTCTAGTAGCTATTTGCTCACCAAATTTGTTAGTTCTAGCTGTAAGGATGTGCGAAATATGTGGATTTATCGGTTTTGAGTTATCGAATTTATCGATTTGCCAGCCCCCCAGTTGTCGTAGAATCCCAATCTTGACACTTTAATTTACTTTCCCATAGGTAAAGAGAATTGGAAAGTTTCAATTCTCTAGCTTGAAGGGTGTGGAAAAAACTTGCACACATACGGACGGACAGACACCATGACGCACATTGCACAAAACCAATATACTCTTTACCTTCGGTAACGAGTATAAAAAGCTATTAAAAAAGGTCTCGTGCACCGGCCGTACAGTAATAACATAACCTCCCACGCAATTCTTTTACTCAATGTCGTAAAGAAGTGTTGAACAATGAAAATGTTTCAAATTTGTTAAGGTAGGAATGAATGTTGAGCTCTTCATTACGGCCGTAAAAAGTGCAACAACATGTCGGTCAAGAGCCGGTTTATTCATTTTTTTCGACAAATATTGACAAAATTGTCCTAATTCTTGCTCTTTTGGAGCCAGCTCTGCCCATCAAATATGGGCTCACCAAATGATACCATTGCTTTTTGCATGCAAACATGAAAAAAGCGTACGTTGGTCGCAAATCATTATTTTGAATTCAGATATTTTACTTGGCAAGTAAACAAAACAAAGCTGCATTTCCGATTTATTAAGAGAAATTTATTATTCTACCGCCACAATTTGTGAATTTTTCAACGGGCGCTGTACAGGCATCTGCGTATGGGCCTTTAATACTGAATAAGCATAACATCCCCCTTGCCAAGCGCTTAAGCCTAAGTGCCCATGCCGAGTTTTTTGGGCACCGCTCGTGTACACCGACTTCAAAAATAAGGTCGTTTTCGTGTAAAGATGACAAAAAGTACAAAACCATTTTAAACGATTAATGTATCGTTTTGTATACAGTAAAAGTGAATTATTTGCACTTGTGTAGTTTTTTTTTTTTTTTTTTTTTTTTGTTAAAGATATTGTAAAATTGACTGTTTAATAAGTTTTGCTTTTATTTTGGCGGTTTGCGGTGTCCGAAATTGTGAAAAGCTGGATCATCCGAAACAAAAAGTGTCAACGAATTTAGTTAAATAACAATATAAACTAGACTTTGAGCGGTGTTTTAAAAAATATGAAGTTTTGACAAAATTTCGGACTGTGAAAGTTAAATGTTTGGCTATAAAACAGCAACTTTTGATCAAAGAAAAAACAAGACAAGTAAAAACTGCGGAATCATCTGATACCGTGTAACAACTGGTGGTAAAGAGTCTGCATTCAATGAGCGTTCAAAAATTGTTTGATGCAGATCTTTGAAGGACGTTACCAGCAATATTTGCCACCTTATTGGTGATTATAGCTCAAAAGCTGTGAAAATATAGGCATTTCCGGCTTTAAAATCTAAGAAGGCAGGGAAAGGTTTGCCACCAAATTTGGTGACCTTAGACCAAAGCCACCCATAGAAAAAAAAAAAAGCTTAGTTTCAAGTCTTAAGCTTTACAGGTGCCGAAAAACGTTGCGTTCATACCCAAGAACAGTCACCATGACGGACCTTGCAGAAAACCAATATACTCTTTACATTTGGAATCAGTCATATAGAAATGAAACAATAATATACTAGATTTATATTTCTAGAGTTAATCAGGGGTGTGACAGATATGAGAGAACTTACCAAGATTTAATTTTTCGGAAAATTTTTTCGGAGCGAATAAGTAATTGTCTAATATGTATTTGATATATTTGTCATTGTTTTCAAGGCGTTTGTGTTATACCAATACATAGTATAGATCTTTAAAACTACGCAACGGATTTTGATGCGGTTTTTTTTTTAATAGATAGAGTGATTGAAGAGGAAGTTTTATAAGTATAATAAAACCAATGTGATTCCGATCACACGAGAGATGTGTAAACCTTTTGTAATTAATTACTTTTCAATTTCTGGCTTTATAGGCCCGCTGATATGCAACGTTCCTGGCTCTTCTTTCTTGTAATATTCTTTGTTGTTCTTGTATTTCTTGCTGCTGTTGTGGTAGTTTCACCTTATTGCATTTTAAATTCTGTTAATTTTTTTAACTTACCTCCATGGTAAAATACACATTGTTGTTTTTATTATTTTTATATTTTGTTTGTTGTATGTAATATCAAATCGGTGTACTTGTTATTGTCATTCTATTAGTGTTGTAAGCTTGCGTATAATCTGGCAACATTCATAAATATTATGTATCGTATCATACATCGATAGTATAATTAATGCAAATACTTTGTACCCGGTATAAGATTAGTTCTCATTAAATGCTGCGACCGAGCGCACGCGAAACTAACTTACAGCGAAGATTCTTTAATTCTTTGAACTAACCTGATCTTATATCGAGTACAACGCATTTACATAAATAATACTATCGATGTATGATACGATATATAATATATGTATATGAATTTATCCAGATTATATGAGAGCTTACAACACTAACACTAATACAATGACAAATACACCGATATGATCTTACTCCCTTCAGTTGACACCCAAATAACCCTGCTTCAGCGTAATTTTATTCGACTGAAAACTAAAATTACAAAACCAACTCTTAAGTCATGGTTTAATAATGATATTAAAACTGCAATTAAACAGAGGGATGAGGCTTACGATAAATGGAAACGAAACAGGACGAACTATTATTATCGACTTTTGAAAACTAACAGACGAAACGTAAATGAATTTATTAAAAATGCTAAGCGCAATTTCTTTAGTAATAAATTTAGTTGTGCAATATAAACCAAAGAAACTTGGAAAACATTGAACAATATGGGTGTTGGAAAATAAAAATCTCTGATATGTGATGACGAAGATGTAGATGTACTTACCAAACAAATTTGTTAACTTAAATGTTCCTATAGCTGTGAGTAATCCGTACGTAAATTGTATGCCGTTAAACAACTGTGGCAATTGTTTTGAATTTGAAAGTGTTAATCAATGTGATGTGCTACATGCAATGCTAAAAATTAAATCTAACGCTTTAGGCTTAGATAACACAAGCCCAAAATTCATAAAATTAATTTTGCCAAACATAATCGGTCACATCACACATGTTATAAATACTGCAATTACGTCCTCCACTTTCCCAGAGCATTGGAAAATTGCAAAAGTTATACCCATTCCAAAACTAAACAACGAGTTTAGGCCAATTGCTATACTGCCATTCTTATCTGAAGTATTTGAAAAACTATTCGCAAGACAAATTAATAGCTTCATCAATACAAACTTGCTTCTGAGCAAAAAGCATTTTGTCTTTAGGGTTAATAGGAGTTGTATAACGGCGATTTTAAAGGTTGTTGAGGACATTCGGGCAAGAATGGATGATAATGACGTAACGCTGCTTACACTTCTAGACTACAGCAAAGCATTTGACACGGTAAATCACGAAATTTTATTGACAAAGCTTAGCAATATGTATTATTTTTCGGCAACCGCAATAAAACGAATGTCCTCATACTTAAAAAACAGGAATCAAGCCGTTGTAACTCAGAGTGCGACCTCAAGCTTAATGTCAGTAACACGTGGTGTCCCGCAGTGCTCTATCTAGGACTTCTCCTTTTCTCAATTTATATTAATGATTTGCCGAGTGCCCTGTCCAATTGTGAAGTGCATATGTATGCTGGTGATTTTCAAATGTATGTCAGTCGTTCCATTAGTCAAATAAAGGAGTGTATTGAAATGAGCAATGCTGATCTGTTACGTGTTTTTGTGTGGGCTAAGGTAAATGGTTTGTGTATAAATCCGTCAAAATCTAAGTGTTTAGTTTTATATAAAAAGTACCTGAATACTGACAATCTTAATAAACTAATCGTAGACAATAAATCTATAGATTTTGTTGACAATGCCGTTAACCTCGGTATAACATTTAATAGAAACCTGGCCTGGAATGACCAGGTAAATAAAGCTGTGGGGAAAACGTATGGAGCCCTCCGACAACTTTCCCCGACCCAGCAATATTTTCCAATTAATATAAGAACAATAATCGCAAAAACCTTACTGATACCCACCCTGTTATACGGTATTGAAATTTTTGGCAAATGCGATGCAGCTAGCCTACATAAACTCAAAGTGACTTTTAATAATATTGTTCGTTTCGTGTACACAGAGAAAAAAAAATCCGTTCTCGCTAGTGCAAAATCATGAACATCCGTTGACAATAATTGCCTAAGCACGGATTTTCTTGATATGAGAACGATTTTCTTAAATTAAGAACGGAATTTTTAAGACCGAAAAGAACGACATGTTCTTGAAACCGTTCTTAATATGATAACATTGGTTCTTAATTTAAGAACAATTTGTGCTTGAATTTGGAGTAGCATTGGTTGTTATTTAAAAAAAAATTTTAATTTTTATAACACTTTGAAATCAGTATCATTAAGCTAATTGATGTGTAATTCAAGTATAAGCTACTATAATATTGTTATTAAACTTATTGCGGCTGTGGGGAGACATTTTAAGTATTTTACTGTATAGCTGTTTTTTGTTAATAGTTAATAACTTTACCAAATACCTTTAATATGCTAGAGAAATATTTTAAATATAAATTAAATTCAAATGTTTATTCTTACCGATAATGAAACTTCGATGCCTTTGCCGAGATTCGAACCTGAGACCTCTCGATTACCACGCGGAAGCCTTAGCTATTGCGCTGTTGCCGAACTAATTTCGTTCGCAGTTAAGTTTAATTTTAACCAATCAAACTTCGGCTCAGCTTCGGGTGGTAAATGCGTTCATATTTTATGAACAGTGTTCTTAACTTGGTACAAATAGAACGAAATTGGTTCCATTTGTACCAAATTAAGAACCAATGTTCTTGTAATGGACCAATATCAACACATGGTTCTTAAATCAAGAACGTCTGTTCATAATTTAAGAACAAAATCAAAATTAAGAACATGTTTTAAGAACGTATTTCGTATTTTAATACCAAAAAATTATGAACGAAAAGTCTGAAAAATTAAGAACATTCGTTCTTATTTTTTTTCCCTGTGTATGGGCTGAAAGAACTGATCACATAACTGTCTATGCGAAGAAGCTTGTTGATTTTGATTTTGCGTATTTAATAGATTTTAAAATACTAGTCCTCCTTCATAAAATTATCTTTACCAAAAAACCAGACTATTTATATGACATTCTAAGATTTACTACATCACAAAGAGTTAATAGCCTAAGGGCCAGTTTCTCAATGTCTGGTTAAAGTAAGAATTAGCTAACGACCAGATAAATTTAACGCTCGCGTTAAGCCAATTTGGTTTTCTCAATGTATGGTTAAGTTAAATGGATATGATACTATCGCATTGATGGTGCTTGCCACCCTTTTCGAGCAAAATAGCTGGTTTTGTTTGGTATTTTTTGTTTTGTGACTGCCAAATTCTTCTTTCAACTCAAAAATAACAATTAAAAAATGGAAATGAGAACACAAACAAGTTTAATGAGCTCAGTTGAGAACAGAAAGCGGCCACATTGCGTGGATGTTAAAAATTCTTTGATGCGATGCCATTTTGCTTGAATAATAAAATGTAAACAATGCAAGTGTCAGCCACAGTCAGCTGTTTGCCTAACGATGATTAAACGATATTTATATCGGCACTTAACGAGAGAACAAATTTTAACCGGCACTCAGGCCTCATGTTAGTTTTTATCACGAACAACCCTAACCAGATATTGAGAAACTCAATTTTGACTAACCATCAGATAGTTAAGCTAACCATCTGTTAGTTTAGCTAACCAGGCATTGAGAAACTGGCCCTAAGCCTAATAAGTTTACGAACCAAATTGGCATGCTCAAATAGGCAATTTTATGTCTCTGCTGTTCGACTTTGGAATCAATTACCGTCTTTATTTAGTTACATATAAGTTGCAAGAACACTTAAGCAGAAAAAATAAACAAAACATCTAGATTTAAAAAAAAAAATTAAATTGAAAAAATAATAAACTTAAAGCTAATGTAATAGTATTTATATTTAATTAGACAAATAATCATACTCTTAAAAATATTACTTAATTTGAAAAAGAAAATTTGTGTTTGAATAATTAAGAATAGGAAAGGTAATAATATATAATATATGATACAAAGTTAATGATTAAATGTTGTGACTAGTGCATTAAAATAAAAGTTATAATAATAATAATAATAATAATAAAAAAAAAAAATTAAAAATGACTTAAGCAGTCATCGAAAGATTTGTGTATGTATAAGTTACAAGATTTTTACCCCGAGAGCCTACAGATGTTTACACATCAATAACATCCATTAAAAAGTGGAGAAACCTCAAAAATAACAGTATTTCATATATCGATATGATATAATATACATAGTATAAAACAAAGCAGGCTTTCAAAACTTTTAGAATGACAATGACAAATACACCGATTTGTTATTAAACAAAATATAAAAACAAGTAAATCAAAAAAAATTTTGAAGACATGCTTTTATACGCTTTCTTGCAAACATTTGTAATCGAGATTTTTTATCATCATCCATGCAATACATAAATATTAAACATGTTTTTGCTATTTAAAAAAAAATAAAAAAGTTTAAATAATACAAAAAAAAGTATGTCTCGGTCGGAGCTCGAACCCACGATCTTCGACATGTGAAGCGGCAGGCTTCCCTTCATGCCACCAAAGCTTGTCATATTTGACAGTCTAATTAGTAAGTTAAGCAAAAGGGAAAACTGTTTTTCGTGGTTTTTACATGATATTACATATTTTATCGCGCCAAAAACTTTAAAAACATGTATTGTCATCTGAAACACATCTTTGGTGAAAATTTCAGAGCTCTAGGTAGTCGGGAACTTGGTGAAAATTTGATTACAAGATTCCGGTACAAACAGACAGACAAGTCAAGTTAAATAAAAGCATGTAATAAAGTGAATTGAAGCCAGAAATTATAAGGTCATGTCTGGAAGACGTCGTCGTTCGAACATAGGTCGTAGTACAGTGAATGCCAAAAGAGTTTAATAAGAGATGAAGAATCGTCAAGGGAACGTGAGGCTCTCCTCAGTCAGGATCAGGTTAGAAATAGAGCTGACAGAGCGAGAGAGTGAGAATCTCCAGTAGAGCGTGAGGTTCGCCGCAGCAGAGATAGGGTTAGACATCGAATACAGAGAGCCAGAGAATCATCAGCACGAGTTACTTATTCATGGGGGTTGGTTCGATGGGCGAGCGAAGCGAGCAGGGGGAACCACTATGTATACATAAATATACATAAAAGGCAATATATGTTTGTGGATATAAGGATTGAATGTTTGTGGATATAAGGCTTACAGACTCTGAAACCGCTGAACGGGTTTTGATGAAATTTTGGTGGGCTATGGTGATCAATCTTTTACGTCTTCTTGTCTTATCTGTCATGATAACCCTACAAATATTCAAACAGTAAAGATATTTTCTTACTATGTTTTATTGAATTTTGTTAATTGTTCGAAATGCCTCAAAAAAAATAGTCATTTGGGAGAAAAACATCGAAAGCAAAGCAATCAAGTGAACATTTAAGAGGTAAAACAGAATATCAACGAGAATATCATATGTTCTATCTTAACAGAGTAGACGCCAACAGCACCACAGCAACACGTGGTCGGGGTCCACAAGTATTTAATAAGTAAGAAAAAATGTATAACTTTGGACTTATTTTTTGTAATTTTTATACAAAATAAGCTATTAAAAATTTTGCCCGCCAAGAAACTTAGTTGCACGACAAACCTGTGATGTTAAAATGTAAAACACATAATTAAATGCAAATTTAAATTTTTCCATTTTGGCAGCTTAACGACTTTCCAAAAATTACGATCTTCTTACTGCACATAACAAACTTTGCAGAAGTTGCCACATAATCAAAAAAAGGTTTGCTGCAATACCTTTGTTAAATGTAGAACGCTCAACCATGCGATTATGTTACTTTAAGTACGATTTTTTTAAGTTTATTTCACACAAAACAGTGTCCTTATTAAAAGTACCTTGTTGAAAACTACGAATAATAGATATAGTTAACCGATCAAGGTGTCACCTTTCTGGTTAGAAATGGTTTTGCACGCTAATACCGAATGGTAAATTATTTTAGAGATATGTACATTAACAAGTTGTCTTTCGTTGGTGACGGTCGTGTTTTTACGTGCTCTCAAGTATTTATTGTTCTCTTGTGTTTACGGTGTTTAAATTTGTTTAATCTGGTAAATAATTCTAACAGGGATTGCAAATATACGTGTACATATTTACGTTTGCAAAAAAAGAACTTTGCCAAGTTTTTATACACCTTACTTAAAGAAAACATACGTACATATTTATATACATATATTTGCATTTGCTTATTCTGTGTCTACTAACAACAAACAGCTTGTCAATTTTATTACTCTCGCTTTTCAGCATCAGTCCTCTCCCGCTTTCGTCCGCTCTTATCCGACGGTTCTATCTGCTCACGCTCTCTTGCTCTCTTTATTTTTACCGTTTCAACGTACTCATTGCATTGAAACGTTAATACATACATATATTCTTGCACTCTTCATTGTTTTGTTTTAGCATTTCGATTTGCTTATTTCATTGTTTACATTTT
The DNA here is from genome assembly GCA_018904305.1 of Scaptomyza montana. NCBI lineage: Eukaryota > Metazoa > Arthropoda > Insecta > Diptera > Drosophilidae > Scaptomyza > Scaptomyza montana. The sequence continues at coordinate 204,431 of JAEIGR010000085.1, read as the reverse complement.
TCAATATGTTTACCTGCTGCAGCAAGAATTGTAAAACGGTTGGTACAACCAACCAAGACTTTATTTTATGTAGATTGTGTGACAACGCGATCCACATGAAATGTGCTGGCTTTAGTGCCAAAATAAGGGACTGCTTAGTTGCTGACTCTGGCCTGAAATGGTATTGTGAGTCCTGCAATGAGGTTGAGAAGGAAACTGCTCAATTCATAAGGCAGACTCACCTAAGCTTTGTATCTATGAACAAAGCGTTTAATAATCTGCATACGGCTTTCAAAGAGCTTGAGGCGAATTTTAAAAACGGCAAGATCATGACGAAATCTCCGAAGCGCAAAAAGACTTCGGGTCCTTTTCCACCTAGTGTCCCACCTGTCCTGCCAACCAAGCCACTACTGGTGCCAAGTAATAATCCCAATTGGGTCCTATTGCTGGCCCATTAATGGTTTTTAACTCGCCAGCTAGAAATCCTATTAATAACTTAACCACAGCTAACAATCCTTTACTAGTGCCCTCTGATCCCACTGCTTGTGTGCCTAGTAATCCTACTGTAGGTATAGCCGGCGCTGCCAAGCCTCTTGTTGTTGTGCCTATCAATAAATTTATCTTCGTGTCTAGGCTAGCATCCGATACTTCATCGGATAATGTTAGTGCCTACATTAAAAGTTATATCGAGTCCCCACATATTAGGGTGGAAAAATTTAAATTCAAACACGCCCGAAGCATATCTTCTTTTAAGTTGAGTGTTCCGCCCGAACTTTTCACGACGATTTGTTCTGAAAATTTTTGGCCGCCACAGCTCGTTGTAAAAGAGTATGTGAATAGGCGTAATGATAATTTTAATAATTTTAATAAAAAGGGTATTAGGATTACTAGTGCACAGCCTGTTAGCCACCCTGTGGCCTCCACGTCGTCGGCAAAAAACTAATTAGCTTGGCCTACCAGAATGTTAGAGACCTTAACACTAAACTTGCCAAATTATATGTAAACAGCCTATCTTTTGATTCACAAATAGTTGCACTTACAAAAACCTGGTTAAAACCCGATATTTCTGATTATTCCGTTTTTCCTTCTAAATATAACTTGTACAGATGCGATCGCACTTCCCGCAAAGGGGGTGGTGTTCTCATTGCTGTTGACTCCTGTATTTCCTCTGAACAGATTCTTTCTCAGGATCTTCCGGACATAGAGTTTTTATGTGTTAAATTATTACTAAACGGCCGTTCACTTTATGTTACTTGCTCTTATATTCCTCCTCATTCCGATTTTAACATTTACTCATCCCATCTGAGTGCCCTGCAACTTGTTTCGTAATTTTTGACAGATATGGATAATCTGATAGTGGTTGGTGATTTTAATCTGCCACATGTTGTATGGTCTGTGAATGACACATCTTTGGCGGTATTACCAGTCACTTCTGATGATTTTATAGATGGCCTACTGGAGTTAGGCCTATCGCAAGTTAACAGGGTGCATAACTGTTGTGGTAGAATGTTGGACTTAATATTTGTTTCTGACTCAGATTGCAGTAATGCTTGTAGAATACCCCCTCTAGTGCTTCCGGAAGATACCTACCATCCAACCTTAGAACTATCCATCGAAATTCTTAACCCTAGTTCAGTATCTAATAATACATTAAAAACCCGTTGCTTTCGTAAGACGAACTTTACTAAATTAAATTACCTTCTTCAACATACTAATTGGTCTTGCCTTTATTCCTGTAGTGATATAGAAACTGCCATTGCCATATTTTATAGGACCTTGAATTCTCTTTTGGATATTTGTGTTCCCCTCACTCGTTCTTCAAGTGTTAATAAACCACCTTGGTTTACGAGGGAACTATCCAAATTGAAAAACGCGAAGACAAGATCATATAAAAAATTTAAAAAATCGGGAACTACTTTACATTTATCTTCGTATTTAGTAGCAAAATCTAGTTTTCTTTCTCTTAACACATCTTGTTATAATAATTATCTTAATCGTTGTAGACTAAACTTTTCACGTGACCCTAAACAGTTTTATAAATTTGTTAACTCTAAACGTAAGTCTTCTTGCTTGCCTACTTCAGTATACCTTTATAATACAAAAGCAAGTTCTGATCAGACAGTAGCCGATCTATTTGCCGAGTATTTTCAATCAGTATATTCAACGAATTTATATAGTTGCAGTAATTCCTATCCTTTTCAAGTTCAAACGTCAAATTGCATATATGTCCCAGTTATAACTGAGTGTACGCTTCTAAGTGACCTTAACTCTATCAAACTAGGCTATCTGCCTGGTCCTGATGGAGTGCCAGGTTGTATACTTAGATACTGTGCGGATTCACTTTGTAAACCCTTACATAAATTATTTAACTTGTCGGTTGACTCAACAGTGTTTCCTGCTATATGGAAGGAATCTTTTATTATTCCACTCCATAAAAATTCTTCTAAGTCTAACGTTAAAAATTATAGAGGCATATCCAAGTTGTCCGCCATTCCTAAAGTCTTTGAAAAAATTATATGTTCTCAACTGCAACACACATGTAGTTCAATTATATCGCCTTATCAACACGGTTTTGTTAGGCGTAGATCTACTACCACTAACCTTCTTGAATTCACTTCGCTTGTTATCAAAGGGTTTCAGGAAAAATTCAAACTGACGTTGTTTACACCGATTTTAGTAAGGCATTTGATTCTCTTAGTCATTCTCTGTTGCTTCAAAAATTGAACATTATTGGATTTCCATCAAAACTCGTATTGTGGCTTTCGGAGTACTTGTGTGGCCGAACACAAAAAGTAGTTTTTAAATCGTCGGTATCTAAACCTATTTTTGTTACCTCTGGTGTTCCCCAGGGTAGTCACCTTGGACCTTTGCTATTTAATCTGTTTATTAACGATCTTCCAGCTGTTATTACTAACTCCTATGTATATATGTTTGCTGATGATGTGAAGCTATGTTTCACATATAATGATGCTTCTCTTTGTAACTTGCTACAGTCGGATTTGGGTGCATTGTCGGCCTGGTGTCGTTTTAACTTACTCAATTTAAATTGTTCTAAATGTAATGTCATGTCTTTTTGTAGAAGTACACCTCATACTGCTCACTACTTGCTTGATGATTCACCACTTGACCGCGTGTTTGAAATTAAAGATTTAGGCATTATTCTTGATCCTTAATTAAAGTTTGACGCTCATATTTCGTCTATGGTCAATAAGGCCATTAATGTCCTTGGCTTCATCAAGCGGTGGTCGAAAGAGTTTAATGATCCGTACACCACTAAAACGCTTTATACATCCTTAGTTCGTCCCATTCTGGAGTATGGATCTTGTGTGTGGTCCCCACAATACTCGATTCACCAGGACAGAATTGAATCTGTGCAGAAGAAATTTCTTCTATTTGCCCTTAGAAGTTTTAACTGGGTTGTTGGAGTTGACTTACCCCCGTATTCAAGTAGACTCCTTTTGATTAATCTTCCCTCCCTGTTAAACCGTAGAACTATGCATGGAGTATTATTAATCACTAATCTACTTAACTTATCTCCTTAGAGACCTCAATTCCAGTACAAAAACGATCGATCCTTTTTATACTCGTTAATGGAAACCATTATTTTCCATTATTTTCAATTATTTTCCATTATTTTTAATAATTCATGGTAATTTTCCATTATTTTTGATTATTTGTAATCATAATCATTAAATAATCATACATTTTTCACCAGTGAACTATATAATCATTACGACTATTTTCCAAAAATAATTTAATTGATTAGTAATTCTAATGGCAACTTAACAGGTCTGAGAACTATGCATGGAGTATTATTTATTACTAACCTACTTAGTGGTGAAATCGACTCATCAGTTCTTTTGAGTCGAATTAAATTTAATGTCCCAATTAGATCTTCACGTAACTTTTAACCCCTTAGGCTTGATCGTTGCTTCAGCAACTATTTAATTCATGAACCATTTCGTGTTATATGTTCTGACTACAACAAACTTTATTCTCTTCTCTCCTTGGAGGCCTCATCTCCAGTACTAAAAAGATCGATCCTTTTTGCTTTATCTAATCGTAACCACTAACTACTAATCTAATGCTGGTCTGATTGGGTTTTTCTGGGTTTTTGCCAATCCACGCAACATATGTTGGACGTTAACTTTTAATTATATTTTCAGATTTATATATTATTCTATATTTTTATTTTAATTATTTTAACTATTTTTTTAATTTAAATTAATTTTGATTTCATTTTAATGTCAGCTGCTCTTAGCTGATAATAAATAAATAAATAAATAAATATGATAGAGATTTATTTAAAAAAAAATGTAAAGAATTAAAACATTTGTTAAACTCAAATGTGCTTGCAGTATGCAACTAAATTATAAATGACCTTTCTTAAATGTAACAGTTTTAATGCATAGGATGTTTTATATTGCTTTAACTAAGCAAAACTCTAGTCCTATTACTGGAAATTTCAAAACCATCTCGAACGGAGCTCTGACACACCTAAAACCATATTGAGGTGGGTTTTGATTTTTGTCACAACCCTGAATATTCTTTTTGAAGACAAATTACTACATTTTCGCATCTGTTTGAAGTAAAAGTGTAAAGTAAATTGGTCGGACTTTGAAAGGCTTAAACCAAACACAAAAGCTTGTTAAACAAATCCAGAAACCAGTTAAAAAAATTTGGAATGGTCTTTCATTGTTAATTTTGTTGATATATTTACCTGTAACGATATAGAATAGAGAAAAATTGCAAATTAGTAAAAAATTTATAATTAATTTAGGACAAAGCGGCTTGTACGCTGCCTGCATATGTGTTTGTTTTTAACATTTGTGTGTGTGCGCGTGTATATTTAAAGAATTTCAGGCGTGCACACTGTAAACCTTTCGAAAGCGGAACCAAACCTGTTGCTCAAAATTGCTGAGCTGTAATGAATGGCGCATTCAACAACAACCAAATCAGGCGAACAACAAATTCGAATATAACAAACTAAATTTGCGAGAGAGATAAAAACATAGAGTAGGAGAGGAACCAAGCAAAGATTTCAAATTGTAATAACCAAAGCACAGAGACACAACAAATCAATTCTAATGTTGCAATGGAAAGCATTTGTATATGTGTAGCAAATGGAAAGCATTTGTATGATTTTGTGTGTGTGAGTGTAGCCTGCCAAAATGCAATGGTCAACGTTAATTCAATTATAAGCATTTGCTTATACTGCAAACGGCGCCCTGAACAACAACTGAAATTAAAAACATCCATGTCTTAAGAAGCGATTTGTGTCAGAAAATCCTCGGAAAAAATCAAAATACAGTAATTCCAAAACGAGGTACACGCACTATAAATACATATTTTATTGGAGCAGAGGTAAATTACAAAACTACTCAAGTGCTGATGGAGTGAAGAGAAAGGCAGAAATAATGGTTTGAAGCAGTTATTTTAAATGACAAAAAGAGCCCAGGGAGATAAAGAGTCTTCAAATAAAGTAATGCCGTCAGTTCAAACAAAATATTAACATTGAGCAACAGGCCGAACGCGAGCAGCAAAAAGTTGAAATTGAAATTGTGAAAAGTTTCGTTTTCTTTTGTAGCCATTGCTATGAGCTTTTGGTTTTGTGCTATGTCCGTCATGGTGTCTGTCCGTCTGTATGAACGCAACTTTTTTCGATAGCGGTAAAGGCCTGTACGCATGAGCCCCGTACAGCTCCCGTAAAGTATACATGAGTTTTACGGCTGTAACGACAAGTGTTGAAAAATTCACATATTGTGGCGGTAGGCTTATTGTTTTTTGTAAATAAATCGGAAATGCAACTGTGTTTTGTACACTTGATTTCAAAATAATGATTCGCGCGCTACTTTTGTGTTTGAGTACAGCTAACGCCCTGCTTCTGGCGGTTGCATTTTAGTGAACCCATATTTGATGGGCAGAGCTGAGATTACCAAAGATAACTGAAACCACTCAAAAGACTCAAAGCAAATTCACCTTAATAATCTATACCCTGCAATAGATCAGTGGCAGTACAATCCAGTTTATATGTTATTTAAATTGTTACTTATTAATTAATAAATATATTTTTATTCAATACTTCTTGCGCAGCATTGACTGCCAAAACAATAAGTATGGCTCTATTGGAGCCTGAATTAGGTCAACTTTGTTAATATTATCCGAAAAATGTATAAGCCGGCTCTTGCCCGACATGTTGTTGCATTTTTTACAACCGTAAATAGCTGCTGAAAGCTATTTACTGCCCGTAGCATTTTAACATAACATTTTAACATTTTCATTGTTCAACACTACCGTACCAGCAGTAGCTAACAGAACTGCAGACCTAAAATGTAAGTACTGTACTGAAGCTGTACGGGACCATTTTTTTTATATGAAGTTTTTGCTGTACGGGAGCTGTACAGGCGTCTGCGTACAGGCCTTAAAGCTTGAGACTTGAAATTTTGCAAACATCTTTTCTTCAAAAAGAAAAATAAAGTGTCAAGATTGGGTTTCTCGCCGACTGAGCTTGGATATCGATAACTGAAATTCGATAGATCCACATGTTTGACACATCCTTACAGCAAGAGTTATCAGATTTGGTAAGAAAATAACTATTAGCGTGCCCCGAAAAACTGCATCAAAAACGTGTAGCCCACTCCTTCCACCCTCAATCGCCCCACCACCTTGTTAAATAGGAATCACCTGTATCTTTGACAGTAGCCAAATTTGGTGGCAAAAGACCTGGCGATTTCATACACCGTGCAACACATATCAAATGAAATAAAGACTTATAGATTCGTGATTTTCATCCCAATAGCATCCCTTTAACCAAAATTCTTATTAAAAATCATTTGAATTTCCTTTTCAGTTGTTGGCGGGTTAAAACACAAGGTACTGCCATTTTTTTAACGAAGTAAACTCACCGCGAAACAGAATTTTAACATAGGCTTAATATGGATACCAAATGTTATTTTTTTATCAGAAAAAAAATTTTTTTTTGACTCCATGAAATGGTTACAGCTACATATTGTGACTAAGATGCATAGGATTTTAGTACTTAAAACAAACATACAGGGGTGTGCCAGAAATCTCTAGAGATTTTGGCTCGAGCAGGTTTTCAAATCTCTAAAACAAAACCGTAGGTGTGCCAGAAGTTTGGGAGATTTCATTTTTCGGTAAATTTTTTCGGAGAAAATACGTAAAACGAAAATGGCCAAAAAGAGTTTCTACCTTTTAAAATAAAAATTGCCTAAAATGTATTTGCTATTTTTGTCATTGTTTTCAAGGTTGGCCACAGGGCATTAGTGTTATATTTAATAAATGGTAAACTAAAAATATGTTAGGTCTTATCTCTTGTAATTCTCATACAAAATAAATATTTAATATTTTGCCCGCCAAGTAACTTATGTTGATTGACAGCCCTGCCGTGATAGCTTGCTTGAATAGCTGTTCTACGTATTTCGTCCTGTTGTGGTGAACGGTGTTTTCCCCTATGGACCAAAAATAAAATAAATGCAATACAAAAAATTAAATGCAATTTTTATTCAACTTACATTTTGGCGGCACAATGACTTTCCATAAATTAAATTCTTCTTCTTACTGTAGACATTCACACACCTAACAAACACCGCAAAAGCTGCCACCTTATAAAAAAAGGTTTGCTGCAATAACTTTGTTAAATTTACAACAAACTCTCCACTGCTCAACCATGCAATTTTGTTACCTAAAAGTAAGATTTTTTATGTTTATTTGCCACATATAAGTGTCTTTTAAATTGACCTATTAAAGACTCCGAATAATAGTTTTTGTTAAACGAACAAGGTGGCACCTCTCTTGTTAGGGACGGTTTTGCACGCTTACATGGAACGGCAAATAGGCTTAGAGATTTGTTAGAGATTTATTAATATCTAAAATCATGAATTAAAATATTAATAAAATTCAAATGTATTTGCAATATGCAATTAAGCTTAAAATTACCTTTCGAAAAAGTAACACTTGTTATGCACTAGACATTAAATATTGCTTAAACTAACCAAATCTCTGACCAAATTTGTGGAGATTTCAAAACCATCTCGAACTCTGCTCTGGCACACCTAAAACCAGCTCGAGGTTGGTTTTAGGTTGGAATTCGGTTGGTTTTGATGGCTGGCACACCCCTGATAGAAATAAAAAAAGTTCTGGATATTGAAACAAGTAAGAAGGCTCTAGTCGGGAGAGCCCGAGTTATCGATAATTTGAAGCCAACTTGTTCTGCTCATGGTATAGGAGAACTTACATATATTCAAAATCTGAAGTCTCTAGCTCTTGTAGTCTCTGAGATCTACGCGTTCATACAGACGGACAGACGGACGAACAGACGGACATGGCTATATCGTCTCGGCTGTTGATGCTGATCAAGAATATAAATACTTTATGGGGTCGGAGATGCTTCCTTCTGCCTGTTACATACCATTTTATGGGTTAAGGGTATAAAAAGAATCAAGTACCGCATCGACATGCAATCCTTATCAAACCGGCGGGCGTAACTAGTAATACAATCAACTCAAAAGGAGTGTCAAAGAAAGGCAAAAGCAGCGTTAAGTCTACAAACGACCTTCAATCATAAAAGAGAAACAATAAAAACATCATCACACACAAAAGCAACAAAAGCAGTCAGTCATAAAGAAAGTTTATAAACATATGAATTTGTGTAAGGAGGTTAAAAGAAATTTAATATTGAAAGCGGACGGCGAATGTTACACGTTCAATCAAATGCACGCAGGAAAAAATCTGTGAATGAATTGAGTTGCGGCGGGGTAGTAAATGTGTAAATTTATGTATGTATGTGACATCGTAACGCACAAAAGCGAAACGTAATAGCGACTTTTTAAACTAAGAGAAATGTACAAACAAACAAAAAGATAAAGCAATTCAGTTGATAGACAGCGAGACTACTACGACAGAGCAAGAGCAAAAAAAAAATACATAAAAAGGAGAACACTTGCCGGCACAGAAAATGCGGCACAAAGCGCGTCGAGCGTTAAACGCCGCGGCCAAAACAAAAAACGACGCTATGAAAAAACGAACAAAAAAAATCATAAAAAATGCCAAACGACATCACACACACACGAATGCAAGCGCAGATGGCAAATACATATAAATGAAAACAAAAAGTAAAAGTAGAATTTATCCAAAGAATCTACGGAGCAAAACACACAATAACAAAAAAATAATAATAATGAAATACAAGCAATGTGGCAGCTACGTCGATGACAGCGACGCATGCAGCGTCGACAAAACAAATAACGTGTGGGAAGCGTATGCGAAAATATGAGATAAGACGCAAGAAGTGAACAGTTGGTAAGGCTGGTAAACGACTATAGGATGAAGGTAACGACTTCGCTCCAGACGAACAGACGCAGCAGCAGCGGCAGCACAAAAGCGTGGAACCCAAGCAATTTTTATAGCCTTGTGTCTACGACGAGCAAAAGAAAATATAGAAAACGACGGCACATAAATACATTCATACACGAGACGCTGCGCTGCACTATGACTACTGTTTGTGGCATTCATTATAGATATTCTGATTTGGTTTACGCGTTGAGTTTTCAATATTGATATGCCAAAGTCTGGAGATTGTTTGCACCGCGCCCAAACACTTTTAAGCAACTGGCTTAAATTGTTGGTCTACAACTAGAGGTGGGCACGGGCCGGGCCGGGCCTCGGCCCAACATATCGGGCCCCGGACCTTAAATTCATTTTCGGACTGTTTACGTGCGGACCTGGGCTTTAGCTCAAAAGCCCGGCAGACGGGCCTTAAAAACCCGTCAGGTCCGACAAGACCGGCAGGCACGATCTGGGCACATTCAAGCGATAAGCGCGCTGTATCACAATAGTTGATATTCTTTCGATCGATCATTGTGGGTAATCGTGCTCAAATTCCCACAAAACTACTGACGCCAACTTTTAATTTGCAAAAATGTTTAAAGTTAAAATTCGAGGAGCTGTGTACAGCAGGGACAAAAAATATGAAATTGTGGTCAAAACAGACAGTAAAAGCGACGTGTGGAAATTTTAGATTTTGTCAAACACAGGTTCACCGACGTCGTTGTCCCCCGGAAGAAACTCAAGTCAACGATCATGCAGGAGGAATATGATAAACTGAAGCAGAAAATTGCATTGGAGATTGCTGAGCCACACTTGTCATTCACCACGGACATGTGGACTGAGAAGTACACGACAAGAAGTTTTATATCCTTGACCGCCAACTAAATTGATGCGAGTTTTGAACTGAAGTTTGCAATATTGGGAGCAAGGGAATTCGAAGAAGAGGGAAATACAGGTGAAAATATAATTTGTCAAGTTAAAAGCATACTAGCAGAGTTTAATGTACCTGATAAAATACAAAATTTACACGCTGAAGTTTTTTCGTGAATTTTTTTTCATTCCGTTTTGAAAATTCTTCGGAATTCAGGTCGCATTTACACGCTGAAGTTTTTCAGTGAAATTTTTCCTTTGAAAATGCAACTCTGGTTTAAATTTATGGTCGATAAACATACATCTTTGCCATCGATTGCATTATTTGTTAACATATAATTGATTTAAGAAGTAACAAGTAAATAAAATGGATTCAGTGAACATTACTATTAATAATTTCTTAACCAAAACAATGTATTTACTATTGGCGCTAATATTTGCTTGTGCGATATTTCGTATCGAAAACTTTATAATTCACATCAAACACTGTGCCCTTCTGTGTTTACATGCAATCGGAATAAGGCAAAGCAAAATTAGAAAAAAAATTCACGACTTAGCAAGTAGTGAATTTTTGCTTGAAATTTTACCCCTCTACTCCCCTTGCCTACAAACAAAAGATTCAGAGAGAAAATTCACGAAAAAACTTCAGCGTGTAAATGGGCACTTACAATAGAGCAAATGTAGTGTCAGCATTTAAACACATCTCCACAACTACAATTCTTTCTTAACTTAGACAGTCTGCAAATGTTTTTTATACCCTTCACATATGTGAAACAGGGTATATTGAGTTTGTCATGAATCTGTAACGCCTTAAAGGAATGGTGGGAGACCCCATAAACTATATATCAAAACGATCAGGACGAGCTCAGGAATTGATTTCCGCGTGTCCGTCTGTCCGTCTGTTTCAACACGATTTCCGGCCAAACTGCTGAACCGATCTTGATGAAACTTTCACAGATTGCTTAGATCATGTCGGGTTTGTTCACTATGAAATTTCATCCCGATCGGAGCATTCTAAGACATAGCCACCATACAAATGGCCCATATCGTACTATCAATTGTTGTTGCTGTCGTGCGAAAAATTACCAACAACTGCACAGAAACATAAATAAGAGGGGGGAGCATTGATTTGGCTGACTGTCTACCGTATAGCTGACAATAACAGCCACCCACAACAGTTGTTAAAAAATAATAAATTCAAATTCAGTTTATTGAAAATTATGTAAAAAAAAAAGTTAATCTATCTGTAAAGGGTATCATAGTCTTGGCATAGCCAAAATTAACTATGCGGCACTTGTTTTTTTTTTTTAATTTGCCACAATTCCTCAGCATTTACTATGCTTCGATGACAAGCAGTGACAAAAACTGGTTTCAGCTATCCCGCCCTAACGCAATGAAAATCGGCGACCACATTTCTCTCACTGCGTCCCGTTTCTCAACCAACGGAACATTATCAAAATTTAGGTTATGAAATATAAATATAAATTTCAGCGGATATGGGATCATTCAAGTATTACTTAATGCAATTTGGTGGGGAGGGGGGGTCTCGTAAAACGTTACGATGCGTTACAGGGGCGGGGGGGGGGGGTCTTTCTTACAAGATGTTACGTAACATTTTTTCCTTTTTTTTAATAAAAATAAAATAAAAATTGTCACTTGAATGTTACGTTAAGTTAAGAGAGGTGGAGGGGAGGGTTCAGAAAAACGTTACGGTGCGTTACAAGGGGGGGAGGGGGAGTCTAAAATCTTCAAAAATTGCGTTACGTATTACTTGAATGATCCCTATGGTTAAAATTTGGCAGTTAAGGCTTCATTAATTTTAAAGGTTATTAAACAGTCAAAACCCCTGTTTTTATTTCAAGGTGGGACTAGGTGGGACACTAACAATTATGGGGACAACATAAAGACAATTTACATTGCTCAGAACATAACAGTGGCGACCATTTTTTGCTATGTACCGCCGCCAACAAAAATTAGATTTATTCACTTTGTTTTTTTATTTATTGTCAACTACGAGCAGCCGACAAAGTCTAAAAATACATTTTTAATTAATAAAAATAATTTAAAAATTTAATGTTTTGTGAAATCCAACAAGAAAAAACACAGACAATCCCAATCACAAAATCGACATGCTCATTAGGTAGTGGTTTCGATTAGATTAAGAAAAAACGATGCATCTGAGACTATAATAGCTAGAAACTTAAGATTTGAACATAAACTCTCCTTACACATAGACAGTTCAAGATTGTTTTCAACAATCGATAAATATTCCGGTTTCCGATATACACATGCAATCGATAAAAACCAAATTTAGAACTTGAAACTTTTTAAGCTTGATCCTTACACTATGCACAAAAATTTATCGTCTGTGACATTTTCAGCGAATTCGGTTGAGAAACATCAGAGATATCAAAGATTAAGGTAAAGTGATACTTTAAGTAGCGAAGCATTGCATGAATTTTCTGTATATGCTTGCACACCCACATACATACACTCAATGAATGTAGACGCAACGTCTAAGGTTCATTATATTTCTTAAGGCCCAACCAAACGATGCTTGCTTGCTTAAAGCATCGAAGTTGGCAAAGTTTCAACATATGCTACGACGTGTATCTGCCCAAACGATGCTTACGCACGGTTTCGTTGAGTTTTAATTTTTTAACGAATGCTTAAGCGGCTTAAGCATAAGTTCAATCTTTGAAAACATGCTTCGATGCTTTGCGCTCTAGAGCTGTCGCTGTTTTTTTATTTTATGGAAAATATTTTTTAAAAATGTTTAGATCTTCATTTTATTGTTTATAAACAAATTGATATAATATACTAGATCTATAAACCATGTGTTATCTTTATTTTTAACATTATATTACATAAAATGTTAACATTTTTTTTTAATGGAATAAAAAAGAACATGTGGCAACAATGGTTGGCAAAAAGAAAGAAGAAGAAGAGACAAAGCACTTAAGCAACGTATGGGTATAGGCTTTCATGCTCAATGCTTTTCGTTCAGTCTTGCTCCGAGACGCGAAGCAAGCAAGCATCGTTTGGTTGGGCCTTTAGTCGAGCTTTCTCGACTAGAGCTTTTTTGCTTGCACTGAAATTTAGGCCTCAGAGGAGACAACGAAATAGAGCTGTTAATAGCCAGAGCATATAAGACGGAATAGTTATTGAATTAAATAGTTGCTCGAACAACGATTAAAATTAAGGGGTAAAAAGTTACGGAAAGATCTAATTGAGACACGAAACTAAAAAGATGAGTCGATTTCATCGTTAGGTAGATTAGTAATAAAAAATAATCCATGCATAGTTCTACGATTTACAGTAACGGGAGATTAATTAAAGGGAGTCTACTTGAATACTGGGGTAGGTCAATTCCAGGAACTCACTTAAAACTTCTAAGGGCAAATAGAAGGAATTTCTTCTGCACAGATTCAACTCTATCCAGTTGAATGATGTACTATTCATATTCAAGGATGGGACGTACGAGGAATGCATGCACCGTTCTTATGGTGTAGGATCATAAAACTCTTACGACCACCGTAACCGAACCAGGCCGACAACGCGCCCAAATACGATATAGTAAGTATCACAGAAAACCATCATTATATGTGAATCAGAGATTCACATTATCAGCAAACATGTACACGAGGGTAAATAATAACAGCTAGGAGATCGTTATTAAACAGATTAAAAGCAAAGCAAAACTTTAAAAACAGCTTTTTGTGCTCGACCACACAAGTACTCCGATAGCAACAATACAAGATTTGCTGGAAACCCAATAACTTTTAATTTATGAAGCAATAGAGAATGAACCACAGAATCGAATACCTTACTAAAATTGGTGTATGTATGTTGTCTAAATTTTGAATTTTGCCCTACAACTCTTTGATAACAAACTAGGTGAATTCAAGAAGGTAAGTGATAGTAGATCTACACTAAGCAAAATCATGTTTATAAGGCGAAATAATGCATGTGTTGAGAATAGGGGTTTTCACACGCAACGTTGTTATTCGTTATTCGTTAAATTTGTTAAAGCTTGCCAACTGTGAAAACTCGTTTTTTACGTCAGCTGTTAATCGTTAAAATATTTTCAAAACAGCTGATATTTCAATCAATTATTTGCAACACAACTGAAAAAACACAAAGCACAAAGCAGCTGATGTTTCACCGAATAACAAGTAATTTGTCGGGGTTGCCAGCTCGTTAAAGTGTTATTCGTTAAGCCGGCATTTTGTTAAATTTACAAAAACAAAATACATGTAGAGCTTTAACGAATAACGAATAACAACTTTGCGTGTGAAAACCCCTAATATATACAGGGGTGCCACGCTAGTGAAATTGAATTTCGCTAGGAGCAATACCGCCTGAAAATTTGCACGGTGCCACAAAACTTGGCTGCTGAGGGTTGACACCCTGCCAGATTATATAAGCCAAGTGTTGTTTGGCAACTTTTTTAATTTTAACATAGCAGAATAAGGGGTTTTTAGCTTGTTTCATATTTTATTTACATTATTTAATTTTCTAATATAGTAATTAACTGTTTATAGCTAATTAAAACACACATAAATTATTTAAATTTTGGCGGGAAAACAAAAGTTATTTGGCAACTCTAGCAGCTGACTGCCAACTGTATTGCAACTATTTGTGACTGGCTGCAATCAGCTGTTCAATAATCATCCCTAAATTCTTTTAAACTGAAATTGCACAAAAATGCCGTTGGAGAGACTATTGGCCATCGAAGAGCTCCATGCAGCAAAGGCTTTTCAGATGTGCATCTGTTATGAAAACAAATTACATTATGAGCGCGTTTTCTTCTTCTTTCTTGGTTTGTTATGGCTCTGCCATTTTTCAAATGATGCCATTTTTAAGGCGTTGCCACCTGGCAGAATTACAACTACCAACAAATGTGATCACAAATTGCACAACAAGTTAAGGCCTATCTACATTGGCGCGAGACGCGAGGCGAGACTTGCGTTCGAATTCGATAGCGTGGACACTCGCTGCAGAATATCGCATGTCTATTTACATTGACGCGAGACTTCGGGCGTGCTTTTGTTTAAATTTGCAACCCTGTTCAATAAAACATGGCAGCCCTGTTCACCATAACATGGCAACACTTACCAAAAAAGCAAAGAGAAAATATTTCATTTGTGCTATGTCTTCAATTAAAAAAATAATAATTTATTCTGCAATAGGCTTGGCCGCAAAAATAAAAAAGGATGCTTTAAAATATGCAAAAAGTATTTCACAATAACAGCAGCTGATCAGCTGCGTTGGTAAAGCGTGATCAGCTGCCTTTCACGCTTCGCCAACGCGAGGGTTTTTCATATTTTCGAAATTGAAAGCGAGAGACGCGCGATATCGAGCGCCAATGTAAACAAACACATTGACTCTCATGAAATGAAAATGGTTGCGACACTCGCTTTCGAACATCGCCTCGCGGCCTCGCGCCAATGTAGATAGGCCTTTAAAGAACTTTGAAGTTCAACTTGTTTTAACTTCAAAGAGCTATTTTTTTTAATGCTTAATTAAAAGAAAACAGGAGTGGTTACATACATATTTTTTTTAAATACATTACTCCAAATTCTGTTTAAGAAATGTGGCGTTGCTGACCCTGACATGAAAAAATGTGAATCGGACTTGGTGACAGGATCAGATTTCAGGCGATTTCATTCCGCTCAAAATCAATGAGCGTTTTGGTCTTTTTAACGTAAAGGAGCATTCAAGTATAACGTAACGCATATTAGGGGGGGGGGGGTTAGTAAAACGTTACGATGCGTTACAGTGGCGGGAGGGGGTCTTTTTTACAAGACGTTACGCAACATTTATTCTTTTTTATACCCTTCACATGTGAATCAGGGTATATTGACTTTGTCATGAATCTGTAACACCTTAAAGGAATGATGGGAGACCCCATAAACTATATATCAAAATGATCAGGACGAGCTCAGGAATTGATTTCCGTCTGTCCGTCCGTCTGTCCGTCTGTCCGTCTGTCCGTCTGTCAGTCTGTCCGTCTGTCCGTCTGTCTGTTTCAACACGATTTCCGGCCAAACTGCTGAACCGATCTTGATGAAACTTTCACAGATTGCTTAGATCATGTCGGGTTTGTTCACTATGAAATTTCATCCCGATCGGAGCATTCTACGATATAGCCACCATATAAATTTACCATATCAACACGATTTCCGGCCAAACTGCTGAACCGATCTTGATGAAACTTTCACAGATTGCTTAGATCATGTCGGGTTTGTTCACTATGAAATTTCATCCCGATCGGAGCATTCTACGACATAGCCACCATACAAATTTACCATATCAACACGATTTCCGGCCAAACTGCTGAACCGATCTTGATGAAACTTTCACAGATTGCTTAGATCATGTCGGGTTTGTTCACTATGAAATTTCATTTCGATCGGAGCATTCTACGACATAGCCACCATACAAATTTACCATATCGTACTACCAATTGTTGTCTCTGTCGTGCACTTTCAAGTACCTACATGTCAAATTGTTGTTGTTGCACACGAACAAGTAAATGACGCTCAAGAGTAAAAATATTAGCGAAAAATTACCAACAACTGCACAGAAACATAAGAGGGGGTGCATTGAAAAAACCATAATACAATGGTAAAATTGTCACTGAGTGTTACGCAACGTTTAGAGAGGGGAGGTGGGTACAGAAAACGTATGGTGCTTACAAGGGGAGGGAGTCAAAATCTTCAAAATTGCGTACGTAATATCAATGAACGAAATATTATTAGGAGAAAATAAACATGAGTCAACCGACAAAATAAATAAAACCAAACCCAACATTCTACCCTAACCCGATACAAAATAAAAATTGTTAATTAAAAGTCATTAAAAACAAAAACAAGTCAAAAGATTATAAAGGAGGTATAGGAAAAGAATACAGTACGCCTCAATAATAATAAATTCAGAGGAAATAAAGCAAAAAAATGGCGAAGAATTTTGGCTATGCGAAGTAAACTATGATAGCCTTGACATAGCCAAAATCAACTATGCACCCCTATGTTTCTGTGCAGTTGTTGGTAATTTTTCGCTAATATTTTTACTCTTGAGCGTCATTTACTTGTTCGTGTGCAACAACAACAATTTGACATGTAGTACTTAAAGTGCACCAAGAAACAATTGGTAGTACGATGGTAAATTTGTATGGTGGCTATGTCGTAGAACTCCGATGAAATGAAATTTCATAGTGAAAACCGACATGATTAAGCAATCGAATTTCATCAAGATCGGTCAGCAGTTTGGCCGAAATCGTGTTGATAGGAAATTTGTATGGTGGCTATGTTAGTCCGATCGGGATGAAATTAAGTGAACAAACCCGACATGATCTAAGCATTTAAAATTTTTTAAAAAATTTTTTTAAAAGTTTTGCCGGAAATCGTGTTGATATGGTAAATTTATATGGTGGCATATGTAGATGCATGATAATTTATAACAAACCACATATTAGCATAGTTATAAATGTAGCAGTTAATGTTAAAAAAACGACAGACGGAAATCATTCGAGCTCGTCTGATCATTTGATATATAGTTTATGGGGTCTTCTTCCTTTAAGGTGTTACAGATTTGAAAGTAATATACGATTCATGTGAAGGTATAAAATAAAATAGGTTTTAACAAGGTTTGTAGTCAAAGGCGTTAACATATAATTAGAGTTTATCCCTCTTACAATGCCAAGCTTATTACTTCTGATAGTTTATTGCCAATGAGGTGGAGGCAAAAGTGTGGATAACAGGCGATACACTACTGTTCCTATATACCATTATTATTATTGTTTCGCCCATTTATGTACTCCTTCACGACGAGCCGCGGCGGCTATAACTTTCCAACAAATAGTCGAGAAAAGTTCAGGCGGAACACTCAACTTGGAAGACGATATACTTGGGGCATGTTTAAACTTAAGCTTTTGAACAACAATAAGTGGAGAATCTATTTTACTTTTAATATAGACACTAATATCATCCGATGAAGTATCGGATGCCATAAATAAATAAATAAATTTTCTTAGAGGCACAGCAAAAAGAGGCTTGTGAGTCCCAGCAGTAGAGTTAATAGGCACACAAGCTGTTGAGCCGGAGGGCTCATGCATTGAATCATTAACTGGTTTGGAACATACTCGGGGGTTAGGTTTTTAGTCGGACTTCTTGCCGGCGATTTGAATACCCTTAATGGGCTAGCAATAGAAACCGTTGGATAATTAATGCAAACCTCCAAAAATAGCTAGATGGGCAAGACATAGAACAAAATTTTGTATGCCTATTTTTGCTACAACAGACAATCATTTTAAAATAAAGGTCCGGTTCCAGTACAATAAAAAATTCCTGGCAGGAATTTGTGATATATTTTGGAAGCGTGGGCACAAGATTTTATAGTGTGACCATAGTCCACTAATTTGTGGTAAAAATATGGCATTTTGCCTTATATAGCTTAAGAGATACATGGTCACACTGAGGCATCAACTTGTCGTTTTATAAAAACAAACATATTTTTGATTATTAATATATTTAATGACATATAATATGTTAACTTACGATCTTTTTCCAACTCATTGCCAATACTTTCCCATGCCTGTCTCACCGTAACAAAATCAAAATGTTTTTTGTCTGTCAGCCTCCAAAGGCATGGTCGCGACTCGACTGATTTAATAAGCAAAATCTTCCCCTCGTGACTAAAATTTTCCACCCGTTTTTTGGTTTTTCTTTCCATTATTATTTATAAGTTTTTATAAACGTTTTACAAAATGTGTTTGCTGGCCTGGGCACAAAAAGATATATGATTTGGTATTTCCTGCGCCCAGCGCCAGTGTGTACATATTAAATACATCGATACTATCGATAAGCAGTTTAGTATTTTTGCTACGTTACTGGAAGCCTAGAACACACGCAGCCAAAAAAAAACAATTCCTGCTGCGACGATTTTGTATGAAAAATTTTTTTTTCGCTGTACTGGATACGGACCTTAAACGAAAAATATGAACAATTGATATGCTTTAACAAAACAGAGTAGTGTGCGAGCATGTATGTACCCAGTGGCGCAGAGCTGAATGAGGTCGGTCGAAATAATGCATAATTTCAAGCCGAAATGTAATGCATTACCTTTAATCATTTTTTCCATCGCATTTGTAATTGCCAAAATAAAAACTACTGCTCGCACGAACGCAACGAGCTGTTGTCAAATTCGTTTTTGTACGCCCCTTCGTCTCTAACCCACAAACGATTTTCGTCTTTCGTTTTTTATACCCTTAACCCATAAAATGGGTAAATAAGGGTATAATGGTTTTGTGCAAAAGTATGTAACAGGCAGAAGGAAGCATCTCCGACCCCATAAAGTATATATATTCTTGATCAGCATCAACAGCCGAGACGATATAGCCATGTCCGTCTGTCCGTCTGTCCGTCTGTCTGTCCGTCTGTCTGTCTGTCTGTCTGTCTGTCTTTCTGTCCGTCTGTATGAACGCGTGGATCTCAGAGACTACAAGAGCTAGAGACTTCAGATTTTGTATATAAGTTCTCCTATACCATGAGCAGAACAAGTTTGCTTCAAATTATCGATAACTATTCTGGTTTTTGATATGAACATGTGATCGATAACAAAAAAATATCGAATTTTGAAAATGTAAAAATGAGGGTTGAAAGAATGGGTAACGATAGATCTTTTCTGAAAATTTCGTCCAAATCGGTTAAGAAACACCGGAGATATCGAATTTAATCGATTGAAGTTAAGTCACTATACCAAAGTCTTATATAAATTTAATTTATTTATTGCAACTGGGTTCAGGGTATCTTCTAGTCGGGCTCTCCCGACTGGAGCCTTCTTAGTTGTTTCATGTTTCGTTATGTGTTTGGCCCGCGTGCGTTTCTTTGTCTATGCCTATTCCTTTTGTGTGTATAGTGCTAAAGTGTTTTAATACAAATGCATAATTGCATGTGTGTGATGACTTTCGTTTTCGTTTTACGCGCGGCACGCGTCATTTTTACTAATTTCTTGTATTGTGTGGACGCATTTTTCGCAGTGAGTTAAAAATAATACATAAATTTATTCATTATTCATTAATAATAAAGAACAAATCTGAATTTTGACGGCCTAAATGGGAAAGAGCAGTTTAAACTGTTTAAAGCCTTAAACGATGCTCTAGTATATGGTATGTATAAATCATCTTTATTTTATTTTCAATAACATCAAATTAAGGGCCAGTTTCTCAATGTCTGGTTAAAGTAAGAATTAGCTAACGACCAGATAAATTTAACGCTCGCGTTAAGCCAATTTGGTTTTCTCAATGTATGGTTAAGTTAAATCGATATGATACTATCGCATTGATGGTGCTGCCACCCTGATCGAGCAAAATAGCTGGTTTTGTTTGGTATTTTTTGTTTTGTGACTGCCAAATTCTTCTTTCAACTCAAAAATAACAATTAAAAAATGGAAATGAGAGCACAAACAAGTTTAATGAGCTCAGTTGAGAACAGAAAGCGGCCACATTGCGTGGATGTTAAAAATTCTTTGATGCGAAACATTTTGCTTGAATAATAAAATGTAAACAATGCAAGTGTCAGCCACAGTCACCTGTTTGCCTAACGATGATTTCATCGATATTTATATCGGCACTTAACGAGAGAACAAATTTTAACCGGCACTCAGGCCTCATGTTAGTTTTTATCACGAACAACCCTAACCAGACATTGAAAAACTCAATTTTGACTAACCATCAGATAGTTAAGCTAACCATCTGTTAGTTTAGCTAACCAGACATTGAGAAACTGGCCCTAATAATGTTAAATTTACAGATGCTATTAAAACAGAAGGATGTTCAACCAACCGTCTTCAAAAAGGTCGGCTAGCGAAACAAAAATTTGATAGTAAGCCAAAACATGATGAAGAAAATGAAAAATAAATGTTAAAATTTAAATTTGAATAAAAAAAAACAACTACATTACTAGAGCGTATTTTTAGTTTCTTTTGTAATCAATTATTTATTTAATTACATTGCAGGAAAGGGAAAGTAAGCCACTTTATATAGTGGGAAATTGCGTTGCAGGTATGTATATTGTCTTGGAATGTAAGCACATTACCATCCCATAAGCGATTTTAAAATTGTATGCTGCGTTTTATACAGGCTGCAGAATTTCTGCATTACAATATTTTAAAAGGCTACGCTTGGGTAATGGAGACCCGAATTAAACTTCGTCTCGTCATTACTTTCAGCATTACGAAATTCAATAAATTCATGCACCTTGCCTACAAAGCGGCCATTGTGTTAAGAAAGTAATGGAGCTTGTAATCAGTTTTTGAATGCAAACAGGCGAGAAGTATTCCATTCGTAATCGAACTAATAATGAGCATTTGCGCCACTGGGTATCAAAGTGTCGGGGTAATGAGCACGAAAAAACGGACAAGAGCGGAAGAGCGCTTAAGCGAGACAGAATGAGCGCGTAGGCAGCTAAAATCGCATGTACGTTTACCCGTAAATATATATGTATAGAGTATATCGATCACTTTTTTATTGATTTACAAAAAAAATCCAAATAAAAACTGGCGAACAAATAGTAGTCAAATGGTGCGCCGTCGAGAGACAAGAAAACACTGCCAGGAACTAAACATAACGAACAGACAACATGTGTATTTAAAGCTGAGAAGTTTCACAAGCACCTATTTAGTAATTCACATATTCATACACACATACACATTTGTGTAGCTGTTAAATGCATAACCACTCCTGTTGCTCTGCTTTAACGAAGGATAGCGGTAACGCTCACTCAAGTCAAAATGGACTAGTTAACATTGATCTTAGCTTCCACTTGACAAATGATTACAGCAAGCCACAAAACAAGCTATGTACAAAGCAGATGGTTCAAATTTGTTTTTATAAAAAAGTTTAAGCAAAATAATTGAAAATGAGATGGCTTTAAAGTGATCCCATTTTGGGCGAAACCTGGGCAGAAAATGAATTTACAGGAAAACTAATATATATTAAATAATTGAAAAATAATAGACAATAATTTTTTCATCGCTATCGTAAGCTTACCCCTGTTTTATTTAATTTTTCTGATAAATGATTTAATCGATAAGAAATCTTTGTTTTAATTGTGCAATGCTTAAAATATGCAAGTGAGGCACATCCCACAGGAAGTGGCAGTCACATATAGAGGACAAACGGATTATTGACGGGCATCGAGTCAAGTTTATTGAATAACGGAGTCTACGCAACGACCGCAACAAGATTTTAAATTGAAAACTTATAAGCCCCAAGTGAACTGTGCTGTTAGGCGGCGCTGAGCTGAACTCAACTGAACTGAAATTCAACTCTCACATATAGTATATTACAGGCACACACACACATGCATTATGCATATACAAATTTAGAGAGAATGAATAAGAGCGAACGGTAGTACAGTCTGACTCACACAGAGCCAGACAGACGGACGGACGCGGCGAGGCAAATACAAATCGTGAGGCTTAATATGCATGGCTGAATAAATTGCTAGGCTGACTGCGACGATGTCGCTGATTGAGCAGCGCAGCACCACAGCAGGGCAGGTCGAGGCGACTGCTGACTGACTGTTATTGAACATGTCAAAGCATGTCGCCCAGGAGTGACGCCGTCGTCGTTGTCGTCGCTGCTTGATGTGACTTGGACGAACCTCAAATCGTGCCATTTTCAACCTGGCTCAGCTTGACGTTGTTGTAGTTGTTTTGTTTGTGGCTTCACTAACACAAAAAGGTTTTGTACACTCACTCACACAAAAACACATTAAAACTTTCAGTTTATTTGCCATTTTTATGGTTTCATGCGTTTAGATAGCACCTAAAATGGGCTGTATAGAATCCTCTTACTTTCCAAATCACGTACAGTTTAAAATTCTAAATATATTTCAGAAGCTTAATTTCAATTACAAACACATATTTAAATAAAAAAAAACACCTGCAACATGATATATACATGTATATATCATATACAGACATATATATGTATATAAATACATAAAATTAAATTGGTACTAGGTAATACGTTTTTGATCGATGGAAGGTACCCATCGAACTCAGCTAAAATGTAGACTTAAAACTATAACAAATGTTTCTCAATGTCCGGTTAAAGTCGCAGTTAGCTAAACCCGGTATAAATTTAATGCTCGAGTTGAACTGGGTTTAACCAATTCGAAAATTAAAAACTTTTCAGTTGCTGAGGAGCATTTTCTTATTGACCTTGTGGGGTCAAATCAAAATATTTTACTTGAATAATAATATAAATACAATTCAATAGTCAGCTTGAGTCAGCTGTTTGTCTAAAGATGATTTGAGCGATATTTATATCGGCACTTAAACGGGGTATAAATGCTTACCGGCACTCCGTCCTCGGTTTCCTTTGTGTCTCGTTAAACCCTAAACGGACATTGAGAAACTCCATTTTGACTAAAATTAGGTTAGTTAGGACATTGAGAAATCAGCCCTAAATACCAACAGTTCAAACTCAAATTTTTATTAAATCTTTTGCGATATATATTCGAAAATTTATATAAAATGACACATGCACAAAGATTTGTTTTAAGCTTAATAATGTAAAGTCTTCTAACACTTTTTAAATGCATAATATAATACAACCTTATTCATAAATATCTTGTACCAAAAAAAACATTTTCCCTAGGAAATTGAAGACCTCACAAGAACAGCATTCAACGCCAGAGTCTGAAGCCCATTTGAGCCATATTTTAGTTTTATAAGAAGTTTTATAAAATAAAACAACCCAAATCACAAAAGCCAAAAGAAACCAAAACATACTATTATCATTTATGCAGATTTTACAGTAGTGATAGGAACACGACAGTTTCGTGTGCTGTCACATAAAGTTTGAATATACGGACAGACAGAAAAAATTTGGTATGTTTTTAAAAAAACTGAGATGTGAATAAATTTAAATATGTACATATGTGAGACAGCAGACTAAAAATTTAACCCATCCAACTCGACTAGGAGATACCCTGAACCCAAGATATGTGCGTGCAAGCGTGTACAGAAAGTGCATGCAATACTGCGCTACTGAATGCTTGACTTGACTTCAATCTTTGATATCTCTGATTAACAAATGATTTCGAAGAAAATTTCACAGATTATTATTATTTTGTCTATAGTTTTTGTCTGAAGTTTAAAATTTATGAAATTCAAAATTTTGTTGTTTTCCATTTTATGTGTGTTTTCCATTTTATGTGTGTTTTCTCTAGCTCATATAGTCTGCGAGATCGACGAGCTAATACAGACGGACTGACAGACGGATACTTGCACGAAACCATAATACCCTTTTTCCATTACATGGGTTCAGGGTATATAAAAACTAAACGGGTCCCGCCGTATTGCAGTGTTCCTCGCGTGCCATTTTTTTCTTTCGGGGGGTATATTTATTTAGCATTGCAAATTGAAGTTTTGCAGTCAGCCAAAAATGTATTAGGACAATCTACCAAACATATATATAAACTTAAATATGTTTACATGTATAGCTTAATACAACTTTCTTTCTTTTTGAAAGTGAACACATTCAGACATATTAATTTATGTATGTTGATCTTTATATACACCAAATGAAAAAAACATAAGTGATTTGAACTTTTACTTGCTTGGTTTAAAAATGCGATTTATGTATGTTTGTATCCCCCACAAATTAGCGCAGCGTTTTCCAAAAGAAATTTGTACACCCTTGCATTTCTCGCATAAGGTGTATGCCATATTGGCACTCAAGAGAAAAACGCAGTATTAAGTGCATTTTCAATCCAACCATTTTAGTTTTGATGCACAAAAGAATTAGATTTATTTGTTAATATATAAAGTTGTATTGAATCGAAATTTGTTTTTTAATATAAGTTTTTGAATATGCGATCAAAAATAGCTTAAAGTTAAAGGAATATAGCATTAAAATTTTACAAGGCACGCTCTTGTCTTATTTCATAGTTAATTGCCGTGTGATTTTT
Source organism: Scaptomyza montana (assembly GCA_018904305.1). Classification (NCBI taxonomy): domain Eukaryota; kingdom Metazoa; phylum Arthropoda; class Insecta; order Diptera; family Drosophilidae; genus Scaptomyza; species Scaptomyza montana. The sequence continues at coordinate 179,250 of JAEIGR010000085.1, read as the reverse complement.
GTTCTGAGTGGAAGAAGACATCAGAGACAAAATTTTTAGATTTGTAAATGTTTTTTTTCCTAATGAATCTTAGAATATACATAAGTATCTAAATAAATGTAGCTTAAAAATTTTGTATCTTTGTGCTATTCTTTCGAATCAGTTTTTTTCTTTTATGCCAGGCGTAAGCTGAATATTGCCTGATTACAATGCAAACTTCCAGTCGCTGCTGATAAGGCCACAATTTTACAACTTTACAGCTGCTTATCGCATATGCAAATAGTTTTTATAAGTTGAAAACGAGTTGTTAGTCAAAAGCCGAAGCTGTTGCGATTTTCTTGAACCCAAAACTGTTTTATTTTTTTTTTTTTAATACGGAATTGATTTTTGCTTGAACTCAAATAACATCAACAGCAAGAATAACTGTGAGCTACTGCTAACAATAACACTTATAAATTAAAAAAAAAAAAAAAACAACCAAGCAACACACGTCAACCACCCACCCGCTAGCCACAAAATTTGTTGACCAACCAAAAGTTGACGACAAAAGAGCAACGAAATTTGCAATATTTGCTAAAACATTTACAAACTGACAGCGAAGAAGCTTTCGTAATTTATTCTCGTTTACCACACGTCTCCGAATGTTATATATGCATTAAGATATGTCTCTTCTTGTTGTTGTATTGGTATGTAAATTATGTTAATGGTATTCTTTACCAGCAATACCAAAGCGATACACAGGCCACAGATCATTTAAGTCATTGGAAACAAAACAAAATAAAAGCTTAAAATAATAATAAACTATAGGTTACTGCATTTATAGGTAAGTAGTGTCGATTGATATGGGTTAAAATCGTCTAAATTCATAAGTATCTTAATTTATATGCTTAACATGTGTATAAAAACCGAATTTAAGCATGTATAATTTAAATATATAAATTCTACGAACTCGCTCAACACATATTAAAATTTGGCCAATTGCGAAAACTTAGGTGGTTGCAAAAACTGACTGAAAATTTTCTGTTGTCCACAAGACCTATTTCCAAAGAGAGATGCCTTTGCTTACCATTTAAATTAAAGTAAATCGAATAAATTGGTGTTCAAAGCAAGGATTTCACTTTATTTTATTGAGAAAAGTGGTAAAAACTTACTAAAACATACTATTTCTTTAGAGAGTTGCGTTAAATGAGGTTATTTTTATACCATTAACCCATAAAATGAGTAAAAAGGGTATAATGGTTTTGTGCAAAAGTATGTAACAGGCAGAAGGAAGCATCTCCGACCCCATAAAGTATATATATTCTTGATCAGCATCAACAGCCGAGACGATATAGCCATGTCCGTCTGCCCGTCTGTATGAACGCGTGGATCTCAGAGACTACAAGAGCTAGAGACTTCAGATTTTGAATATAAGTTCTCCTATACCATGAGCAGAACAAGTTTGCTTCAAACTATCGATAACTATTCTGGTTTTTGATATGAACATGTGATCGATAACAAAAAAATATCGAATTTGGAAAATGTAAAAATGAGGGTTGAAAGAATGGGTAACGATAGATCTTTTCTGAAAATTTCGTCCAAATCGGTTAAGAAACACCGGAGATATCGAATTTCTTACTTGTTTTAAGTTGTGTTAACAGTCTACAATTTTAATAAATAGGGAGTTGCAATTATCGAGGAGTTGCGTCTAACGAGGGTTGCGTTGAGCGAGGTCGTACTGCATATGTTTATGTTTGATTTATTGCTAATATTCATATTAATGATTTCATAATTAAAATTTGTATATGTATTTATGCAAGCATACATGATACCAACGATTACTACTGAAGAAAAATTAAAAGTTTTTCGCTTCCCAGGTTAAAATTTGATTTATTATTTGTTTTCCATACAATCTTAATGTTAGCAAACTAAGCGGAAACTGTTAAAATTATAGATTGTAGAGTTAAGATCGAGAAATCAGTCAAATTAACTAAAATACAAAATGGGGAAATAACAAATTGAGAGACAAACAAAAAAAAAATAAATAAACGAATAAAAAACGTGCGAACTAAACTTACAAACAAGAAAAACAAACGCCGGCCAAAAAAAGACATGCGCTTGAGAAACTTTTTTCGTCAAACTGGTTTTCAGAAGCCGGCTGAAAGTGCTGTATGTGTTTGTGTATGTATGTGTGAAAGAGTAACGCTATGGCTAAATCGCATGACTCTAGCAAACCACAAACCTGGCGGTGGCGGCGACGGCTCGACTCGATTTCCCATCTCAGCAGCTGTTTGTTGACCTCAAAGCCAAAGCTAGCTAGCCGGAGCCGAAGCCAAATCGAGTTGAGTTGATTTGAGCTGGCAGGCAAGAAAAAGTCATGGTTATGGCCAGCCGTAAAAGAGAAGCAAAGCCAAGTAGCCAAGTTAACAACTGGCAGGCAATAAGCCAGACCCCAAAGCCAAAGATGACGAGCAGAACGAACGTTACTGGTTTCTGGTTTTTAACTTCCCCCTCACCTTAACACACCCCTTACTCGACACACCAGAGTCAAGTGTTGGCTTACACATTATGACGAACACAAGCCAACAACAACAACCGGCAAAATTGTTATTTAAAGCATTTGTAGTTAATTCTTTTCAGCTACAATTGAGTAATCATGCGCATAAAGTGAGTGAACTCATGAGTATTGTCTCTGCATGGGCCCCTTTTATTTATTTTCAACAATGAATTGAAATGATTAGAATGTTTTGCACAAAACTAAATCTTTCTGTATTGATTGTTTTGTTTATGTAAAGAAACTAATCAGAATTAAAACTGTTTTAAGTCCATTTTCTTTTTTAAAGTAAAGTATAGTGCTTTAATCCTTTAATAAGCATCAAAAACTGAAGTGATAAAGCCATATAGTTGTTTGCGTATTTTTAATTTTGTTCTATTTTCAATCAAATAGAAATCATACTAAAAATATTTATAATCTTTCGTCTTTTTGTTTTCAATCAAAAGGATATAAAAATATTTGTTTGTAAATTTTTTTAAATTAAAATCGTTTTAACTAACAACTATATAATTTATAGCTATGACCTTTAAAATACATGTATTACAGACCACTTACTAAAAAACTTTGTTTGGACTTTATATTTTATAACTAAGTGCACATATCATTATTATAAAAAAATTAATATCAAGAAACTAAATAAAAATAAAAACAACTTCCTTAAGATATAAACCAGAACCTTAACTCCCTCTCTTGACTAGTTGGGGGTTTCAAAAATGTGAAATATACAGGAAGTCACATTAAGAGGAGTCCCATCGGCTACGCAACAACAGCAACTTACTTGCAACATGCGCAAAAATGCTAACTGGAATTTCAACTATGATTTTCAACATAAACCGGCAGACAGAAAGCGCGATGTGGAACCGTCGGCGAGACGACACCCGACCCACTTTACAACAGCAACCAACCAGCTAGAGCAAGAAACCGGAGATAATGCACAGAAAGAAACGAAAAGGAAGAAGATAAGGCAAACAACAAGACAACAATAAAAACAGCAACAAGACTTATAAACAAAATATAAAAAATCAAATATAAGACAAAACTTCAAGGACGTATTCAAGGTAAACATATGCGGAAGATGCAGACAACAAACGCAAACGCAAAAGAAAAGAGATAAAAAGAGCTAAAACGACGAAGGCGAAGCTAAGTTAATAAGAAAAGTAGTTGAAGACAAAAAGAAAAACAACAGCCACAACATAAGCTATGAGATGAGGATGATGTTGGTAAAGAAAACGCAACACCAACAACAAAAACACACACAAAAAGGAGATGTGAAAAGCAAGTGTAGGGAAAAACTCGTCTGAAAGCAACAGGAATACGTTCACTAACAACCTGGTCATACACAAACATCTCCCTAGGGCCCCTTTTTATCCACTCAAATATAGGTAAGTGTGCCCATTAATTTGAAATTGCGCCAAATACCAAGGAGCCCGAAAAAAAAGCAAGTGAAATCAAATAAGAAAGAAACACGCGAAAGGAAGCAGTAAAAAAGAAGTAAAAGTTACCAAGGTTATTTTTTCTTTTGTTACGACGACGACGAAGACTCAAGCAAAAGACGTGAGCATAATGTGTGTGTTAAAAGAGAAGAGGCAGAGCAGACAGTTTGATAACAGGTCCTAGACACACATATGAGTGTGTTTGTGTGTGTGTGCATGTGTGTGTGTAACCTAGATTGCCAGACATAAATTATGCAAGAAATACCAAGGCCAGAACAGAAACAGGAGCTCAACTGAACTGAAATAGAAGTAAGAGTAGTAATACTAAAATGTTGTAGTAAAATGCAACAAGTAGAACAACTGCGTGGAATACAATCGGCGGCCCAAGCAGACAAGGTTAGGGTCTGCGTTATTAAATAACCTTGAGAAATTACATCAGGCCGTTCTTAAGATTCAGGCAAGGACCGACTGAAACGTCTAAAGCAGGTTCCTCCGCTAATAACATCTAACGAAATCGAATTGCTTTCTTGTTTATTAATGCTCGTTCTAAGGTTTACTTGAAGCAACAACTTAATAAAATAATTGACTTGTGGCCATCAAAAACAGTTCAACAAAATAGAAAACCAATCAGTAAGTCAATATTGAGGATCAGATCTTGATCAAATTTTTATGAGGACCACTAGCTTTCAAATAAATAAATGAAAACGACATAGTCAAGTGAGCTCGACAACAATAACTTCTGTGTACCTATCTTGATCGATTTTGATGAAATTAAAACAGATAATTAATACTGTTTGAAGATTTTGTAGCCTTAATAAAAAAAACACTTATTTCAAAATTTTTTCTTATTTGTATTTGCTTTTTCAAAATTTCTGTACATAATAGATATAAGACAAATCGTAAACAATCAGTAAAGAAAAAAGTTTTTGCACACGATTTTAGCGATTTATTGAAAAACAAGAGAAAACATTGCTGTCGGACGTAACATTATACTCTGATGCCAGTATTAAAACTGGTGTTAAGAAGTCTATTTGCAAAACGAAAGTACGAGGGCAGCCAGGGTGAACGCAACGTTTTGGCACCAGCGGGGCGGCTGAGGGCGAGGGGAGTAGGCCAATATTTTTGATGCAGTTGTTTGGTGGACACCAGTAGCTTTCTTCTTAACAAATTTGGTAGCTCTAGCTGTAGGGATGTGGGAATATGTGTTTTTCCAGTAAGTCTCAAGCGCTTTTTATTTTTCTTCGCACATAAATAGCAGTTTTTGTCACAACTCATAGAAAAGACATTTCTAGGGTAATGACAGCGAATGAAAAAACTGTCAGTGCTCCATCTCAACGCTTTGATACAAACAGACAGCACAATACCTTTCAATTGATATGTAATTTAATTAGGCTATCTTAGCAAATTTTCTGTTTTTTACATGCTTTTATTTAACTTGACTTGTCTGTCTGTCTGTCTGTTTGTACCGGAATCTTGTAATCAAATTTTCACCAAGTTCCCGACTACCTAGAGCTCTGAAATTTTCACCAAAGATGTGTTTCAGATGACAATACATGTTTTACAAGTTTTTGGCACGCTAAAATATGTAATATCATGTAAAAACCACGAAAACTGTTTTCCCTTTTGCTTAACTTACTAATTTGACTGACAAATATGACAAGCTTAGGTGGCATGAAGGGAAGCCTGCCGCTTCGTAGGCCGAAGGTCTTAGGTTCGATCTCCGATCGACGCTTATTTTTTTTACATGCTTTTATTTAACTTGACTTGTCTGTCTGTCTGTATGTTTGTACCGGAATCTTGTAATCAAATTTTCACCAAGTTCCCGACTACCTAGAGCTCTGAAATTTTCACCAAAGATGTGTTTCAGATGACAATACATGTTCTTAAAGTTTTTGGCGCGATAAAATATGTAATATCATGTAAAAACCACGAAAAACAGTTTTCCCTTTTGCTTAAGTTACTAATTAGACTGTCAAATATGACAAGCTTTGGTGGCATGAAGGGAAGCCTGCCGCTTCACAGGTCGAAGATCGTGGGTTCGAGCTCCGACCGAGACATACTTTTTTTTGTATTACTTAAACTTTTTTATTTTATTTTTAAATAGCAAAAATATGTTTAATATTTATGTATTGCATGGATGATGATAAAAAATCTCGATTACAAATGTATGCAAGAAAGCGTATAAAAGCATGTCTTCAAAATTTTTTTTGATTTACTTGTTCTGTTTATACCAAATGCCACCTACACTAATATGTTTTTATTTTCATAAATAAACAAGTAAGAAGGCTCTAGTCGGGAGAGCCCGACTAGAAGATACCCTGAACCCAGTTGCAATAAATAAATTAAATTTATATAAGACTTTGGTATACTGACTTAACTTCAATCGATTAAATTCGATATCTCCGGTGTTTCTTAACCGATTTGGACGAAATTTTCAGAAAAGATCTATCGTTACCCATTATTTCAACCCTCATTTTTACATTTTCCAAATTCGATATTTTTTTGTTATCGATTTAACCATTTTATGGGTTAAGGGTATAAAAAAACGCGAAGGATCTCAAGGGACTTTACCAAAGCTACCTCAAACTGTTTCACAATGTTGCTACCTGCCTGTTGTAAACACAAGCAGCGAATGGAACACTGTGAAAAGAGAACAGACAAAAATGTTTGTAAAATTGAAAGTCATTTTTTTGGTAAGCGATCTTAATTAACACCAGCCAACCCGAAAGACAAGCAGATGGATCTATATTTTAGGTTGATGTTGTTTTGTTTCTAAGCACTTCTCTAAGCGGATTGTAAAGTCAATGTGCTTGGCCGACTCAGATACACACACACGCATACATGCCGACTGCTACCTACTACCAATGATTTTTATAGTTGTCATGGGAGTCGCACTTTATACAACTTTTATTTCTTATATTTTAATTTTAGTTTTTTATCTTCCCGATTTTTTTTTTTTTTTTTTGCGTTATTAATTCGACGCACTTGCACAACGAATGTCACCTCAGTTGTGACAAAAAAAATAAGTATATTATATGTTCAATTTTCAAGGTCTAATGAGATTGTTGACATCAAGATTGTTGGGCTGTGGGGCCTTCTAGAGAGAAACATCATTGTAACAAATAAAGAAAATAATTAAAGTTCGTTATAATCATAGCGCTTAAACAAAACTCTGAGTCAAAGCCATTTCAAGGCCTGAACTAGACTAAACATGGATACAAAACTTGTATCTACATTACTTTGTTCATGTAATTTAAAAATGTTTATGTATAATTTATTTGTTTTTCGCTTAGTTTTATGTTAAAAAAAATTCGCCAAATGTGTTTTGTGTGATAAATTATTGATAATTATAATTACATGTCGTCTATATGCATATAATATAAATCTTGACTTAAAGATATTCTGAACCCAAGACATTACGCGCACAGTCTTTGTTGGTATATATAGTATGTGTGTGTGCAATCGTATACAGAAAGTGCATCCAATAATCCGCAACTAAATGCATCAATTAACTTTAAGGGCAGTATTGTTGGGCGTGGCATCCAAACTTTTGATGCAGTTTTTAGGGGGTCATCATCACCAATCTTGGCACCAAATTTGGTGGCTACAGCTCAAAAACTGTGGGAGATATAGGCTTTTTTGACATTAAAATGCGGTGGGGCTGGGGGCGTGGCTCCAAAATTTTTGATGCAGTTGTTTTGGGAGTTGCTAGTAGCTATCTCCTTACCAAATTTGGTAGTTCCAGCTGTAAGGATGTGCGAAATATGCGGATTTATCGTTTTTGAGTTATCGATTTGCCAGCCCCCCAGTTATCGTAGAACCCCAATCTTGACACTTTAATTTACTATCCCATAGATAAAGAGAATTGGAAAGTTTCAATTCTCTAGCTTGAAGGGTGTGGAAAAAACTTGCACACATACGGACGGACAGACGGACAGACGGTCAGACGGACAGACGGACAGACACCATGACGGACATTGCACAAAACCAATATACTCTTTACCTTCGGTAACGAGTATAATAAAAAGGGGAGTCCCTTTGTAAAATGTTATTCGTTCTAAATTGTTGTTTCGTCGCAATCGTATTCATTTTTAGCTTATTTCTGGGTGAAATTTGATACAAGTGCACATATTTAGGCAGTGTTTGCTTAAAAGTAAAAATATGTCCCGAAAAATGTTAAATAAACGTAAGAAAAATACTTTATCGGTGGAAACTAAAATTTTAACTCTTAGAAAAGGTTGAGGAAAGCGTACAAGGGAAGCTGCTAGCCCAAGATTTTAATGTGACACCATCTTCAGTCAAAGAAAAAATCATCACAAAGTCATTTTGTCCAAGTGATGGATGGTTTACCAAATTAAAAATGCGACACGGTATCCGTTTTTTAAAAATTTGTGGCGAGATTCTCTCTAGTAATGTAGCTTTAATCACGCCATTCATTCATATATTTATGGAATTTCAGTGAACATTTATTTTCCATCTATTTTTGATTTAATGTACATACAATTTTACATATATTTTTAATAAAAAAAACATCTTATAACTTTTGTTTTCTTGTTATAATTATTAGAATTGATAAAAAATAGTTTTTCGCAGATTTTTACACTAAATGCACTAAAATTTTGTACACTTTAGTATGCAAAAAAAAAACGTCCAGATATTAGAATAATTCAGAAATTAGAATTGCCCCAGGAACCAACTGGTTCTAATTTCCGAGCGTCTACTGTAATAACAAATGGCAAAACAATATGATTGCATTTAAGATAACATACACAAAGAATAAGAGATGGTTTGGTGTCTGAAGTCAATCGCATGCGAGCAACTGACAGATGGATAGAAACCTCAATAACAAATAGAATGTGAACACATAAAAGAAAACAGCCAAGCAATGGGTAACACACACTAAAGATTTTTTAATTGAATTGGTGTAGAAGCAGTTATAAGAAAACAAATCAACAACATTACGAAGGGGACAACACACATGAGGAGTGGTAGCTGCGCACCGCGCTAATAAGTTGATTATAAAATAATAATTACAGAAAAATAAGAGCAAAACGAATATACTAACAAAAAAACACAAGTTAACGAGAAAGTCGTCGTTGCACGCTGATTAGCTTTGTGGTGTGGCATGGCTCTGCTGCAGATGTAACTGTTGCTCACTAGAAGTTGGAAGCTGAAAAGCTTCGTTTGGGTTTGCCAGCTGGTGTGGCTGTGGCACGTACGCAAAAATGTTAATTGCAAATGACCAGAATAAGAGACTTGCGAAAAAGAGAGTGCAAGCCAAGGTTAGGGTGGAAGGGGGGTCTGTACATTCGCAACACCCCGTTATACTGCTCTGATTGACTGAAATGTATGTAGCTAGCTAAGAGTGTGCGTCTGCGCAGACGCCGAAAAGAAGTGGAGATACCAGCGCCATCTGCCGGCAGGTTTGCACATATAAGTGCATATAATCGATGATCAGCATTAGAATTGATTATATTTAATAGTGTAAGAATAAGAACAAGTAAGAAGGCTCTAGTCGGGAGAGCCCGACTAGAAGATACCCTGAACCCAGTTGCAACAAACAATCGATTAAGCTCGATATCTCCGGTGTTTCTTAACCGATTTGGATGAAATTTTCAGAAAAGATTTATCGTTACCCATTCTTTCAACCCTCATTTTTACATTTTCCAAATTCGATATTTTTTTGTTATCGATATTATGTGTATATCGGAAACCAGAATAGTTATCGATAATTTGAAGCAAACTTGTTCTGCTCATGGTATAGGAGAACTTATATCCAAAATCTGAAGTCTCTAGCTCTTGTAGTCTCTGAGATCCACGCGTTCATACAGACGGACAGACGGACAGACGGACGGACAGACGGACATGGCTAAATCGACTCGGCTATTGATGCTGATCAAGAATATATATACTTTATAGGGTCGGAGAAGCTTCCTTCTGCCTGTTACATACTTTTGCACAAAACCATTATACCCTTATTTACCCATTTTATGGGTTAAGGGTATAAAAATCTGAAGTGAATCAACAGTCGAACATCTGTATAGCAAATCTCAAAGGAACAAAAAACTTCGTTTTACAGTTAAATCGAATCATAGAATTGTTTTTTGATTGCTACAAATGGAAGTGTTCTAGAAATAAGTTTGGTATACGGAAAGCTTCGTTGTACGGAAGTTCGTTTTAGGAACAGTTAAAAAGGTCTAGCCAAAAAAAAGCACCCCTAGAAGATACACTGAGGCGTAGTCTTTTCCAGCCTGAAAATTCACATGCACTTGCTACTGCGTGATTGGGTGAATAACAAAGTACTAAATCATTCTTATTTCTTATTCGATTTTGTTAACAATTTTTAAAATAAGTCGAAGACTAAAGAGCTCAAAGCTCTGAATTAAAAATAAAAATTGTGCGTGCTTCAAGAGATTATTAATACCAAACTGTAAGTCTATAGTCTGTGAGATCAGGACGATCATACAATCGAAAAAAAAGAACGGGCAGACAGAATGGACACGGCTAAATTGACTAGGCTGTTAATGCTGATTAAAAATATGTCGCTTTATACTTCGTTATGCCAGTTACAAACATATGTACTAGTGCATTATACCCTTTTTTAAAAACATTTTAATGGGTTTCAGGGCATAAAACAAAAAGAGAGAGTGCGCCACACACGCAGACCACAAAGAGCAGGCGCAGGGGACAGGCAACGTTGACGACGTGAGGCGTCAAAGAACCGGTTTGCAAAGGGTCGAATGTTCAAACGGACGACGCATACGCGTCAGCAATAATTAATCAATCAATAATTGAGTCAAGCACAAAGACAGGCACAGCAGAGAGAGAGAGAGAGCTAATGAGAGGCCAGAAACAAAATGGCCGGCACATTAGCTAGAAACATCCGGTGATCATTTGGGAGATTGTGCGCCCTCTTCACTTATAACACAAAAAGCTCGCTCTCTAACTCATAATCGCCCTCAGTCCCTCTCTCTTTCTTGTTAAGCTTTGCTGCTAATATCTGCAAATGTTAGCACATTTTTCGCATAGCATAGAATTGCCAAAAAATAAATGGCAATGATAGTGAGTGATCAACTTACATTCTAGGCCTTCCTTTTGGTTGCACTTTAGCACTTGTTTGTTGTTTCTTGGGGTTTTTCTTGTTTATTTGATTTGCACTTGTTGTTGTTGTTGCATATTTTGCATTTGCTTGCACTTTTTTTTTGTTGTACGTCTTTTCGCGCGACGACGTTTTTGGAGAAGACACAAAGCAACGCGAAGGAGAGCAAGGGAGAAAGAAGAAGACGAAAAAGCGGCAGCAGATACAAGACACAGGTACATACGTACGTTGCGACTGTGAATAAAAATCGAACTAAACTGGAAAACCAAAGAAGAGCAAGAGCAAATAAAATTCCAAACCTAACTTTTTTCGTGTCGTTTCGTTTCTGTTCGGCGGCGTCTGACGACCAAGAGACTTTCAACAACGCCACGCTCACGTTGGCGTCGACGACGGCGACGTCTTTGGTTAACGCCGGCGGCGGAGCGGCAACAGCAGCTTAGCATGGCCAGTTCGTTCGTTCAGCTTGGCTTGACTTTCGCCCTCTCTCGCTCGTTCATTTGCTTGCGATTGAGTCTCTTTCAGTCAGTATCTCTCTTTTGCGGTGTGTGTGTGTATACACAGGTAGGGTGTACATGTGTGAGTCTCTTAGGTAAGCGACAATATAAAAATAAGAAAAGAAAATGTGTCCAACTCGGCGAACAGGTAGACCCCGACAAAGACCGGTGCCGTTTGCTGCTCGATGCCGGTGGCAGCGAGTCGGACCGACTCGGAGGCGTCGTTGCAAACGCTGACTTTGTTTTTGCGGCTTTAACATCAAATACACAAACACACACTCACAGCAAAAGAGAATGAAAGAAAAATCGGCATTAAGGTGGTTCAGTAACAAATATAACCTATTCTTTAAGGTGAAAAAGATCAATAGATTAAGGTATAAATGCACTGAAGTAAGAAATATGGAAAAAATATCTGTTCTGTACTTACTGTTATATGTGGAATATGTCTCTTAACAGCCCGAATCCATTTTAAAAGGAGAAAAAAAAAAACCGTCAGAAAGGAAAAACTCCGCTTGAAGCTGAAGAACTCTCATATCGCGGTTTCGATAAAATTGATATTATATATGCATAAAACAAAATGAGTTTGCGATAATTTCAATTTTAAAACAAGTGGAAACGTTGCAGTCGGACGCAACCGACTGCGGCATACTCGATACCAGTATTAAAACCGGTAAAAAAAAGGCCTGATTGCGGAGGGGTACGGATGCGGCAGGGGTGTACGCTGCCTTAAAGATTTTCCGATGCAGATGGGGATGCCACAAGCTATCTTCCTTACAAATTTGGTGACTCTAGCTCATAGATTGTAAAAGGTGGGGAAAGGGGGGCTGGGGGCGGTATGGGTGGGCGTGGCATCCAAATTTTTGATGCAGATCTTTGTGGAATGTCAATTGCTATCTTCATACCAAATTTGGTGACCCTAGCTCAAAGTTTGTAAAAAGTGGGGAAAGGGGGGCTGGGGACGGTATGGGTGGGCGTGGCATCCAAATTTTTGATGCAGATCTTTGTGGAATGTCAATTGTTATATTCATACCAAATTTGGTGACTCTAGCTCAAAGTTTGTAAAAGGTGGGGAAAGGGGGGCTGGGGGCGGTATGGGTGGGCGTGGCATCCAAACTTTTGATGCAGATCTTTGTGGAATGTCAATTGCTATATTCATACCAAATTTGGTGACTCTAGCTAAAAGTTTGTAAAAAGTGGGGAAAGGGGGGTGAAATGGGTGGGCGTGGCTCCAAAACTTTGATGCAGATTTTTGGGGGTCGTTGCCAGCTATCTTCTTACCAAATTTGGTGGCTCTAGCTCCACAATTCTGGAAGATACACGCATTCCCGTTTTTGACGAAGCGTTGGGGTGGATGGGGGCGGCTAGGGCAGTATTGGTGGGCGTGGCATCCAAACTTTTGATGCAGTTTTTGGGGGGTCATCATCACCTATCTTGGCACCAAATTTGGTGGCTCTAGCTCTAAAACTGAGGGAGATACAGCCATTTGTGGTTTCAAAATGCTGGGGGCCTGGGGGCGGAATGGGTGGGCGTGGCTCCAAAACTTTGATGCAGTTTTTGGGGGGTCGTTACCAGCTATCTTCCTACCAAATTTGGAGGTTCTAGCTCCACAACTCTGGAAGATACACGCATTCCCGTTTTTGACGAAGCGTTGGGGTGGATCGGGGCGGCTAGGGCAGTATCGGTGGGCGTGGTATCCAAATTTTTGATGCAGTTTTTGGGGGGTCATCATCACCTATCTTGGCACCAAATTTGGTGGGTCTAGCTCAAAAACTGAGGGAGATATAGGCTTTTTTGACTTTAAAATGCGGGGGGTTGGGGGCGGAAAGGGGGCGTGGCTCCAAAATTTTTGATGCAGTTTTTTGGGGGTTGCTAATAGCTATCTTCTTACCAAATTTGGTAGTTCTAGCTGTAAGGATGTGTGAAATATGTGGATTTATCGGTTTTGAGTTATCGAATTTATCGATTTGCCAGCCCCCAGTTATCGTAGAACCCCCATCTTGACACTTTAATATACTATCCCATAGATAAAGAGAATTGGAAAGTTTCAAGTCTCTAGCTTGAAGGGTGTGCAAAAAAGTTGCGAACATACAGACGGAAAGACGGACAGACGGACGGACACCATGACGGACATTGCACAAACTCAATATACTCTTTACCTTCGGTATCGAGTATTACAACGTGATCTGACTATGGTAAACGAGAATATATATCAAACTTGAAATCTCTAGCTTATGTACTCTCTCAGATCGACACGTTCATACATCGCACCGCAAGGACATACCTATGTCGACACGGCTGTTGATGAATAATGTTAGCACCATTTAAGGACACCTCTCATAAGCGGATACTATAACTTTTATGTTGGTGTATATTTTCTAATAATTTAGCTCCCTTTGGGCGGACATAAATTGGCCGACATTCAAATTTTCACTGAAGACCAAAAATGCTTCTATCTGCCTGTTACACATATTTCATTTATACTTTATACGCATTTTCATCGATCAAAGGTATAATTAAGCAAGGTATGTTTGCCTTGCTTTATATGTTTGGATTGTTAACAGTTATCAATCGAAAGCACTTCAACCTTCACAACAAATAATATTAATAAAAAACAAACAAGAAGTCTTTAGTCTAGAAAGCTCGACAAGAAGCCTAGACATTACGCGTTGTCTTAAATATGCAATGACTAAACTCCAATTTGCTTAATTCTAGTGATGCACCCGACATGGCTCCCCATTCTCTTATATCATCTAAAATCTTTTTAAAAGTATTTTCAACTATTTTTTGATTTTTTATTTTAGTGTAGATAATTGCATCGTCTGCGTAGAGAGACAGTTGGATGTTTTTGTGTCTTAGTATGATATCATTCAGTTTATTAAAAGCTATTGTAAACAAAACTACTGACAGCCCTTTGGGATGCCATTGGAAAGAGGGTATATTTTAGAAAGAACATTATTAACTCGAACTCGAAAAGATCGGCGAGTCATGAAGGCTTTTACAGCGTAAACGATTTTCGGACCCACCTTCCAGAGCTCAAGTTGTTTGAGAACGGTGTGTACCACCACGCGATCGAAGGCCCTTTCAAAATCTGTCCCCAAAATAGAGACATGATTTTTTTGTGAAAGAGCATCCGACACGAAATGTTCGATCTGCAAAAGTGAATCCATCGTGCTATGTTGTTGTTTGAATGCCACTTGGTTAGTCGAGATTAATTTGTGTCGAGCCATGAACCATGAAAGTCGGCGGGCTATAATTTTTTCGAATAGTTTGCTTAGACAGGAGAGTAGTGAAATGGGTCTGAAGCTGTTTATGTCGTGTCCTGGTTTCGATGGTTTCGGTATGGGTACCACGATTGCAGATGACCATGTGTGGGGGTATTGACCGCTCTCAAAATTAAATTATAAATTTTTAACAACCTGAGCTTGGTGGCTGGGTTGAATTACACATCTGCAAAAAAAAAAATTGTTTACCATTAAATCTAACATTCAACAACACTTGTATAAATAACTTAGACTCATTAAAAATTTTAGGCATAACTTTTGACAAAATCTATAACTTTAAGCAACACTGTACACAATTAAAAAAAAAGACTAGAGTCTAGACTTCAAATTATAAAGTTTCTAAGCTCCAAATTTTCATTTGCACATACAAACACCCTTGTAAACATAACCAGAGCTCCATATCCTCGCTAAACTCGACTATGGCCTTCCAATTTTCGGTTGGAGATCAACATCTAACATTAAACTACTCCAAGCACCATACGACCTTGCTGTTTGTCGCTGTATTCATGCGTTCCCGACGTCGCCTACCAAATGCGTCTTGACGGAGGCTGGACTTCCCTCAGTTAAGCAAAGGCTACTGTCATCAACAAGAAAGCTCATTCACAAACTCTGCAATGTATCGAATACGAATGTGCATCAGATCTTTACGAAAGCATTGACCTCTAAGAGAAAATATAGGATTGTATCAGCCATCAGACGATGCGCGACGATATGGAAAGACCGTGACATTCCAATACAGGCCCGCATCACTCGAAACCATCGCTGTCCGCCATGGCTGTTACAAAACAACTTGTTTAACCTTAATCTGAACGAATACAAAAAGCAAACAACTAACAGCGACACATTTAGAAAACTTTTTGCGGAAGAAGCAAACAAATACAAGAAATTCAAATTTCTTTATTCGGACGCATCAAAAAACAACAACTGCATCGGTTTCGCCATGGTTGACAACAATGATAACATCCTCTCCGCCGGTGTTATTCCGGATTATTGCTCCGTTATTACGGCAGGAGCGATGGTCGTTCTAAAAGCATGCCAAATCGCGCAAGACAGCAGAGGAAAGTTCATAATATGCACCGACAGCCTACCTACCCTGGAAGCAGTAAAAAATACTAACTGTCACAACAATGTCATCACAGAAATCCGAAACATTAGTATTCGACACCCTCTCAAGATCACATTCCTTTGGGTTCCCAGCCATGAAGGTATAACCGGCCACGAATTAGCGGATAAAGCCGCAAGCTATGCCACTAGGGCCCCGCTCATCTCAAACCCCTTGCTCCATGGCAAGGACCTCCAAAAAATACTATCAACCCTAAACCAAGAAGATCTGGTCAACGACTGGGCGGCAGTCACACATCGCTACAAAAATTTTAATCCAAACGGAACCGCACAATTTCCAAAGAACATAGAAAACTACAAGATCTCGTTATTTATTCGCCTTCGCATTGGACATACTCAACTAACACATGAACACCTTCTGTGTAATAAGCAAAAACCATTATGCAGTTGCGGCTCCGTTATCACAGTGGACCACCTGCTCGACGAATGTCAGAACCTAGCGAGGAATAGAGCCTCCCTCTTCTCTAAAAATAGAAAACCCTCCTCCTAACTTGACACACCATCCATTACAAATATTAACACTATTTATAAGTATCTCACTTTTTGTAAATATCACAACATTCAGAACACTTTGCTATAATTGACAGTAGAGTCGTAGGCCAAAGCATGGTTGAATTATACATGGTTAGGTCATGAGCAACAGAAGGAGCCTGTTGATAAAACCACGCGAGTGCAAGAGAGATAGCATAATTTCTCTTTTATTTATTGCTTTATCGTCTTGTTTTTGTGAGCAAAAAAGAGATAGAACGATGTGTGATTCTGTTTACATTTTTCAAAACAACACCACGACTGAAAACAGCTGCTTTTCGACTAACAACAGGCTCCTAAAAATTGAGCGAGCTCTCTCTCTCGACCTAACCATGTATAATTCAACCATGGGCCAAAGCTGCTAGTACTCTTAATTCTATATTAAGCCATAATATTACATATTGTGATCTAAATTTAATAAAAAAAAAAAATTTTAAAAAAATTAAACTCCAATTTCGATTTTTCTAGTGTTTCTTAACAGATTTCAATGAAAATTTCACAGATTTCCATGTTCTGCCTAAAGACCTATACGCAGATGCTCGTACAGCGTCCGTACCGTAATGCACAGATTTTACGACCGTAACGACAAGTGTTGAAAAATTCACATATTGTGGCGGTAGGTTTATTGTGGCGGTAGGTTGATAACATTCTCTAAATAAATCGGAAACACAGCTGTCTTTTGTTTACTGGCCTAATAAAATAACTGAATTTAAAATGATTAACGACTAAAGCTTATTCCGTGTTTGTGTACAACTAACGCCATGCTGTTGGCGGTTAATAAAAATAAAGACAGGCTGCAAATGCAGAAAACAATGGTAGCATTTTAGTGAACCCATATTTGATGGGCAGAGCTGAGATTACCGGAGATTATGCTAAACATATCCGAAACTACTCAAAAGACTATAAAAATTCACCTTACAGATCTTTAACTGACAGTACGAGTCGTCCTGAGTTGAAAAATAAAAATTCATATGTATTTTAACTGTATCTTATTCATTAATTAAATTATTTTTATTCATTTCTTCTTGCCAAAACAATTTTGTCAATATTATCAGAAAAATATATAATTTGACTTTTTGTGAGCGTTATGAAGTGCTCAACATTCATTCCTTTGTTTGTCATTTAACCATTTTTAAACCCTGAACCCATAAAATGGGTAAAAAGGGTATAATGGTTTTGTGCAAAAGTATGTAAAAGGCAGAAGGAACCATCTCCGACCCCATAAAATATATATATTCTTGATCAGCATCAACAGCCGATATAGCCATGTCCGTCTGTCCGTCTGTATGAACGCGTCGATCTTAGAGACTACAAGAGCTAGAGACTTCAGATTTCGAATATAAGTTCTCCTATACCATAAGCAGAACAAGTTTGTTTCAAATTATCGATAACTATTCTGGTTTTCGATATACACATGGAATCAATTACAAAAAAATATTGAATTTGAAAAATGTAAAATGGGAGTTGAAATAATTTAATCGATTGAAGTTAAGTCAGTATACCAAAGTCTTTTATAAATTTAATATATTTATTGCAACTGGGTTCAGGGTATCTTCTAGTCGGGCTCTCCCGACTAGAGCCTTCTTACTTGTTTTTTTTTTCAACTATGTACATGCTTAGGTTTGTATTTTGTTTTTGTGAGTCCGTTTGCGATTTGGTCCTCTATTGGGCCCATTAACCAAAAAAATTTAAAAACTAAAATAAAAATTAAATTTTAAAAAATTTTCCATTTTTTAATTAAAAATTCCCTTTTTTTTTAAAAAAAATATTTTTTTTTTTTTTTTAATATTATTTTTTTTTTTTTTTTTTTTTTTTTTTTTTTTTTTTATTTATTTTTTTTTTTTTTTTTTTTTTTTTTTTAAATGTAAAATAATTTTTTTTGGTTTTTTTTATTTTTTATATTTATATATAAAAATTTTTAATAAAATTATATTAAAAATTATTTCATACCACACGGCCCAAAAAAAAAAGAAATATGTTATGTACACATACATAAGAACATGTAAATACACGCATATATAGTGAAATTATGTGAGGAAAAAACATGGCAACAATAATTTTTGCGCGTGAGTAATTTGTTGCCAATGGAATAAACAACAACAGCAATGACGACGAATCAATGGTGTTGCTGTTGTTGTTATAGTTGTTGTCTCTTGTGAGGCTTCCGCTGCAGGTAGAGGTCGCTCTTATACACGCACACACACAATGGGTTGCTTATGCTGAGTATGTGTGTGTGTGTTAAACTGGCTTTGGTAATTATCGGTTTTCGATGCCATATGCGGAATTGAGCACTAAGCATGCAACTACAACAGCAACACCAAGAACTGCTTAAGCCCATTTAACAAAATGTGAGGAGGTTGAGGGTAATCGGTGGGATGGGATCGAACTAGGGGGTGTTATATTCCACAGAATTTGCTAAGTAGACACAAAATGTTTCCCAGTTACAATTTGTCTGGCTGCTTTTGTACATACATAGTATGTATGAAACTATCTGTGTTTTAAGAATCTTTTCCACTCACGAGTCATGGGTGTTGTGTTTAGGTATTTTTATGCCCTAAGCTTGAGGTATAATGGGTATAAAAGTTTTGTGCCAGCCCACAGGCAGAAGGAAGCATCTCCGACACCAAACGATCTCTAAAGGTGAAGCAAAATGCACAAAATATCGATAGCTCCTCCAGTTTCCAAAATATTTATGTTATCGATAGCAAAGTCATATAGAATTTTGAAACATCATATAGACATAATATTCATAACATTCACTGCGATATATATTCATTTGCTAAAGATGAGTTCCTGACATGATTTGGATATTGGTTATACAAATAGGTTGGGATGTGAAACGATGAAATAAAAAAAAACAAAGTTTATATGGACAAATGGCAAAAACGGACAAGTAAGCAAAGCATAAGCAGGGCAGCAACAAGCCCATTATTCAATACAAACCACACACAAGTGAGCGCTACAGAGCGCTTCCAGACATTCCTCTGTTTTACGTACATACTATATTCACATTTGTATTTCCTATGCTATGTACAAATGTTTAGGATACTTATGTAGTTTTTTTTTTTTAGGAGTGAATCACGATTCAAATGCAGCACTAGGCAAAGGTAATAATAAGTTTAATAATATTTATTTTACAAACAAAGACACTGTTCCTAAGTCGGACACCAATTGTGGAGAGTTTTGTTGTCAGCGCGCTCTAATTACTGTCATCGATAGCTCTCAGCGTTGACTTGCTTTTTATGTGGTAACCAAGTACTTATACGTTGGTTGCTCCAGAGAAAAAAAATTAAAATGTCGATTTTTGTAATTTTTGTAATTTTGTAATTTTTCAACGCATTTGTAAATAAATTATTCTTAGATTCAGCAAAGATAAATAGATTTTTTCTTTTTCGTTTTTGAAACATAGTTTTTGTTCAATATTTTCGGTTCGACATACAGATATGACAAAATTATGTTTTTTCCTAAGTTGGACACCATTGATGTACCTTTATTGGACACCCCCTACCATAAAGTGTTACTTACATTTAAGATATGTTCATTCATTTTTATGTACTTTTCTGTAATTTTTAGTTGAAAATGAGTACCAAACGTTCAATTGGCCAATGCATATCTCCAAAATAGCTACTTCACATGCATCAATTGCGATTCTGAATATTCGGAGGATAAATTTTTCTGGCCACTTATCGACTCATTATTACCACAATTCGTTTGATTTTGATTGTTTCATTCAAAAATAAAAACTGCAATCAAAACTATGTTTAAGCATATCATTTTAGTTTATTTGGTGGATTTCCCAACTTAGGAAGACTTTTTGGAAAATCGAGATTTTTACATTTTTCAGTAAATGTTATGTATCATTTATCAAATGTTTCTATCGGCTTTGACAGATCGATGCGTAGTTGAACGAGCTTTCCTACAATACCAACAGTTAAGCTTTACGTTAATTTCAGACAGTTTTATGTCAAAAAATCTAAAATGATAGAAATAGGGGCAGTAAATAGAGACAGAAAAATAATCCTGGATTTTTTTAAACGCTTTGAGTTTCTCCTTAATTTGAACATTTCTAATTTTTGTGTTTCGGGTATAGTCGTAAAAACAGTGATGTCCTGTCAGGTTAGCAGCTAAGATGAGAAATGTCCTAGCTATTAGTGCAATAGAGCCAAATTTTGCTTATATTTCAGAGAACAGAAAAACCGGGATCCGTTAGAGAAGCTCCCTTTTTAAATTACACATGTTACAATCAATAATTTAAAAACGCATGAAGTTGGAAAAATTGGTCGAAATTGGTCAGCCGATTCATGAAGGAATATTTCATGGACAGATTCGGTTAATGTTGGTATGATTGGTAAAAATTACTTTAGGCCTTCTCTATGACTTATTTTTCAAATCATTTGATAAACATAAAGATTTTTACGAAGATTGCATTATTGGTGCTATTATTTCTTTCGCATGTTTTACCACATTTTCCAAAACCAAAAATTTAAAAAAAAAATTTCAATTACCTTATCAGGAACTCTACTTTACTTTTACTCTACGTTTAGGAGAAGCCTTAAGCATTACACAAAAAAGTACTGACTTGAAAAAATTGCAAAACTTGATGTTTGTTTCGTGACCTAAGCAAAAGTTGCTTATTATTTTCGCAGTTGTATATAAGTATATCGTAACGATGAAAACTTATACATACTCTACGTTTAGCGAAAATTCTAAGCATATTGATAAAAAATACTCACTTGACAAACAGACAAATTCGTTGTTTGCAACCAGGGACATTTATTCATATAATATAGTTATTTTAACATAAGTACCGTTGGAGCGCAGATCGCAGTGAAACTTACAGCTCCTACTTTCTTGCACGGCTGCAGCTCTTCCTTTCTTTTTTTGTAATTTCACAATGTGCCGAATTTAGCTTACCTGTCAAAGAGAAAAAATAAAAAATAAAAAGAAAATGAATTAAGGTTATTGGTAATAATTTTGCAATTAAAAGTCACTTAAAATAAATGCCATTTGCCTTAAACATCTTAAAACGTACAAGGTACAATCAAAATACAATATACCCCAAAAATCAGCGCTTTAAGTCTTGACCGAAAAGGGAATGTTTATTTTTTTATATTTTAATTGATTCTTTTTATGCAGATTTGTTCTACACCCCATAACGCATAACCTTGTCAAATATTTTAGCTGAAATCCATGCAGCTTCGCTTAGAAATATATATCATAATTTGTTCTCTGTGCGTAGAAATTACGTGCACAAAACGCATAATTTATGATGAACAGACATTTTTAAAAAGAGAAAAAAAAAATATACATATCTGTAATTTTTATAATTTGTCCCTCCCGATATTTTAAGCTTAAAATCTTAAATCTAATGTAAAAAAAAAACAAGTGGAAATGTTTCAGTCGGACGCAACCGACTGTGGCATACTCGTTACCAGTATTAAAACCGATAAAAAGACGCCTGATTGCAAAGGAAACATTGGAGTCGGACGCAACCGACCGCGGTATACTCGTTACAAGTATCAAAACCGGTAAAAATAGGCCTGATTGCATAGGGGTACAGATGCGGCAGTGATGTACGCTGCCTTAAAGATTCTCCGATGCAGATGGGGATGCCACCAGCTATCTTCCTTCCAAATTTGGTAAATTTATCTCAAAGTTTGTAAAGGGTTGGGGAAGTGGGCTGGGGTAGTATTGGTGGGCATGGCATCCAAGTTTTTAATGCAGATCTTTGTGTTATGTCAATTGCTATCTTCATACAAAATTCAGTGACTCTAGCTCAAAGTTTGTAAAAGGTGGGGGAAGTGTGGCTGGGGGCAGTATGGGTGGGCGTGGCATCCAAATTTTTGATGCAGATCTTTGGGGGTCGTTACCAGTTATCTTCATACCAAATTTGGTGACTCTAGCTCAACATTTCTGAAAGATACACGCATTCCCGTTTTTGACGAAGCGTTCATAGAAATCGGTAGGGAAACACCAGATATGTCGGAGATTGAAGTTTAGTCACTATGCAGTAGCTTAGTTGTGCGCACATATGTATGTATATACTATAAGCAATGAATGTGCGCGTAGTGTAGGGTTCAGGATATCTCCTAATCGAGTTGCCTCTTCCAGAGGTATCTTATTTTTTATATTTTTTTCATTTGAGCAAGTGAAAAATAGTATCAAATGAAAAATTTAAATAATTGTTTTGAAATAGTAAAATTTTAATTTTAGCTTGATCATTTTTAAATCAGAGGGCTTTATCCTTAATTTACGATGCAGTACTACAATTTTTAATTCTAGCTTTTTCCATGTTTTTTTTTTTTTTTTTTTTTGTAAATAAATTTATTTACCTATATGAATACTACATACTTAAATAAATCATTTAATTTGCAGGTTGTATTCAAATTCACTTTAAAAAGATAAAAACAAAATCCATTTCCATAAAAATTTATTAAAAACAACTTTGTATCTGTGAACAAATTTTTCGTAACCTGGATGGTGTGAACAAATATTTAGTCACCTGGATAATGTGAAGAAAATATTTTGTTCACACTATCCACTGTTCACACCATCCAGATTTTACTGTATTAATATGTAGAAACTTAAAACTAAATACGAAAATTTTCGAAATGAAAATTGCCACTGTATGTCCAAAGCTATTGTCAAAAATTCTTTAGTTTAATTGTAAATTATACAATTTACGATGTTTTTTCATTGTGTGTAGCTCTTAGTCTCCGAGATCTACGCACTTATATAGAATGGCACACGCACACAAAAAGACAGATGGACATGGCCAAAACTAATCGGCTGTTGCTGCTGATCAAGAATTCATATTCTTTATGGGGTTGGAGATGCTTCCTTCTGTCTGTTACATAAAGCTGCGGAAGAAATAATATGATAGGTAAAATTAGGCTTTAGATAAGGCCCAAATTAATTTTACCAATCATACCGACCTTAATCGTATCTGATCAAAAATTTTACACCATGCATAGTGTGACCAATTCACACCAATTTTGCATCTTCTTGCGTTTAAAATTTATTGATTCAACGTGTGGAGTTTAAAAAATTGGCATCTCCAATAGCTTATTTCGTTGCTTTCTTGCAGTCCTTAAAGGACCTCAACTGCTGTAGCAAATCAACTTTTTGTTAAGAAACTAGTTCAAAACACATTATAAATCACTTGTTTTTGGCCTTTATTTAAAGTTGTTAGTGTTTTTTATTAATTTAATAGAAAACCTAACCAATTGACCAACTTGACTGTGAGATTTTCAAAAATATATAAATTTTTTGATAATTTCGAACTTTTTCAGCTTTACAGAGCATTTTACGACCAATTACCATTAAATGTTGGCCCATTTACTCCTCAACAATCGAAATAATAGTAATAAGTTGTCAAATATAATGAACACATACTTTTATAAAGGTAGATTTGGTAAACATAACGATTTTTACGAAGATTGCATTAGTGATGCTATTATTTTTTCCGCATATTTTTACCACTTTTTCCAAATCACAAAAATAAAAATAAATGTTTCAAATATCGTATCAATAAAAACGTTTAGGGCAAGCTCTAAGCATTTAAAAAGTATACTCACTTGAAGAAATTGCAAAAGTTGATGTTTGTTTTTTGGATTGTAAAAAAAAAGTTGCATGGTGATGCCATTATTTTTTGCGCAGCTGTACATTTGCAGAAAGTCATTATACCATTTTTAACCATTTCATAAGTTCAGGGTACAAAAAGAAAATCCAGCTAGTGTAAATAATTTTATTTTCCTTGCGTGCAGTAAAATTAAACAAGTAAAGCTCCAGAAAACTAAAGCAAAAAAATTCTCTTGAGCCTAGACTATATTAAATAAGTTATTGTTTATTGCAGAATTTTAATCTTTAATTTGTTGGTGTTTCTAAGCAGATTTGGGTAAAAATTTTGCAGATGATTAAAATAATGTCTACAAGTATAAGGCGGAAAAAGTTATCGATATTGCATATCAAACCTGAAGTCTTTTGCTATCGAGTCTCTAAGACCACCGCTTTCATATACCGAAGATGGCTTTCTTTTGCGCAACTTCATTATAAATTTTTTTAAAGTAGGGTAGATAATGAAAACATGTTACCGCAATTTGAAATGTTATCCAAATTTAATTTAATATTTGACATAACTTTAACCAAAATTTTATATTTCAGTACAGAAAGTGTGACCTTAACCATTAACCTGTTAGCTGTGTAATTTTTTTTTTGAAATCCTTCTCACGTTGCGTAGTTAAAATTAAGCGAAGACGAGTTATCTCGTCTTACGCAACACAAGTGGTTTCATAGTAAATATTGTGAAAAAATGAAAACAAAGCGAATAAGATTTAATTTTTATTACTTTCAAATATTAAAATTTATTGAAAACAAGTAAATCAAAAAAATTTTGAAGACATGCTTTTATACGCTTTCTTGCATACATTTGTAATCGAGATTTTTTATCATCATCCATGCAATACATAAATATCAAACATGTTTTTGCTATTTAAAAAAAAATATAAAAAAGTTTAAATAATAAATAAAAAAAAGTACTCCTCGGTCGGAGTTCGAACCCACGATCTTCGACCTGTGAAGCGGCAGGTTTCCCTTCATGCCACCTAAGCTTGTCATATTTGACAGTCAAATTAGTAACTTAAGCAAAAGGGAAAACTGTTTTTCGTGGTTTTTACATGATATTACATATTTTAGCGTGCCAAAAACTTGAAAAACATGTATTGTCATCTGAAACACATCTTCGGTGAAAATTTCAGAGCTCTAGGTAGTCGGGAACTTGGTGAAAATTTGATTACAAGATTCCGGTACAAACAGACAGACAGACAGACAAGTCAAGTTAAATAAAAGCATGTAAAAATAAAGTAAATTAAACAAATATATATATTGATATATAATGAGTGGTATTTTTCAAAACAAGGCACCACACAAAGTGGTACTTTACAGGTAGAACACCATTAACGCGATTACTTTCGTAATCCATTTTTCGAGCAGATGGAATATTTTCGAGTTGGAGAAGATTTTGATGAAGTACTTGGTATATAGATACGTTAATGTTTTCCCAAAAGACGATAAAAAAAGGCGATAAAACATTTAATTTCTGAATTATTTGTCGGGAACCAGTCCTTCGCTCTTGATCATTCATTGTCGAACAGTTTATCAAAATAAAATAGACAATTTCGTTTGGCCGACTCAGGAACAGTAAGTTGTTGACCTGAGTTCCCACAAAAACTTAATGGAGCCCTGATGTTTTCCTGTGCATCCCATTCAGAACTTTCCATTTGATCATCTTCTTCAGATGCACTTTCACTAGATACATCTTGTGCAGATTCGCTTGCACTGGAAAAATCGTTCTCTGAGTCTGTTTCTGATATATCGCTTTCCTCAGATGATACAGGAAGGCTAAACGGATTTCGCTTTCTATGTTGTACAACTTCGTCGTTACCGTTTTCGCTCATCTTGGGGTAAAATTTAGTTATATTTCTTTGCCTTTTATTGTAACTGCTCTTTGTTTCAGCAAACAAGATATACTAATGGTTTTCATAGCGCACCCAACTTATTTATACTATATGCTATCATAAAATAGGCCTTCTCTGAATATAAAAAATGATGCAATCCTTTCTGCCGTTTGCAAAACCTCTCAAACCCATGCATTGGTAAAAAAAACCGGTAATAACGATTTCTATATGCAATGCGTCTAAAGAACTAAAAAAAAAAATCTATAAATCCCCTTGCAACTAGGTACCTCAAACACGATTCATTGATACGTTTATTTTGTTGGTTATCTAGGTACAAGAATTTTGCATATATGTACCTTGATAGCCCAAGTAAGGTTTCGCTAATATGTAAACACAACAATTAACTTTTATTGCTTTCTTGTTATTAAGGTTTTTCACAAAAAAGAAAACTAAAATAAGGTAAAAACCCATAGCGAAATATTCCATTTTGTATACCACAATAAAGAAGAATCTACCCTTATTTTGTACATTTTTTTAATCCATTTAGTAAAAATAAAACGAATTTTTATGACTAAATGACATCCTGCATTGGAACTTATTAACAAATGTTAGTCCTTATTTCTCCTCGGAATTCTTTACTTTCGAGGACGAGTTAACTCGTCATACGCAGTTAAGAGGTTAAAACTGTTTGGCGCATCAAAATCAACATACGGAATTAAAACATTTGAATTTAACACAAGTCAAAACGCCACTGAAGATGGAAACTAATTTTGTGTAGGAAACGCAGCTAAAGCAGAGACAAAAGCAATTTTTAATTACAACAGAACTGAAATTTATGCGCAAACTTGTTGGAAAAAAATGATGCTCTATTGAAATACTAGTAGAAAAAACTGAGGAGAGCGAGAAGAATCTGTGCAAAGAAAATCGAAATGCAGATTAAAAAAGCTTGTATTCAACACAGGTTGTGGACCTGGTGCTCGAAAAAATTCGATTGTCTGCGAGAGGAAAACTGTAATTAAATCTATGAGGTTTTCCCCACACACATGCAGCAAACAAAATGTCGGAAAATCTACAAAGTGAACAAGTGAAAACGTTGCAATCGGGCGCAACCGACTTAGAAATACTCTGATACCAGTATTCAAACATGTGGTAAAAAGATTGTTTACAAAAGAGGGTATGGGGGTGGGAGGTTTGGGCATATCGATAAAAAATTGAAGGTGCAAGTCTTTATGGGACGTCGCCAGCAATGTTAACACCCAATTTCGTGGTTGTGGGAAATATTTGTGTAAGATATATGTGTGTTTTATCAATTTGCACCCCGAGGTGTATCAAGTTGTTATCGATTTTCCAGCTCTAGTCGGCCTAGCGCCCCTATATTGAATCTTTGTCTGACGCAGACATGGACCAAGATTCAAGTGTTTCAAGCTGAAAGGGTGTCCAAGACACGAGCGTTCATACGGACGGACAGATGGACAGACTCCATGACGGACATTGCAAAAATCCAATGTACTCTTTAAATTCGGTTTGGAAGTATGTATAATAAACCAAATTGTAGAAAGAAAAAAAAGTTAAAGCGCAACGAAAAGCAAACTAATACCGCAGCAAGGCGTGCGGATTGCATGCTTGTCTGTACATAGGACGAGATGTGGAGCTTGCTCATATGAGTAACTCATGCAAGACCACACTGTCGTTCTTGGTCTTTAGTGGCAGGGATTAACAACGAGCCAAATGGCATGAGCTTGGGCCCAGACACCAGAGAAACTAAAATGCCAGGATGGGACCAGGCTCGTTGTGAAGCATGAGCGCCAAAGAAGGAGCTTCATTAGCATACACGCAGAGAAATTTAAAGGAAGAAGGAAGACAGATTTGTGTGTTTGTATGTGTGTCTATGTTGCAGATCTAAAAAATCTAAACAAAAAAATGGAAACCGGGTCGGTTGCAAGCGGCTTATGTATGTGCTACGCCTCTACGCTCCAGCCGCATGCCATAGATACAGTTGCGGGCAAATGAACAAACGCCAAGAAGAATGCAACGAAAAAAAAAAAGACAATCGAAAAATATCCCAAGGTAACGACTAAACTATCTTTGGTGAAGTTTTAACACCCTGAACGATAACAGTAATAACGTAACCAGAACAGTATTTCACTAATACTTAAAAAACAAGTAAGAAGGCTCTAGTCGGGAGAGCCCGACTAGAAGATACCCTGAACCCAGTTGCAATAAATATATTAAATTTATATAAGACTTTGGTATACTGACTTAACTTCAATCAATTAAGTTCGATATCTCCGGTGTTTCTTAACCGATTTGGACGAAATTTTCAGAAAAGTTCTATCGTTACCCATTATTTCAACCCTCATTTTTACATTTTCCAAATTCGATATTTTTTTGTTATTGATTCCATGTGTATATCGGAAACCAGAATAGTTATCGATAATTTGAAGCAAACTTGTTCTGCTTATGGTATAGGAGAACTTATATTCGAAATCTGAAGTCTCTAGCTCTTGTAGTCTCTGAGATCCACGCGTTCATACAGACGGACAGACGGTCAGACGGTCAGACGGACAGACGGACGGACAGACGGAAGGAAAGACGGACGGACAGACGGACGGACAGACGGACGGACAGACGGACATGGCTATATCGACTCGGCTGTTGATGCTGATCAAGAATATATATACTTTATGGGGTCGGAGATGCTTCCTTCTGCCTGTTACATACTTTTGCACAAAACCATTATACCCTTTTTACCCATTTTATGGGTTAAGGGTATAAAAAGCATAATTTTCGGACTTTAGTTTTAATCAGTCGTGACTCAATATGTAGATGACTATTTTAAAATAATTTTTGGTGGGCTTGTTTACAGTATACAAATTGTTCACTTAGTGAAGGAAAACTGTTTTTATTGAAAAAAATGTTTATTTGTATTGCTTGAACTCAAAAATTACAAAATCTCTTCTACAATTATACAGGTAAGATAATGCTATTAGCATGATCAATATTGCTTGCTAACCAAACATATTTTGTGCATTGTCAACAGCCAAAGATGCAACCAACGTCACGCCGCTAAAATTTTACTCTCACTTAAAATGCAACCAAGGTTTTCCCTTGACTGACTTTAAAAATCCGACTACCACGAAAAAGTTCATTATTATTTATTAACAAAATAAAACAAAAATATTATAAAAAAGAGGTGCTTAGCAAAAAGTCTTTTCATTTTTCGTGTCAATACATAGCCTAAGACACTCACAAATAACGTAGCTTTTTATTGGTAATGGAATTTTCAAAATCGGCTCAGTAGGTCCTGAGATTACTTCCTACAGCCTTATAAACTTTACTTTTTTAGAACATTAATATAGATGGTAAATATAGATAAATATGCAATTGTTCGCAACTAAGCAGAAACACATACTACATACGAATTGTCTTACTAATTACTAGTTATAATACCCTTTGCAAGAGTAAGTTACACAAATATTCAAGGAAAATCGAAGAGTTGAAGAGAAGAATTCAGAAATATGGAAAGACACGACGACAAAATAAAGAGTGCAATTTAGCAGGGTTGTCAGTGAGGTGGGGGTGGGGAGGGGTGGATTGCACAGCGCAGGGACGCAGGTGCAAGAAACTTCAACTTCAAATGGCACAAGCCAGAGAAATGCGCACCTGAGCAACCATTGTTGCACCCCCTTTTAAAGAGAGAGGGGAAAGCACAGAGGACGCAGCTTTGACTGCCGGAAATGAACATTGGAGTTGCTGTCAATGCCTCCGCTCAGCTCCTCCAAATGCTGCTGCAGGCACCTCGCCCTCTGGCAACTAAACACCGTAGAATATGTCGACCTTCCCCCACCCCCCTTTGAAAAAAAAACACACACACACACACACAAGAAATTAATTTCATTCATTTTGCCCGCTCTGTGCTATGTTTTCTTTTGGCACTCGAAGTTTTGTTCTGCTGGGAGAGTTTTGCCAGGCAGAATGGAACTTTTTTTTTGCAGGTAAGCCAAGCATTGATTGTCAGCTGGGTGGCAACTGCTTCCAAGGAAGAGAAACGGACACATACAAAAGGTAGCAGTAACTGCTCTGATGCTGATGATGATGATGATCATGATGGTGATAATTATGGTAGTGGTGATGATTATGATGATTATAACGATGATTGTGTTTCCGCCTTAGTACCACAACAGAGAAGCAAGAAAGACTTTTACCATTTAAACAACTAATTCTGTTATTATGCGTCTTTTGCATCGAAATAAAACATATTTTAAGAAAATTATCATAAATATATTTACACTATGCAACGTCATTTTTGTGTCAGACATTCCAATTAACTTATCTTTTAAATTTTGGCCTCGTTAACACGAATATCATAACCAAAAATTTTGTATAGATAAGCTTTCGTGATATTTTACACCAATAGGCCAAAATGCTGGGTTTTTTGATATGTTTGAAGTCATGTCACATGAAAAGTATATTGTTTTTATACTCGATACCGAAGGTAAAGAGTATATTGGTTTTGTGCAATGTCCGTCATGGTGTCTGTCCGTCTGTCCGTCCGTATGGTTGCAAGTTTTTTCCACACCCTTCAAGCTAGAGACTTGAAACTTTCCAATTCTCTTTATCTATGGGATAGTAAATTAAAGTGTCAAGATGGGGGTTCTACGATAACTGGGGGGCTGGCAAATCGATAAATTCGATAACTCAAAACCGATAAATCCACATTTAAATTATACATAAATTTGGTAGGAAGATAGCTACTAGCAACCCCCAAAAAACTGCATCAAAAATTTTGCAGCCACGCCCACCCATTCCGCCCCCCCCCGTTTTAAAGTCAATAAAGCCTATATCTCCCACAGTTTTTGAGCTATGGCCACCAAATTTGGTGCCAAGATAGGTGATGATGACCCCCTTAAAACTGCATCAAAAGCCGCCCCCATCCACCCCAACGCTTGGTCAAAAACGGGAATGCGTGTATCTTCCAGAGTTGTGGAGCTAGAGCCTCCAAATTTGGTGGGAAGATAGCTGGTAACGAAAAAAAACTGCATCATTTGGTGCCAAGATAGGTGATGATGACCCCCCAAAAACTGCATCAAAAGTTTGGGTGCCACGCCCACCAATACTGCCCTAGCCGCCCCCATCCACCCCAACGCTTCGTAACAAACAGGAATGCGTGTATCTTCCTGAGTTGCGGAGCTAGAGCCACCAAATTTGGTAGGAAGATAGCTGGCAACGACCCCCAAAAATCTGCATCAAAGTTTTGGAGCCACGCCCTCCATTTCGCCCCCCTTTCCCCACCTTCTACAAACTTTTAGCTAGTGTCCCCAAATTTGGTATAAACATAGCAATTGACATTCCACAAAGATCTGCTTCAAAAATTTGGATGCCACGCCCACCCATACCGCCCCCAGCCCCCCTTTCCTGACTTATTACAAACTTCGAGCTAGAGTCACCAAATTTGGTATGAAGATAGCAATTGACATTTCACAAAGATCTGCATCAAACATTTTGATGCCACAACTACCCATACCGCCCCCAGCCCCCAGCCCCCATTTCCCCACCTTTTATAAATTTTTGTGCTAGAGTCACCAAATTTGGAAGGAATTAAACTGCTATTTTGTGCAGCTTAACGTACAATTCGTCCACTAAGATGTGCATCAGCCAATCTTTGAACGCACCTCTTTTTACCCGTTTTTAATAAGGTATCGAGAATACCGCAGTCGGTTGCGGTCGACTGCAACGCTTTTACTTGTTTATTATTGTGATTTTCGTGTTCAGGAAACAAAACCTATAAGAAAAATTAAGTGAATGTTTGACAAAATTTTTTATTTGTAATTTCTTTGCATTGTGTCATTCAGGCCGGTTCTACAATCTGAGTCGAAAAGGAGTCGAAATGGATTAATATTTCGTTACTGTTCTAGATATCGATCGTCTTATACTCATGTTATACTCGATCTCGATAACAATCTTATATCGAGACATATGCATTTAAAATACTTGCTAGTAGTACTTTGCAATGATTTATACATTGCTATTTGTTTTCAAAACGATCCATTGTTACTCGGTATCGAAATGTAGAAAAGCACATCGTGCGGAATCAAATCGATCCCGAGCGCTTTTCGCGGAATTGAAAAGAAGAACAGGTCTGATTGTTGTGAGCAATTAAAAGTTCTTGTCCAAAACAATGACGTTACACTGGGCGGATGCATACCCAAGTATCGTTTAAAATTAAAATTAATATACGTTCATATAGTACATTCTGGATCGAAAGTCTCCATCTATATCATTTTAACAGTGTTTTTGTTTAACAAAGATACTATGTATAAAATATTGAAAACAAACGAAAAAATTGCTATATAAATGAAAATTCTCGGGCTATAAAGTGTGTCCTCTGCGCGCAACAGACGCAACAGAGGCAGGCAGTAAAGGTAGCAGCAGCTGCACAAATAGCAACAACTGAGCAACATTTGAGTTACGGAAATGAAACGTCAGGCCAGGCTTCAAGCTCTACAGCTCTTCATTGCTACGCAGCTGTATGTGTGTGTGGGCTCAAGAGTCCTACAGTTATACTGAAAAAGTTATAGTTCCTAAACCAAACGGCACCGAGGCCCCAGTTGCAGCCATTTGAGCAATTGGGCGTTGCTCCTTTTATACATAGCTAAAGAGAGCAAACGAAACAAAGGACAGTAGAAATAAAAAAAAAGAAGTAACAGAAGAAGAAGAACAGGCCTTGGCAAACGTGCCATGTACGTGGACGTGAATGATGTTTAGGTTAAATGGCGTAGTCGTAGACTACACGCACAAAGCACTCATATGCCGGACAGTGAGAGAGCCGCCATGTTTGTTTGTAACGTAGCTGTTAGCTTAGGAGCATGTCAACCCAACAACTCTCAACCATCCAACCTCCATTCCCTTACCCAAGACGAAAACTAAAAGTGTGGACTTTGGAGTTTGAGTTGAAGCTACCTTGCTACATGACCATCAGGCTGACCAATTTTTTCTTCTCCTAATTTTTTGTATGCTCTGATACCGAAAGTAAAGAGTATGTAAGGTGGTACCTCCGTCCTTCCGTCCGTCTGTCAATCCGTATGAACACGCGTTTCCTCGACATCCTTTCTGCTTGCATATATCTGGGTCCATGCCTGCGTCAGACTAAAATTTAATATAGGGGCGCCACGCCGACTGGAGGGCTAGAAAATCGATATAAAGTTGATAATCCTCTGGTTGCAAATCGACAAAGCACACACATTTGCCATATTTTAACAGCTACTCTTAAAAATTTGATAAAAAAGTGTGGAAACCATGCCCACTCCTGCGTCCCCCCGCCTCCCGGCTTTTAATATGGAAATGCTTAATTTGGTAGAAGTATATGGTAATATTTCCCAAAGTCTCCATTGGAAAATTGGTCACCACGCCCCCAAACACCTCCGCTTGTCGCCCCAGTAGCCTTTAAAAACCTGGCATGCCGGTATCTTACAAAATGTTTTAAGCCAAAATGACCAAATATGATAGGACGATAGCTGATGATATTTTAAAAATATCTGCATCAAAATTTGCGGGCCACATCCACCCCAGCCTCCACGCCTTTTAAAAACGGATATGCCAATATCTATCACAGCGTTTATGCCAGAGCCACGAAATTGGTTGGGAACATAGCTGGCGACTTTCCCCAAAGACGTGCACCAAAAATTTATTAATGGACACAACCCTCTTTGTAAACAAACTATTTACCACCTATTTTAATACTGGTATCAGAGTATCTCGCAGTCGACTGCAACGTTTAACTAGTGTTTTTTTTTTTTTTTGTATATTGTGTGTGTGTGTGTTAATTTTAACGTCGCTACTGCTTTGTGTTTGCGATTCTGTTCTACACCAATAGTATACCTCACTCGCTGGTCACCTAAAAGTAGACCACAGATTTTTAATTTAACTGCAGCTTAGCATTTTTTTCTCTT
Organism: Scaptomyza montana; assembly: GCA_018904305.1. Taxonomy (NCBI): domain Eukaryota; kingdom Metazoa; phylum Arthropoda; class Insecta; order Diptera; family Drosophilidae; genus Scaptomyza; species Scaptomyza montana. The sequence continues at coordinate 145,377 of JAEIGR010000085.1, read as the reverse complement.
GCCACGCATCCCACAGGATAACCTGGATGAAGAAGATAGTTGGTACATACAGAAAACGAAATTTTACTTTTTAATAAACGAAAACTTTTTTAAAACAGCGTTGACTTAGCTTGTTATACTCGATACTGAAGGTTAAGAGTATAAGTCAGTATTGTGCAATGTCCGTCATAGTGTCTTTTGTCTGTCCGTCCGTATGATTTCTTATGTTTCTTGGATTACAGTTGTCTGCAGATATCTCGGCAGATATTCGCTTAATAATAAATCTCAGATAAAAATAAAGATATTCGAAAAAAATAAAAACATATTCCATGTCCGGCAACATTTTACCGTAATTTCCTGTTCCCAGCGATATAAATGCTTAATACTTGTACCAAAGAGCATAGAATCTATGCAAAAAAAAAAGCGCAAGCAATAAAAACAAATTAAACCACAAAACTACAACTAGCTTCGTCAAAACGAAACATCACACTGAAGGTACAAGAATATATTAAAAATAAATAAAAGCGTCTTTTAAGAAACCCTTTAAGCTAAAGGGTACAGGGACTTAAAATTTATCAATGAGAATATCTTAAAATAAAAATTATAAATGTGGAATTCGTATTCCTAATAAGGTCCCTCAAAGAGCAGAATTAACATTTGACGTCAACGCGGCAGAAAAATAACAAAATTGTATTTAATTTATAATATTATACACCTAAAAACACCAAAACTAAGAGTTTTAATAATGCAACATTCTTACTTCCTGTGTTCTTTTTTTTCAATTTTTTTTTTTGCTTCAAGAATTTATTTGTTGCTCCGTAACATTTTAACTTAAAATCATTCGCTGAATTTGTTGCCCGTAACATACTACTATGACCCTTAAATTGTTTAATGCATGTTTCCATTCCAGTTTATAATCTAAAGGCTGCAAACCCTTCTACTCCCTTTGCCTACAAACGAATGCTTCAGAAGCCAAAACTTCATCATGTAAAAGGGGTCTAAGAAACAAACCGCACTTTGCACTTGAAGATTTCAGCAACAACGTCGTTTTATGAATGAATTGAAAACTTAAAGAGGCAGCAATACCGCAACAACAACAAGAACAAAAAGCAACACACATAAAATAACGACGCGTAGGTGGAGAAGCATAGAGCAGCCAGTAATAGAAGTCGCCGCCTCGCAGCTGCTGCTGCTGCACATTGAGGAAGTTTGAGTTATCAAAATACTCAACACACACAACCACAAAGCATGCAGTGCAAAAAACATATGAGAGAGGAGAAGAGCGGCGACAGACAGCAGCTGACGAAAATGGTACGCGACGATAGGCTACCAAAGCAGAAATGGCAAAAAAATTTCGTCAATGTGTGTGTGTTTGGTTGGATGAAAATCAGCCGCTAAAGCAGCCGGCATTTTTATTATTATTATTATTATGTGTTATGTTATGTGAATTTTCTGCTTTACTCTCTTTCGCTTTTTTGAACTTTGCCTTTGTACGTTTTATACTTTTATTTACATTGCGCGCGACGCCACTGTCGCTGTCTCTGCCTCTGCCAGCGACTCTGTTTCCTTCATGCTATTTTATTACTCGGTCGCTCGGTCACATGAGCGAGTTTCACGTCTTTCACTTCGCCACTTTGCTTTACATTACATTACTTTAGCTTTAGCATCTGCTTCTACTCCTGCTACTTCTTCGGCATTTGCTTTTGATATTGCTGCTGCTGCTTCTGCCGCTTCTTGTTCACGTTTTCTATCTTTGCCGCCGTCTCGTAAGTGTGTGTGTTTGTTATGTTAGATTTTTTGTTGTCGTCTCGTTTATTTTGATTCCAAATAACTTTTACAGGTTTCTTATTGCTTTTATTATTTCTTGTTGCTGTAGGTCGAGTCGAGACGGAGCACTTTCGCTTTCATTCTACATCATTGCCTATTTAAAGGCGCGATACATGTAGAAAAAAGCCACAGAGGTGTTTCAAATTCAACACTTAACAATATGACTATGATTTTATGCAGAAAGTTGGACATGCTTTAATACCTCACTATTAAAGCTTATAAAAGTTGTTAAGTCGAACTCCCATACAGCGAATCGCAATAAAACTTCTTTATTGACATTTGATTCAACCAAATTGCAGTGTTCTGGAATTGAGATGTTTTTTTTAAAAAGAAAGTTTCGTAGTACGGAAGAACAAAATGAAGTTGTTCGACTGTATCTTCTTTTTGAGTCGGGATACTTCATAAGAATTGAGCTTTCCGTATCAAATATTGAACCAATTTTTGTTGTTTGATCAAAAGCTTATTTTCAAGAATTTTTTTCCGAAGTGGTTTAATCATAGGCTCAAAGTTTGTAAAAGGTGGTGAAAGGGGGGGCTGGGGGCGGTATGGGTAGTTGTGGCATCAAATTTTTTGATGCAGATCTTTGTGAAATGTCAGTTGCTATCTTCATACCAAATTTGGTGAATCTAGCTCAAAGTTTGTAAAAAGTGGGGAAAGGGGGGCTGGGGGTGGTATGGGTGGGCGTGGCATCCAAATTATTGATGCAGATCTTTGTGGAATGTCAATTGCTATCTTCATACCAAATTTGGTGACTCTAGCTCAAAGTTTGTAATAGTGGGGAAATGGGGGCTGGGGGCGGTATGGGTGGTAGTGGCATCCAATTTTTGATGCAGATCTTTGTGGAATGTCAATTGCTATCTTCATACCAAATTTGGTGACTCTAACTCAAAGTTTGTAAAAAGTGGGGAAAGGGGGGCTGGGGCGGTATGGGTGGGCGTGGCATCCAAATTAGTGATGCAGATCTTTGTGGAATGTCAGTTGCTATATTCATACCAAATTTGGTGACTCTAGCTAAAAGTTTGTAAAAGGTGGGGAAAGGGGGGCGAAATGGGTGGGCGTGGCTCCAAAACTTTGATGCAGATTTTTGGGGGTCATTTCCAGCTATCTTCCTACCAAATTTGGTGGCTCTAGCTCCACAACTCTGTAAGATACACGCATTTCCGTTTTTGACGAAGCGTTGGGGTGGATGGGGGCGGCTAGAGCAGTATTGGTGGGCGTGGCATCACTATCACCTATCTTGGCACTAAATTTGGTGGCTCTAGCTCAAAAACTGTGGGAGATATAGCCATTTCTGATTTCTAAATGCGGGGGAGCTGGGGGCGGAATGGGTGGGCGTGGCTCCAAAACTTTGATGCAGTTTTTTGGGGGTCGTTACCAGCTAGCTTCCTACCAAAATAGGAGGCTCTAGCTCCACAACTCTGGAAGATACACGCATTCCCGTTTTTGACGAAGCGTTGGGGTGGATGGGGGCGGCTAGGGCAGTATCGGTGGGCGTGGCATCCAAACTTTTGATGCAGTTTTTGAGGGGTCATCATCACCTATCTTGGCACCAAATTTGGTGGCTATAGCTCAAAAACTGTGGGAGATATAGGCTTTTTTGACTTTAAAATACGGGGGGGCTGGGGGCGGAATGGGGAGGCGTTGCTCCAAAATTTTTGATGCAGTTTTTTGGGGGTTGCTAGTAGCTATCTTCTTACCAAATTTGGTAGTTCTAGCTGTAAGGATGTGCGAAATATGTGGATTTATCGGTTTTGAGTTATCGAATTTATCGATTTGCCAGCCCCCAGTTATCGTAGAACCCCCATCTTGACACTTTAATATACTATCCCATAGATAAAGAGAATTGGAAAGTTTCAAGTCTCTAGCTTGAAGGGTGTGGAAAAAAGTTGCGAACATACGGACGGACAGACGGACGGATACCATGACGGACATTGCACAAACTCAATATACTCTTTACCTTCGGTATCGAGTATAAAAAGGGCAAACATCTAAAAAATGGCATTACTTTACATTTACTGCAATTAAGATTTAAAAAATGTACTTTACACCACATTTGAAAGTTGTCTAAATCTCTTTGAAGCTGTTGAGCAGCAAGGGGAGTTGCAGCCGACGTGCATAATTTTACATCATCAGCGTACATCAAAACCCGAGAGATCTTTATAACCGATGGAAGATCGTTTATTAACAAAATAAATAATAAAGGACCAAGATGACTACCCTGTCGAACGCCTGAAGTGAGCTGAACTGTCTTGGAAACGGACCCTTTAAATAAAACCCTCTGAGTTCTAAGAGTTATGTAGTCTTTAATCAAAGAACTAGAATATTTAGAAGCCCAAGAGTTCTAGTTTATGTTTTAGGAGATGATGATCTACAGAGTCGAAAGCCTTACTAAAATCAGTATAAATAACATCCGTCTGCAATTTGTCCCGAAAACCCTTGATAACAAATGAAGTAAGTTCTAACAAGTTAGTGGTAGTAGATCTTTATTTCATAAATCCGTGCTGGCACGGTGAAATAATAGATTTGCAAAGGTGTTGAAGATGGGAGGTTATAAATTTTTCAAAAACCTTAGGAATAGCAGACAACTAGGGGTATCTCCACTATAATTTTGAACATTAGATTTGTTTCCTTTTTTATGGAGAGGAATAATAAATGACTCTTTCCAAATTTTTGGAAAGGAGCCTAACTCCAGGGACAAGTTAAACAGTTTGAGCAACGGCTTTAAAAGACCATGAGCGTCAGGTCCTGGTGAAAAAATAGGTTTCAAAACATGTAGATTATTTAAAAGTGAGTTTTCAGAGTTTCAGAGTTTTGAACACAGATTTGTTCGATTTACTTTTATTTAAGTGGTTAGCAAAAGCATCTCTTTTAAATAGGTCTCGTGGCCAAGAGAAAATAGTCCCTCAGTTTTTGCAACCAACCACACCTTAGTTTTCGCAATTGGCCAAATTTTAATAGGTGGCGTTGAGCGAGGTCGTACTGTACATATATTGTTTCTGAATTTAACATAAAAATCGTTAATCTTACATTTATCTTTAGTCCAAGTTTACTTTTTGCCGCTCTAAGCAGTTTCTTAACTTCCCCATTTTATATATAAGCAACTAATTTAATTTGTCAAGCATTGTTATAGTCTATGTTCACATCCCCCTCAAAGTCCACAGCCCTATTTTTGTTTAAGAGAGACAACAATTACATAAAAGTCAGAAGTTGGGCAAAAAGGAGTAAACCCAAACCTAGCAACTAAAATAAAAAGAAACTTCTAAGCGCCAAATGAAAAATCTCTCGTTTTAATTTCTCTATAGCTCACCCAAAAGAAAAAAAGCAAACACCGAGGGCTGAAACAGAGCGAGAAAAATGCTCTTCATGCCGCCCACACACCTACTAAATAACCGTGTTTTTTTTTGGTACGTTTGAACTCATCAGCAGTTTTTTCGTCGATTTTGTGTTTGGTTGTTATTGCTTGGGGATCGGGTGGATTTTTATTTCTCAACTAATCCCATGCCACTAGACGACGTCGTATCTCAGGGCACACCCAGTTATTTTCGCCATCCACCACGCCCGCCCTTTTTATCCACGTCGAATTTTTTCTTTTAGTTGGTTCTTTTGGTACGTTTAAATTCTTATTGTTGTTGCAAAATATATATAGATTACATTTGTGTTGTTTTCAGCTCCAAAATGTAGATACAGTTATATTTGTATATATCTATATACTAGTGATAGTGTGTGTGTGCGTGATTGTAGCAAAAAAAAAGGTTGGCGTTTTTTTTTTTATGCGCCCCATTTTGCCTTGCTTCATTTAGCTCAGCTTCCTCAGAGATCTGCGTTTCCGTCGCTCCCTCGATTTGGCTACCTCTTACTTGATTTTTTGCAAGGACCAAGCGGACAAAGCAGCAACCAAACCGAATCAAGCTTAAACAGACACAAGCGAGAATTAAGTAGGGAACCCACAAGCCAGAGGAGACGAATCTCTAAAAGTTGTCCATATCGAACTGCAGACCAAACAGAACTGAACTGAACGAATCAGAACAAAATTGAGCAGTTAGTTTATTTCTTGTTTCTCATTTTCAGCCTATAGGAAAATTATTGTGAACATTTCTGTGTTTTGTCTTTATGGTTTGGGCAGTGGGTTGAAAACCTCTCAACCCAATGTTAATTCCTTCTTCCTTGTTTTCTTTACAGAAACATTCGTGGTGAAGGAACATTTGCTAGTACTCTAAGCATCTATCTAGCTCCTTCGATGAATCATTTTTGTTTAATCTAAATTTGTAAATTTAAATAAATTAATTAAATCATATTTGCAATAATAATGAATACTTTACGCTTTCCAAGATACGAATCAATAAAAACTTTCATTTTATAAATACCTAAATGAGTTTTTTTTTTAGAAATGTTGGGTGTGCTTTTGAAGCCACCTTGCTGCGACTCAGAAGTTGTGATTGATGTTGTTGGGCGCCTTACCGCTCCCCAGCTACACCCCCCCCTCTTCCTTCACCCAACGTCTCTAATTCGATCGATTAAAAGACGAAAACGAAGTGAAACCTTTACTGAAAACTTACACCAAGAAACCACCCTTAAATAAAAAAATGTTTGCGAAGGCGAAGTTAGAATAAATCTCATGAAAAAAAATAATACGAAAACAAAAAATAAACGAGTAAGAAGGCTCTAGTCGGGAGAGCCCGACTAGAAGATACCCTGAACCCAGTTGCAATAAATATATTAAATTTATATAAGACTTTGGTATACTGACTTAACTTCAGTCGATTAAATTCGATATCTCCGGTGTTTCTAAACCGATTTGGACGAAATTTTCAGAAAAATTCTACCGTTACCCATTATTTCAACCCCCATTCTTACATTTTCCAAGTTCGATATTTTTTTGTTATCGATCGCATGTGTATATCGGAAACCAGAATAGTTATCGATAATTTGAAACAAACTTGTTCTGCTTATGATATAGGAGAACTTATATTCAAAATCTGAAGTCTCTAGCTCTTGTAGTCTCTGAGATCCACGCGTTCATACAGACGGACAGACAGACAGACGGACAGACGGACGGACAGACGGACATGGCTATATCGACTCGGCTGTTGATGCTGATCAAGAATATATATACTTTATGGGGTCGGAGATGCTTCCTTCTGCCTGTTACATACTTTTGCACAAAACCATTATACCCTTTTTACCCACCCATACCATTATACCCATTTTCTTAAATAAATTTGACTGCCACTCTTAGCCCGCCGCCCATTATAAATTCTGAGAGGATGGAAAGTGAGTGGCTTTTGCTTGGGTCGGTAGTTCGATCGGGCGGCTAGCCACCCCCAGCGAGCAACTCATTTAAGCACAAAAAAATAAATTAAGAAGTAGCCGCTACCGTCGTCTTTGGGCTGTACAAATGATTGCAAAGAAACTAAAAAATAAGAGAGAGAGAAAAAGCTATATCAGGCATGGCGAATATAAAATACCCTTCAAACCGAAATCCATCCGGTCACTTTCAAAACTCATCCTTAACTGATGATAAGATTATTAAGATGTGTTACAAGTTGCAACCCAAATTACATAAGGAATGTCTAATGCAAAATTAAAAAAAATATATTAATGGATGCGTTACATACTCCGTAACAAAGTCATAATTCCCGTTGTATGGTATGGTAAACACACGGAAAACGGGAAAGTGAGACAACAAATTTAACTTCAAACAGCGCGAAGAACAAAAAATTAGAAGAAACAAATTGGAAAATATAAAAATCACTGCCTCGAAAATAGTCTGATTATGCTATCTGTGTAAGTTCTGCTTATAAAAATTAAATTTTTTTGTTTGTAAGCTTCCCCCAAGACAGCCCCTCAGCCTTTGTCCAACAACTTCCCAGCAGTACTGGTGTTGGCGATTAGCCATGCTTGAACTACCTACTCTACTACTTCCTACAAGGGTAGTTCAAAAAGTAAACTTAAGCTAACGACTCAGCTGATTCCTACATGGTAAGTACCCCTTTGGTAAGCGAACGTCGAACTATCAATATGGTTGCATGGTTTTGTCTAATTTCTTATTTTCGAGCTGAAGCATGAGAATGATTGGCAAAATTAAATCCATGGTCGCTAAAGAAAAAAAAATTATTAATTTAAACTATTTTTTTTTTTTTACTTCTGGCTAGCCAAATCAGCACCCATATCATGGGGACCAATTTCACTAGTTCGCGGTAAGCAATGTGATGTCGATTGACCATATAGGCGGACATTGCGTTAAGTAGGTAATGGAAGTCGCCTAGTGAGAAGTAATTACACCTCCCTTGAACTATTGCCCAGTACTGCTGGGTAGACACTTACAAACACACCCACAAAAAACGCCCACAATTTCAGTTCCATTTCCATTTGCACAGCTCAATAGGCCTTGTGATAAGCTCTTTTCCCACTCTCCTCCTTCTTCCTCTCCATACACACACCTACCCACACGACACTGCCCTGAATGTGTTCGGCCGAGTGATGAGGGTGCGGGGTACGAGGCACAATGCACCCGCACTGAACGCAGGCAAGTTGGGGCAGTTGCTGTTCGGGGCTTGATAACCCGCTATTGTATACACAAAAGCTTTAAGGCAACCGGCGCATAATCGTTAAACACCTCCTCTCCCCTCACTCTCCTGTACACCCACCACCCTGACCATACCTTTGACCCGGCTTGTATTTATCTTGCTCAATATAAGCGTTTGTGCTTTGATTGTGGATGTTGTGGAATAGTTTCTGCGAGTGTACCATTTGTGGCCGCACTGGAAAACCCCCAAATATAACACAACTACCTTCGTCCATTCTCCCAATCCTCCTTTTGCAAAACCACCCAAGGCAAAGTCTCGTTTATGTCAATTGATGTCAGCTCAGACAAACTGATTTTGGCTTGACTCTGTGGCGTTTTAATGTTTTTTTCTATGTTTTTGTAGTTGTTTGTTTATTTTTTTGGCGTTGGCGATCATTTGATGTGTTCCAACGATTTTATTAACCTGTTATCTTAAGGCAATGTAGAATTGAAGCGTCATTTATGCTCTCTGTCCTTACTACAACTCTATTTTGCATTTTTTCATTGACCCGAAGTACTGTTTTTCCCGTAACACGCACATTTCTGAGGGACACGAGAGATGGAAGAAAACTATATATAAAAAAAATTTAGATCTATTTCCGAACAGACATTAGACAAACTAGATTTTGTTGGAAATCGAAAAGTGAAGCACACAAACAAAACAAAAAGAAAACATTCAAAATATATAGGAACATTAAGGGGCAACATGGGTTTCATGGCTTCCAAAAATAAAATTGTTATTGTCTTATTAATTTGTACAACATCTGAAGAATATATTCCCAAATTTTCAAGTCAATCTGAGTAATTGTTTCGAAGATACAGCCTTTTAAAGTTGCGAGCTACTTGAATACTACTTGTCACACAAAACTTTAAACGCGTTTTTCTCCAAACTGTGTTTACAAAGTTGGTTGTCAAGATTTCTCGAATAAATTTTTTTGGAAAAAGGTGTACCAAAAAAAAAATTTTTTTTCATCGTTCATTTACTAGTTTATAGTCTGAACTAAAAGAGGAATTTTTGTTTTTTCATCTCAAATGATCCTGCAAGCATATTTTTTCCGAGGGATCTCCGGAAATTACGTCGCAATGGCGGAGTTCCTAATATGAATTGATTTGAAAATTAAAGAAACTCTTTGTTAAATAATATATTTTCGGACTAAAAATAGTTTGAATGAAATATATTATTTTTTACAGGAAGAAAAGTTATTGAAACTTGGCCGCTTTTTTTACCGAGGAAACCCAGGTTATCCCTTAAAATATTTGAATTTAAGTGCTGTTTAAAATGCGTTATCTATTTAAGGGGTTACCTAACTTGCAACTTATAAGTTTTGTGTTTTTTCTTCTTCTTATTTTTGAGGAAAATCTATCTGCGAATACGTCCAAAATAAGAGCGTTGAAAGAGAAGATTTTGTTGCGTAAACGACTGAAATTGAAACTTTTAACGTACCTGAAAACTACTAAACCGATCTTTTAAAATTTTGCAGGCTTATTCGGTACATAAAAATCTACTCTTTGATAGTTTGAATTTTTTTTTTACTATTGCCGTTATTTTGTTTTTAAAATCTATTTTTAAAAACCCTTCAATATATTGTTATTTAAATAAATCCATTAACATTTCTTGTTTGGGATGGTTGAGTACGCCGCAATTTTGGCGCCGCAAACCACCAAAATAAAAATAAAACTTATTTAGCAGTCATTTGCAGCTAAAATATACAATATTTTCGAAATAAATAAAGTTCTTATAATAGTGGAAAAAATAAGTTTTAATTATATATTTTGAGCGGTTTTGTGGTTTTCGTAAAAAGATTGCATGAAAACGCTGCAAGGGCAAATGCAAATGGACTTTCAAGTCGAGTGTTAAAGGAGGAAATGAATTCCGAGATCCTTTAAATAAAAAGCAATAGGAAACTACACTAAACTTCATTTAATTTTATTAGACTTGTATATTCTGTACTGATTTTAATCAAGTTTAACATTTACATTCAGTTTTATTCTTAATGTTCCTATATTATTTACGTGTTCTATAGTGAAAGCTATAACGCTTCAAATAATTTCAACTTCGTTGTCGGTGTTTCAAAGTTCATAAGCCCGATCTGGTTGCTCTCGTTAAACCATCATCTTACTCTCACAATTCGTTGATAATTATCCTTAACATTATTTTTGTAAAAAATTTGGTTGTCTTAATTTTAATTTCAATTTTTAATTTTATTTAAATTTTAATTAATTTGGATTTTATGTCAGCTGATCTTAGTTGACAATAAACAAATAACCAAACAAACAAACCTTATGAGTAAAAATATATTATTTTGATCCTTAATATTGATCGTTAGAGGACTATGGATGAAAGGTATTGAAGAGGAGAACATATATTTAAATCCTCATTTATGATATACCGCCCGGTTCGAAGGAAAGAAAATTTAAAATCAATTTTAAACACCAACTTTATTATATAAATTTAAATTACAGTTTACGAAAAAAGTTGAAATTTTTTATTCAAATAAATTGAAAATAAAGACTTTTTTTGGAACCCCTCACTCAAAAAAATGTGTTTGGAAGATTTCAAATTCAACTTAGCCCTTTTTTTTTGCTTTAATTTTTTTAATCGCATTAATTTTATCGCAATCCCTGCATTAACCAAATTGTGTTACAAATTACAATAATTGTATTTTTTCGTAATGCATTCTTTAGGCCTTTGCCTAAGCAAGAAATCAAAGCGTTTAATTGCCGAAACGTGATTTCAACTACTTGTCAAACTTTTGAGGGATTATGCAAACAAGATATTTGCAAAGCAGCTGTCATCAAAATGTATACAGTACCAAAGAAACAGTTGACAAGGACAAGGACCTAGTACGAAAACCTGTACATAGGGCGTATAGTTTTGAAGTTGACAAGGACAAGGACCTAGTACGTAAACCTGTACATAGGGCGTATAGTTTTGAAGTGATTCAAAAGTTAAGTTGTCACCATCTGAACTACAAGGTCTAGCAGAGTGCATGGTGTACCAATTGACACCATCGGTACTTTTTTAGTAAATTTAATCTTCCAAATCTGCGGTATTTTTAAACTGATTCCCCAAGATGATTAATTGCACTCATTAATATTACAGTGAACATTAGGTAAGTTTGAATGTATTAAAAGCTTAATGTATTTGAAAAAGTATTACCATTAAGGAAGTTATAAGTCTTGAGCAACTTGAAACAAAATTTATTTGAATTCCAAAATGTTGTTTAATGGCAGGCATCTGACACAAAAAAATTCGCATACTATTTGATAACTTCTAAGATCCAGTGTCCAGGGTATCGTTAGTGTGTAGAAAATACATATCTCATATCTCAACTTTTTATACCCTTCACATGTGAATCAGGGTATATTGACTTTGTCATGAATCTGTAACACCTTAAAGGAATGATGGGAGACCCCATAAACTATATATCAAAATGATCAGGACGAGCTCAGGAATTGATTTCCGTCTGTCCGTCCGTCTGTCCGTCTGTCAGTCTGTCCGTCTGTCCGTCTGTCCGTCTGTCTGTTTCAACACGATTTCCGGCCAAACTGCTGAACCGATCTTGATGAAACTTTCACAGATTGCTTAGATCATGTCGGGTTTGTTCACTATGAAATTTCATCCCGATCGGAGCATTCTACGACATAGCCACCATACAAATTTACCATATCAACACGATTTCCGGCCAAACTGCTGAACCGATCTTGATGAAACTTTCACAGATTGCTTAGATCATGTCGGGTATGTTCACTATGAAATTTCATTTCGATCGGAGCATTCTACGACATAGCCACCATTCAAATTTACCATATCGTACTATCAATTGTTGTCTCTGTCGTGCACTTTCAAGTACCTACATGTCAAATTGTTGTTGTTGCACACGAACAAGTAAATGATGCTCAAGAGTAAAAATATTAGCGAAAAATTACCAACAACTGCACAGAAACATAAGAGGGGGGTGCATTGATTTGGCTGTGTGAAGGGTATCATAGTCTTGGCATAGCCAAAATTAACTATGCGCCACTATGTTTTTTTGCTCAATTTCATGTCATTTGTATTCAAATACTGTTTCATCTTTGGTTAATAGCAAGTTTTGCTGTCTGAAAGCCGCTCCTTGATGAGTGAACTTACTTTTTATGACTTTTGCAGCACTGCAATTTTAAACTACCTATGAATTAACATATGTAGTTAGATACGTTAGTAAGTATATTTATAAATTTGGTACTACAGATTAACAATTGATTAAATGAAAAGAAAATGTATTTTGCATAAGGGAAACTAAATAAAGTGATTTCTAAACATCTTATAATATCTTCTCAAAGCAAAAACAGAAGATGACGTTGTTTTACAAAAGCTTTGCAAAGCGGGTCCAAATTTTTCAGTGTGTGAGCCCTAATGCGCGTAAAGATTACGACTAATTATCAAAGAGCACGATAAATCATATGTTACACAATAATCGATTAATTAATTTCAATTTAAATTTAAATTTAAATTTCAACACAAATTACATATAATTAATTCACTTTGTATGTAGTATGTACATATATTGGAATTTTTTTATTGGGTACATACAAAAAATCTTCGCAAAGTTTTGTGTTCTTAAGTGATGCTGGGCTATTGAAAAACACTGAGGAATTTGCAATTGTGTGACTTCATCACTATACTATATATAGTTGGCATAACTTTCACATTTTGGATTCCGAAAACAGTTCAAAAAGCGAACACGGAATGTTCATAAAAGAAGCTAAGCAAATTTAAGGAATGCCAAAACAGACCTGCAGTAAATATAAAGGGAACAAGTAAGAAGCCTCTAGTCGGGAGAGCCCGACTAGAAGATACCCTGAACCCAGTTGCAATAAATATATTAAATGTATTATAAGACTTTGGTATACTGACTTAACTTCAATCGATTAAATTTGATATCTCCGGTGTTTCTAAACCGATTTGGACGAAATTTTCAGAAAAGTTACCCATTGTTTCAACCCTCATTTTTAAATTTTCCAAGTTCGATATTTTTTGTTATCGATTCCATGTGTATATCGGAAACCAGAATAGTTATCGATAACTTGAAGCCAACTTGTTCTGCTCATGGTATAGGAGAACTTATATTCAAAATATGAAGTCTCTAGCTCTTGTAGTCTCTGAGATCCACGCGTTTATACAGACGGACAGACGGACGAACAGACGGACATGGCTATATCGTCTCGGCTGTTGATGCCGGATCAAGATCAAGAATATATATACTTTATGGGGTCGGAGATGCTTCCTTCTGCCTGTTACATACTTTTGCACAAAACCATTATACCCTTTTTACCCATTTTATGGGTTAAGGGTATAAAAACAAAAACAGTGCGTTTTTTAAAGATTTTTGTTTTCTGGTCTTATGTCTCATTTTTGTTTCTGAAAGCCGCTAATTGCGAGCGAGCAAGTCAGAGACTAACGGCAGAAGAGAGAAAGCAGGAAAATTTATGGGTGTGGTGTGTTGTGCGTGTGTGTGTCCTATTAATGTCATTATCGTAAAGGTACATAAGAAAGCAAAAAAGTTTTTACTCAAAATCCTCTAATAGACAATCTTTAATTCTCTTTATTTGAGAACAATTTTGTTTATTGAATACCCCCGAAAACGAATTTTTGATTTGATTTTATTTTTTATTATGAAAAATACAAGAGAAATTCTGGATTTGGTTTCAGTTATGTAAAAAAAATCAAAAACATACCTTATCCAATACAATTTTAAATCCTTTCGTGGCGATCGCAATTGTTGTGATTTATCTTTAGTTACTCTATCGCAGTTTTTTTTTCAACAATTTATAATTGTTGTAGGTTGGACAAATTGTAGTAGGCGACGTGACGGAATCAATTGCAATCAATATTATTAAACATTTTTAGTACGGTTTTAGTGGTTGTTTTGTAAGGATTGTGTGGAGAGACCCAAACCAAACAAAATAGAGAAAATATGCAGAACACAATAAGGTTGCTGCTTCTGTATAGTAGTAGTTCTCTTTTGATTTAATTTGTAATACAATAAACAATAATACATATGTTATTTTAAGAACTACACGCGCCCGATAGTTATTATAGAGGACGCAACCGTTGCGATTAGTTGTAAGTGTGTATTTTTGTCAGTGAGCTTAAAGCCATAGATTTAGAATGACATCTTTATTTCTTTATGTGTATTTTTTTTTGTTATTGTGTCAAAAATGTTTTTGAATTTCACTATTTCTATATGTATATATTTATGCTGCACAACAAGAGAATAAAAACTTGTATTAATGAGAGCAATTAGATAAGCTGAAAAGGTCAAATATTACAGTAGATGTATCTTTTAAATGCAATAGTTAAATAGTTCAATAAATCGGATGGCGGAGTTAGAAAAAACACGCTAATGCCGCGACACAAGACAAATTCACACAAAATAAATACAAAACACATACATACATATGTATGTTAAATCGGTTATATGTATGTGTGTATATCAAATCATAAAATAAAAATTAAGCGCGCAGTCAGCAGGCGGCGTTATTTTTTTTACACACACACTTCCTCACACGCAGGAACATGTCAAAAACTTGCAAAGCAAAAGGAATTTTGCGGCCGAGACATGTGTTTGATGCAGCCAGACCGTGTATTTACTATGAACATATGAATGTGTGAGTGTCTGTGCATGTGACGGAATGCCTCTTTACTCTAAATACGTAATGCCAGAAAAAGAAAAAACGTAAGTTCAAATCGCGTAAGCTTTCGCTGAGCTGAAATTTTATTTATAAGTTTCGCGGCATGTTTGTTGCATGCTGTTTTTGTTCTTATTGGATAATGGTCAATGATGCTTTTGCTGCATTGTTCTAAAGGGTGCGCTGATTTCGCGCTTTGTTTGCGTTAGTGTGTAGGTGTAAATATGTTATTGTTTGTACAATACGAGCGCGAATTTTAGTTTAAAGCAGCATTTGAATTTGCGAATTGCATATGTGACGACACACTAACGGTTCCCATTATTGGTACCGTATTTTCATAATTAATTTTTTTTTCAGACCGACTAGTTTTAATTTGATTTGCTCGCAAACTGTTAATTTACCGCGTATCGAAGGTAATTTAAGGGGCGCTTGGTCCAATTGGCGAACGTATTGTCTAAATGGAAAAACAACGGCGACGAGGAGGCCAGAAGAGAGCTCTGCAGGCAGACGGACAGCAGGGCGGGCGGGCGGTCGGTTGGTTCGTTAGCTGCGTTGGAAATCCGCGATAATTACAACAGCAATGTGGCGTCGACCGAGTGTCCGATCGAAGCAGAACCCACCGAGTACAAATGTTGTCTGATGGCTGGCAACGGCAAAGTTAGCAGCATTGACCGTCCTCGTTGCCGCTGCCGCTGCGGCGCGCAAAGAATGAAAGAAAAAAAAAACACAAGAAAAGGCAGCGGCGACAGCGGCAGCGTGTGAGCGAGTGCAGACATACAAACAACTTGGATATGTATTATAAATACATATATATATAAATATATATATACATACATACTTATACATATATATACAGATACGTACATACATACATACATATGCGTCAGAACGATGAACGATGATGATGAACCGAATTACAAATAAAAGATGATGCCAAAAGACGACGACTTCAACGTTGACTGCGACGACAACGATTAGCAAACAGCGAGGCGCAAGGAGCACACACATATACACACACCCACACAAATGCTAAAACACACACAACATAGTTGCAGTGGCAGCGGAAAAAAAATCGGTCGCAATCGGAAAAAATTGCAAAGCATAGCCGCTCTCTGCACATAAAATAAAAGAGAGAAAAAAAACATAAGCAAGCTTCACAAACACACACACAAATACAACATACATAGACGTACTCAAGCATACAACAACAAAACCATAAGCAGCAGCAAGCACAACAAAAACAGAAAAATCGAAGCAACAGCAAAAAAATGAGAAGAAACACCCTGAGAGCAGCAGCGCCGCAGCAACAACAACAGCGACGAGCTCAGCAAGAAAGCTTGAAAAAAAATTGCGGCACACAACTCGCGCACCGTGGGCCATGCTAGCACAAATCGTGTATAAAACTTTTGCAGACAACAACAATTTGCATTATTGATGAGCAGAGCGAGGAGTTCTCGCAACCTAAACCCCCACACACAAACATACACATACATTTCTTAACAAACTTGTGGCAAACTTATAAGCGCGTACATGCGAGCGAGTGAGACAATGGCGGCGCATATGTATATATGTCCGAGCTGATAGTGATGGTGAAGGGCTGCTCTGATGGGGTTTACAAGTATATAACACCCTTAGAAAATGACCAACACTGACCAGGCCACGATGTACGCCCGTTAACTGAAGATGAATTCGCTTGGCCATGATATGTGTGTTGTATGTCGCCCAGTTGGGGGGGTCACGGAGAAGACTGGAACAAAGAGTTTCGCTGCCAATGAAACTAGTAAAAAAAAATTTTTGGATAGGACTTGATATTTTCCCCTTTATCTCTATATATATAAAATCTTTTATATGTAAGTTTGTTTGTTTGAAATAAATAGAGAAGTAATAAAACAAAATGAGCTTATTAAAGATATTACAACATTGATTAAAATTGAATATTGAATTACTACATATTAAGAGCAATTAAATTTGTATTCAAATTGATAAGCCTTGCCTCACTGTTCAACAAAAACAATGCGCAGCAAAAGAAAAATTTGCGCTCTCTAGCAACACAACAATAGCGGCAACCAGCAGGCGAAGCTGAAGACAAGAAACAGGACGAAAAGTTGAAAAAAAAATTGTATGACAGAGCTGGACGCAGCGTTGTTCATGGTGGGCAGCAGAGAAGGTCGGTACGCGAAGGGGCAGCCACTTGGACAAGCAGCGGGGGACTGCGAATGAAAGTGTACTTTGAGTCCAAGCTCACACACACACACAAACTCAGACAGCAGGCAGTGCTGGGCCAATGTTGCTCACACACACATATTTTTTCTTTGCGCTTCACTCAATATCAGTTTTTTTCGTTTTATTTTGCCTTCTTTTCGTTCAGGCAGCAGCGGGCGTCCGGTGTTGCTGCTGTTTCGTTCAAAAAGTTCAAAGTGGCAAGCCAAAGCGCGCTCTCACTCACAGAAACGAGGAGAGCGCTACAAACACTCACACACACACTGAGACACTTGGCGACGTGCTGCGGGGCAAAATTTTTTTTTTAAATAAAAAATACTCAGAGAGCCACAAGCAGAGCAAATGAAAAAATTCTGCACACAAAATAAAATTGTTTGCAAGAAAGAATGAAAGAAAAAATCGGAAAAAATGCAAGCCAAGTGGTTGCTGGTCGCCGTCAAAAAAGGAGGTGAGTGAGTGTAGCTGTTGTTGGGTGTGCCCACTATGTCTCCAAAGCTCCACCGCCTCACCCCAATTTAATTGGGTTGCTGCTGCTGCTGCTACGAATATGCTGCTGTAGTACCGGTGCCGCTGCGGCTGATGCTGATGCTCTGCTGCGTCCGTGTGTGTGTCAGTATCAGCTGCTCACATAGTTGGCCGAAGATAAAGGTGACGTTGATGCCACAGAGGTGGAGAACGTGGGGAGGGGGGGTGGGGGGTTTGTGTTTGTATGTGCATGCAATGGGGCCAGTCAGGGGTAATGTAAGGGAGCACGCAGGCAGGCGACGGGTAACGCGTTGGGAAGACCCTCAAGTGTTGGCAAGGAACAAAAAAAAAGCATGTAATAAATATAGCCAAAGCACATGGTGTCGCCGACGTTGTAGTAGCAGACAAGCATTCATACACACATACATGTTTTTTCACACACACATGCACACAATAGTCACTTATGTTACGGCAGTATATAAAACATATGTCTTGATGTAAATCATCTTCTCTAAAGAGAAAGACAGAGTTAGCGATTGACCACAGATATGCCACCATATGTAATTAACGCTTGGCCAAAATCGAAATCTAAGCTTACGGCTACGTAAAAAAGAAAAACATTAACCAAGTGGCAGCACAGCGTCCGAAAGAGCAAGCAATACAAAACAGACTCACATACACTTAGCCCTATGTCCAGTTTGGGGTCCAGTCGCAGTCGGTAACCATAATTTATTTTTCAAGGCGATGCAGACGCGCCAAAATAAAGGGGCCAACATGCAAAAGCACAAAAAACTCAGGTGCTGGGCAAGAAGACGCAGCGACGTCAACGTTGACGTTTTGCAAAGCTTCACATACAAAGCGACGCTTTTCAAGTCGCGGCGACGTCGAAACGCACGTTAAAAGAAAAAGAAAAAAAACATTTAGAAGTACAAGGGCAAATACAACAACAGTAACAGCAACGAGACAGAAAATAAAAATGAGAGAAAAAAGTTTTATACATAAAGTGGGGAACAAGAGACTCGAGAGCAGGAGACAGCGCAAAACTCCAAGAACATGTGCAGAAACAACGGCGTAGACGATGACGATGACGACGAAAGAGATACAAACAATCACAAGCTATGTGTGTAGCTGTGTCGTTACCACCTTTTCCTCCTGATTGTTGGACAGGGCGCGAGTGGAAGGCGGCGGCCTCTCACAGATGGCCGGCAAACTTTTGCAGCAAAAATAAAAATGGAGCGCACGTTTGTGACAAAAACAAAAGCAAAAGCAAAAACTTGCAGCATGAATGGGAAGTCGTCGTCGTCGTTTGCCTGCCGTCTGAAGGCAATGCTCAACGCGCTCACGACTGTGTGAGGGTGGGAAGCCGTTTGAGTTGCGTCAGCTTGAGTTTGAGTTGCGTCAGCTTGAGTTTGAGTGTGTTTATTTTTTTGTTTTTTTGTTTTATGTCCAACGACTCAAGCTGTTTTCGCGTGTGCATTGAGTGAGTGCGATTATGCTATGCTGAACATGCTAGAAGCACAACGTCTTTATTGCCAGCCACCACTGTAAAAAAACGGTTGGTGTCTTCGCTCTAAAAAGGTTTCAGCATAGAATAAGGTGTGTTGAGTTAATTTCGTTAAAATATGTAAATATTCAACTGAGTTTCGATCTTTCCTATGATTAAAGTTGTAAATTTTATGACTTAGAAATTTTTATAATAGTTTTTATTTTTACCTTATGGTCAGTTATTTGGCTTTGAAACAAAGCAATTACATTTGCAATTCTTAAAGCAAGGAGGTTTCATAGAACTCAATATTAATTAAAATCTGTTCACATACTTTATCAAGTGCAAGAACCCCTCGTCAACAAAGCAACAACAACCACATGCAGAACAAAAAATGCAATCAACAGTTAATGAAGCGCACAACTGACAATTACAAAGGTGGTCGCTTTTCAAATGCAGAACAGCGCAACTTATATAAATAAAAGCAATAAAAGCTCGGGCCGAAGAGAAGAGACTACATAAAAGAGCGAGATTACCAATCTGTGCACACAGATAACCCTGGTCAAAAATTGTGGGTGGATTTATACACAAGTTTGAGTGTGTTTACTATTTGTCTACTGATTGTGATAAAATTTTAAGAAAACAGATTTGTCTTGTTTTTGTTGTTATAATCTGATATTAAAGGTGGAAACTGGCGTTGGAAAATCAATAACAAGTCAATAAACCTCGAGATGTAAATCGATAGATTTCTTAATTTGATTCTTAATCATTTCGATTTGGGGGTGATATTTATTTAATATAAAAATTATTTAGTTATTCCGATATAAATTACTCTCTTTCCTTCGCAAACCCAACCGCTAGTACGATTTTTGAGCTAGAGTCATAAGATTGGCGAGAATATATAACCAGTTAAAGCCTTAATCTTATCTAGTTTAACCTTGTAACCGGTGGATTGGTATTATGTGCTCGAGGTGATTTTCATGGCTATAAAATTAAAACTACTGAGCCCACAGAAAACTATAATAGCTTTTATTGTTCGTTGGAGTTTTTTCTTTAATTATCTGTACCCTAAACCCAGTGATCGACCGTTAAGTGCCCGTGCCTGTGTTTTCAATACATTTCATAGCGAAAAATGTTTGTAAAATTCTAATTTTTAGGGTAAAAAGTATATTGGTTAATTTTAATGATTTTTACCTTCTAAGCAAAACTGCGTTTACAGAGTTTAAATAAATTGAAAATTCACCGAAATATTCCACATTTTATATTGATTTTTGGCAAAAAAAACACAGTTTTACATGTATTTTCCCATAAGGGCACATAAGGGCTTAGCACCGGTTAAGTGTATAAAATACTATTACCGGAGACAGGGTAAAGCCTAAATCAACACCCAAATCCGTCTTCAAAATTTTAGAATCCTTATTTCGAAGGATAATTACTAAAAACTTTATTTAAATTTCGTGTCAGGTTTCAGAATATTCCGCAGTCTTTTTGCGTCCACTGCAACGATCTCGCTTGTTCAGGTAAAACCAAGGTAATCTCTTTATCAAACTTTCTCGATTGTTGCTTTCCTAGTTGATAAAGAAGAAATAATAGGACAAACAAAAACTCGCTTTGAGATTGATAGTTATCTCATGCAGTGTAAGAGATGCAGATGCAAGTTGAAAAAGGGTCAAGTTTGTTTCAAATTATCGATTGCTTTTCCTGTTTCCCATATACAGTTACTAGGGGGTTCCCCCCTGGTCGCTTCGCTCGCCAACCCCATCGTTCGCTTCGCTCACTCGAAATGCTCGCGCTACGCGTTCGCTACGAATATTTAGTATTGAACAACATAATTACTATATTCCCCAAATTGTATGGCACATATACCACAAACGGGAGCATTTTAAGTCATTTTAGGCAAAATTGTTTGGAGCCGTGTAGAGTGACTACATACCAAAATTTATTGAAATATTCCCAGGAACAAAAAAGTTTTTCATATCGCCCCTTTCACCTCCTCATGTTTTGTGTTGCAAGTATCTGCTGCAAGTGTAATAGAAAATTTTTTAAATAATAATATACAAATTCTTTTCTTCAAATTTGCCATAATTCTTATCTTCAGCTACTACACACAGCTGCCGCTGCCCTGCTCTCGCAGGATACCGTTAATAATCATAATCGTTCATCTTGGGTTAGAATTTTTTTTTTTTTTGTAGAACTTCCTTGTACACCACGTTCCTTGTAGGTCCTCCTGGAGCAAGTATTATTTAATTTTTAGGACAGCTGACCCTTAAGCAAGCAACACAAAATTGTCCATGGGAGAAGCATCTTTCTCTTATATCCATTCCACCTGCTTTTAAGGTCTGAACTTGCGATTTGTTTATCTTGATCGCAAAGCATACCTTCAATGGGAACTTTAGTCTTTTAAATTCAAATGGGTAATCCGATGGAATCAATGGAATCCTTGGTATGAAAACGCATTCACCCCGAGCACCGCCTGTAAGAACTGTTGCTTCGATATCGTTGCGATGTAATGCTTTAATTTGCAGTTTTGTGCCGTTGCATAGCTTTGGAGGCTTCAAATTTCGCAGCAACATGACAGATGCTCCTTACTCTTAAGATCAGCTTATATGCTGGAAGTCCAGGAGGATTGAGTGAATTAAGAAGTTCTGGTGGGTAGTGTACAGCATCATCAGTATTCAATACCTGATCAAATAGTGTATATACCTTTTCTTCTTCTTCGAATGATTAAAAAAAAATCCATTTGTTTCAGCAGTTTTTTCATTTTTGGCCGTTAAAATGACACGTTTACATAACCAATCAATCGATTGGTCTCTAACGAGAGAAGTTCCTGGATAAACATAAGATTTTTGTTGATCCAGAGAATTGACAATCGCTCTAAGCCTTCAGGAATAATTATTTCATCATCCATTGATGGAAAATCACCATTGCCTTTATTAACGTACTTTCATATATATTTCATGGACTTTACCGAATTAAAATGCTGTACATTGATATGAGCATTGAAAACTCGTAACAGTGTTGGGTTATAAGGTACTACCCAACAGTTATCAATTGTTTTGTTATTTTTTTTTTTACAACAAAACCGCCATTTTCTGGTGATCGTCGGCGGTATAATAGATAGCCATCATCGCCTGTTTGTGTATGTGTAAGAGAAGAATTAAAAATTTAAAATTTCACCCTTAAATCTTGACTTTTGCAATCCAAATTGATTTTACAGCACATGCAAAGAAATCTATTTTTGGAAATTGGCAATAAGTGCTTAAATTGGCAAATATTTTGCTTTTGAAAACTATTATTCAAAAAAATGAAATGAGGAAATATTTTAAATGCTAAAATCTAAAATTATTTTAAATTTCTTGGCTCTTCGTTAAAATCTGGCTTAGATATAGCGCTTCGAAAGCTTGCCACTCCTTTTTTTATGGTTGGACGCGGAATTTGAAAAGAAAAAAAAGTCTTATCCAGAATCCTCGTTGTCAAATCTATATCCCTGCAAAATTTCATTACAAAAGTCCAGTAGTTTGGTCTGGGCGTTGTCCCTTTGAAAAACGGCTTCTTCTATGTGTATATAGAAGATTATCGATAACAAAACAAATTCAAATTTTCGAAACGATTTGCCTACTTTTCCAGTTTAAAGCGAATTAAATATATAAATCAGTGATGGGCAGACGTCGACGTCCATATTATTTCTAACTCACAAGAGGCAGCGCGCTGCCTCTTGTGAGTTGGGTTTTTTGCTGCCGACTGCACGAAATCACACGTACGCTATAAGCAGTGCTGCCAACTTAGCCTTTTACCGGCCAGATGTGGCATTTTTAAACTGTCAAATGCTCGCAAGCTAGCTGCTGGCGGGAAATTTGGCATTTTTGAAAATCAAATTTGCCTCTTATAGCATTATTTAAAATTCTGGCAGCACTCCTTAAACGTGAAACGTGGCAGCACATTAATCGATAGCTGTTGCAATACATGAAACCGATTCAGCCCTATCATCTTTTTGTATATATGTATTTCCATCACTAATACGAATTTCACAATTACTAAAAGCGTTAATTTGGCTAAAGACGCAACAAAAAGTGATTAATAAAATCCGAAAATTCAATACAAACAGAAACCGCGTGACTCCTGGCTTCGAGATCCATTGTTTAAGGATTGGTTAACTATAGATCCAAATGATGAAAATAAGTGTTATTACAGATATTGCAAATCGAGCATAGTTGCAAAAATTTACGATTGCAGGGACATGCCAAAACAAACAAACATAAGGCGTCAACGAGCTGCTTTACACAAAAAAATAAAATCGTGTTTGCTTCAAATGTGCTTCCCAAAACCAAACAACAAGAAGCAGCCTTATGTTTGTACATTGCCACCCATTCTGCAATTTCACCCATTGACCATTTGGGTATATTGTGCGCCACAAAATTCGACGGAGACAAAGTTAAAGTTCACAGAACGAAGTGTACAAATATAATAAAAAATGTTTTGGGACCATGTTTTCTGGAGGAGTTAAAAACTGATATTGGTGATGCTCAATTCAGTTTATTTCTGGACGAAAGTACTGATGACAGTGTTTGCAAGTCTCTTGGTAAGTTAAAAATAAAATTTATGAATTAATAAAACGGGTAAACCATACGAGTATTCTTTTCAGGTGTTGTAGTTAATTTTTTTAGTTCCCACCGGCAGTTAATGGTATCGACATTTTTGTCTCTTGTCCCACTTGAGGCAGGAGATTCGAAGACCATAGCTGACGGTCTCCGTCAAGAGCTAAAAAGATTGGGACTAAATATTATGAAGTAAAATGGAATCGGTACAGACAACGCTAGCGTAATGGTTGGCTCAAAACAAAGCGTATTTACTGAATTGAAGAAGACCTTACCTTCCTTAATATTAATCAAATGTGTATGCCATTCAGTGCAATTAGCAGTGAATTCGGTCTATACAAAGTTTTTGCTTGAATCTTTGGAGTATATTGTACACGAAAGCTTTAATTGGTTCTCAAAAAGCAGTGAGCGCCAATCAGATTATCAAAAAATTTATGAGCTGATTAATAGTGATAAGGTAAGTGAAAATCTGTGTTTTATGTGTTTGTGTGTGTGTACTCAATAGATAGTCCTCTAATATTTTTGTATGTCTTTTTAGATCTGACTAATCTGCGTTGTGTTTGTCCAGTCTTGTTTGTAGTCTTGTCTTTGTTTGAAGTCTAGTTTTCTGATTTTCTAACACTTTTTATCATATTTAAGGCACCTCTTAAAATTCCAAAAGTCTGTGAAACACGGTGGCTATCCATAGAAACTGCAGTTGCCAGAATTTCTTTTAGAACACAGTAATTTTTGCAGACGAGTCCAAATTCAACCTTTTTGGGTCGAACGAGTGAAATTTTGTGTGGTTACAGCCCAACACTGAGCTGGATCCAAAAAACGTAAAAGCAACAGTTAAGCATGGCGGAGGAAGTGTGATGGTATGGGCATGTATGTCGGCAGCCGGCGTCGGAAACTTGGTGTTTTTTGAGTCAATGATGGATAAGACTATGTACCTCAATATTCTTAAAGAAAATTTTTTCCAAAGCGCCGAAAAGTTAGGAATCCGACGTGATTTCCGGTTCTACCACGACAACGACCCCAAACATACGTCCGGAATAGTGCAGTCCTGGCTTACCTGGAAATGCCCCCACGTCATGATTCCTCCGGCCCAGTCTCCAGATTTAAATGTTATTGAAAATTTGTGGACTATGCTGGAGAACAACATCCGGAATCATCGGATTTCCAGCAAATAGGACCTTAAAAATGCTCTGCAGGAGGAATGGAGCAAAATATGCCCGGGAACCACTCGGAAGCTGGTCTCTTCGATGAATAATAGGTTAAGGGTTGTTGTAAAGGTTAAGGGATCACATACTAAGTACTAAAATCCTTATTTAACCTTTTATTCGGCAAAAATATAACTGGTTTGTGTCTGCATCTTTTAAGCTGTGACCTATATTTAAGATGTATTTTTAGTTTTTAGTGTATATATAAAACTTAGCAATATTTTAGAAACAAATAAAGTTCCTTTTTTAAATGTGATATAACATAAAACAAATTGGCGTTTAAACATTTTTCGTTTTTCCTCTAGTTTAAAATATAAAGCACCTTAAACTTTTTATTTGACACTGCATCATTTAAGCTGTGAGTCACTGTACGTATATTTTTTAGAATTAAGAGCTTAAACAAAAGAATGGCTGTTAAACAACGAAAACAAAGAATAATGGCAAACTCAAAACTAATAAAAATAAAATTATAAATAAACACTACAACTCTTTTCATAACTAAGGAAACTTTTAGCCCCGTGCGTGGGTTAATCGACGCACTGTGTAGCCGTTTCACTCACACTCACTATTCAACGCTCTTTCACTCGCACTTATATTAAGGGACTATGATTTTGCCGAGTGGACTACCTTGTGTAATTGTATCATGGACGAGACCACCTTATACTTATTCCATCATGCATTAGACTTAACATTGTACTTTTAGTTGAAGGCGAACTATTGACAGGCAAGTACCACGCAGCGCATTAGCAAAATACAAATTTTTTACAGTTCGCTCCAAAATGTTTATGCCCGAATGGGAGAATGAATTTTTCTTTATAGAAAATGAGGATGGCAAAGCGCAATGCTTGATTTGCAATTTTATAGTTTTTACATTGCATTACCTTACCATAAAATTACTTCCTTACAATAATAATAAGCACAATGAGTGAACGTTAACTTGCAGCGTACACTGTATTGATTACACTTCGTTTTTTCGCTGCAGCGCACGCAAATTGTGCTTGTATGCGTGTGAAAACTGAGACAATATTTGTGTGTGCCCATCACTGGTATAAATTGATACTTTTCATATCTTTGGTAAAATAGTATATTCGACTTCAGATGTTCAATAAATCTGCAGTCATCGAACATGAAGCTCCCAACAAATATAACTTTATCACGTTTTTGAACCCATCAACCGATATATTATAAATATTTCAAGAGTTTGCATATACCCTACGGTTTTTGTATGGGCTAGTTGCATATATAAACTAGTCCATTGGCTAGCTATAATGGACAAGTCGATGGAACAGTACGTATTATCATTGAGCATTTGTGTGTAAACTGCCTATTCCACGTGGACCAGTTCATGGATGCGTCAAAGTGGATGCAGACTAGTGGTGGCAAACTATCGATGGCACTATCGATACTATCGATTGTTTTATACTATCGGCACCATCGATAGTGTTTAAGACTATCGATAGTCGATCAATTTTTGTTTAAAGAAATTATGTCATCTCTTTCAAATGTGTCATCTCTTTTGTGAAGCGTGGTTTATATCCATTTTCATTGTGTTGATAGTGTTTATAAATTTATATAATTTGTTTTAAACATAGAGGAAAAATGTTCAAAATGAACAAACGTTGCTCAAAAGCAAATGGAAAAGGTAATGCTTACATTATTTTATTGTTATAATCAAATTAATTTACTGCAATTTTATTTATAAATTTAGATGATGAAACGTACTATTGTTCGTGCTCCGAGGAAGAGGATGATGACATTGTATTTGTGGCAGGCACTTCTAAGCGATCGAAAGGGCTTTCATCGGTATGTAGCTTTATTTTTTAAAAAAAAGTGTTTTTAATTGTCAGATATTGAGAATCAAATATGTTATCTTTAAGTGCGCACACATATTTACTTTATTGACGAGTTTGTGGTGCGTTGTTAGGGCACTTTATGGCGCCAAGAAATAACTCCGAATGAAACATGTCCCAATTTGTAAAATGAAACGTGCTGAAAAAATTGACCCATCCTAATTCTCATATTATTATATTCATAGGTGTGGAGGTATTTTACAAGATCCGATGACAAAAAGTTGGCCAAATGTTTAAAATGTCAAAATGTTGGTAATTCGTTCACAAAGGCGAAACAAAAATTTCAAGATATATTAAACGAAATAGAGCATGATGCTATCACAACTGATTGCTGGACATCTATTGCCAACGAAGCGTACATCACAGTAACATGTCATTTTATTGACACAGAATTTATTTTGCGAACTGCTGTTCTATCCAGCAGAAAACTCAATGATTTGACCAATCATAGCGCACAAAATATTGCCAATTCGATAACAAGCATTTTATTGGAGTGGTCGCTATTACAAAAGGTTTCATGCGTTGTGAGTGACAGTGCAAGCTCCATGATAAAAGCATGTGAAATTATGCAATTGGTACACATTCCATGTTTCGCACACTGTTTAAACTTAGTCGTACAAGACAGTTTAAAGTCGACCAGTAACACATCTTTACACATCTCAACAAAATGTAAGACAATTGTAACATTTTTTAAGCATAGCACTATCGCCACAGAAAAATTCATGGCAGAACAAAATTGCGACAATCCTTTAAAACTGAAACAAGATGTTGTTACTAGATGGAACAGTACGTATTTGATGATCAAAAGAATTTTAGAAACAAGAGTGGCTATATCTAACGTCTTGCTAACGACTGCCAAAGCCCCACCAACGCTTACTGCTGACGAAATAAATTCTCTTACTGAGATTGAAATGTTGCTTTGCCCTTTCCTGGAAGCAACTGAAAAATGTAGCGGAAATTATGTGACAATGTCACTTATAATTCCACTGGCAAATGGACTTTTGCAAAAACTTAACAATATGCAGACGAAAATAGAAACATCATGTGCCTTACTGCTTTGTGACGACTTGATAGCAGGAATACAAAAAAGATTATTAATTTACGAACGCAGGTCAGTTCCACGCTTATGTACGTTGTTGGACCCACGTTTTAAAAAAGAAGGGTTTTTGTCTACCGCTAATGCAGATCAAGCCGCATTAGGTTTGGAAAATGAGATGATAAGACTTAGAGACACTCCTGTACTGCAAATATCCCCAAGAAATCGCGAACATGAAGATGAACATTAACTTTTTTCATTTTTGGAAGAAAAAAATAAAAATAAACTCCATTCCAAAAGAGCTGATACCATTCTTATCAAAAGGCAGTATTTGGAAAGGCAAAACGCTGCGCAGAGTACCGATCCTTTGGATTACTGGAAGGTTATTTATTTTATTTTATTTAATCTTTAAGGTTGTGGAAGATGACTTTCAGCCATTGAAAAAATGTGTTTTGAAATATTTATGTATCCCGGCAACGTCTGTCGAGTCAGAGCGGACTTTCAGCAAGGCTGGCCTGATAATATCAGAAAAAAGATCGCGTTTGAAAGACAAAAACATGGATATGCTCTATTTTCTCAACAAAAATATATGGTTAACATCGCTGATAATATTCACAATAATTATGTTTCTACTTTTGTAAAGTTTAACAGCGATTAGTGCTGCATTTTATTTTATTTCCGTTTTTCCCCATAATTTTATTAATTAAAATAAAAGAAAAAACACCACTAATCACAGCTTTAAACTATATTCGGCCAGAAATTTTTGAAAGTTTGTATTTTTTAATGAAATTAAATATTTGGTAAAATTTGTCCTCTGACCTTGGAAAAGGCCGCCATTTGGCATACCCATGTAAGGGTAATGCTTTATTAGCTGCTCCGCATAATTTTGTGCTGTTTTTGTTGTTTTTATTAGGAGAAAAAACTATCGATATTATCGATAGTTTATGAAAACAATCACCCACTATCGATTGTGGCGACTATCGATAGTTTGCCACCACTAATGCAGACGTGGATGCGGAACAAAAACGTAAATTTTACGAATCATGAAAAACGAACACAATTTTGCCCTTCGTTGATGTTCGTTGCAGCGGCAACAAAACGAACGAATGAAAACCAACTTATACATTTTTCAATTTACAATATAATTTACTGCTTATGAAATATGTTTGGCAACAGCGCAATGACTAAGGCATCTGCTTAGTTATTTGTATTTTATTTCTTCTAACACTTACATTATTTGAATTTAAATTATAGGTAATATTTATAACAATAATTATTTTAACGTTTATATGATGGGCTTCGTGGGCATCTGTTTACCACAGATTCTTTTAACACTATTCCATTTGGTCTGTTTTTTTTACAAGTCCCTATGGTCTATTCTATAGACTAGTCCACATGGTCTGTTTTATAGACTAGCCCACGTGGCTGCAGAGGCTGCCGATACGTCAACTCCAATGACATCCCCGTGTTAAATGGAATAGGAGAAATACATTGAAATGGCATAGGCGTGGGCTAGTAGTAGCCCATGTCTGCTAGTCTAATCACTATGTTTGGCCTAGTAAACGTGACTGGAGGGTACTTTTACGGAAGAGTTAAAAACTTTGTGTTGATTTTAATTCATCCAATTACATTAATAAAACTGTTTTCAGTTCCACAGACAAACATTCACGTAAGTAAATATTTTCTAGTGAGTACAGAAGGAAATTGAAAATCATTTTATCAAGTAATTACTATTGTGTTATGTGTTATGAAGTTAGTTTTTGTCATACCAATAATGGTTCAATCTCTAATGAATCAACATAAATATATTTATGTAAGCGACAATTAAGTCAAACGACAGAGTTTGTCGAATCTTCTGGTCAAGCTATCTGGACTAGATAATGTTTACTTTTTTGTCATTAATATTAACAGTGATGAATTGCTCTAAATATGTCATATCTCTTTCACTTATTGGTCTAGTGCAATTTGAAAACGTTATAACAGGCAGTTTGCACTCACCTGTAGATCCGATTCGGTAACATCGATTTCGCCGCGATACACAAAATCGATAATTGTTTTGAGGTCTGTGAAAATAATGTCGGCGGGTAAAATGATCGTTGGATGCTTGCATGGATTCTCGAGCAGCAGCTTTTGGAAATAGGTTGAGCAGGCGGACAACACAACCTGTAAGGCAAAACAATAACAATAAGTAAAATTGCATTTATTAATAAAAGTCTATATATATTCAATTTCCTTCAAATTTTAAATTGTATTTATACGCACCTTGTGCGCTTTAAGCGAGCCATGCTCACACGACAAGGTTACATCGACAAAGGAGAGATCCTCGCGAAGCTGCTGGAACACTGACGTCATTGTATTCTGATAGTTATTCCAGCGCAAGCTAAAATATTGATGACCCCGCACGGCTGCCATTTTGTATTAGGAGAGTGACTCTCTTTCCACTTGTTTTTGCTTCTGTGTGCTTTTATCTGGTGTTTTTGTTATTATTGATGTTTGCCTATAGTTGTTATTGCCCTTTCCCTTCGTCTCTTGTACACTTTAGCTGCGGTGCTCAACACGCACAGTGCTCAGTGCTACGACGACGACGAAGACGTTGGCGCTGTCGTCCTGCTGTCGGCAACGCTGCAAAACAAATTCAATCAAATTTTGTGTTAGTTAGTTAACAAGCTATAGAATACAAATATTTACACCTGCGCACGCACCACATAGCAATTATAATTATTTTTTTCGTTTTTGTTGTGTTAACAGAGTGCATTTTTAGAACGCATTATATGTAAATAAACAGCAAACTGATCAACAAACGTAATGGATGTGTTGCCAAAGCCCGTTGTTGCAATTTGCAACGCGTTGGCAGCTTCCATACCAAGTGCAACTTCTGTTGCGACTAAGTCGCTTCAAGCAGCAGTCACGGACTTTGAGGCCGCCTGCTGGGTCAAGATTTGTTGCAAAAGGAGTCCATTGTGCGGAGCGTTTACAAGATGCGAGCACAGAGGAGCATAAAGTATTCCTGATCAGTCAAAAAAAAAATAAATAAAACCGGTAAGAATGCTCCAGTTGAGAAAGAAGCTCCAGCTATTAGGATACCCTGAATGCTTGAAAACTTTCAATATATGATTTAATTGGTGTTTGTTGACCACATTAGTTATCAATAAAAAAATCATATATTCTAAATTTCAAGCTTCATTCAAAATTTTATTGACATCGATTGTAAGCTTAAAAAAAACTAGAGAAGATGAGAGATTATGTTGAAATCTTAAAGTAATTTGTTTTTTAATATCGACAAGTATTCTGATGTTTTCTATATGCACAAAACCATTATATCCTTTTTACTCACTTTTAATGGTTTCACGGTTAAAAAATAAAAGGAATCTTTGACAAGTGAGTGAATTGAAGAAAAATTAAAGCACAATAAATATTTAAAGTTAGTTAAATTATTAAAAGACCCAATATTTCAATAAGAACAGTAATTGCTCGGTAGTCGCGAAGATCAAAATGCCGGACACAAAGGACACCTAAATGCATTTCAATTTGATTCTTTCCCCCAGGCAACTATTCGCATAAAACAGTTTGCGGATTTATTTATTTTTGCGATAAAACTTTTTGCATGTGGCCCATTGTCAGAAAATAAATTATTTGTTTTGTGCATGAAAATGTAAAATGCTGCTTGGCCAGAAAGAGAGAAAACCGAAACCAGTTTCAGTTGTACTTAAGTTTACACTATTCGCATTTATTTCTTTTTTAATACCCTCAACCTATCGAAAACTACCAAAAAGGGTATAATAAATTTGTGCACACGTATGTCAAAGTTAGAGGAAAGCATCTTTATTAAAGCACCTTATTAATAACATATATTAATGAACATCACTAACAGTAGCGTCGATATAAACCTTTCTGGCATTGCGCAGATTTAATCCATATACATATGCATACATAAAAATATATTTAAATGGTTTTAAAAATGTAAAATAGTTAATCAACTAGCTGTAAATTTTTAGTTGTTCGCAATTGCCAGGGTAAATAAATTTGTAACAAAAATTTTGGGAAAGCTCTACGGGAAGATGGTAAACAAAAAACAACTTTATTTTTCTCATACAAACAAAAATGTATAAAAACAGGCTCTGAAAATTTGATCACAAATCCAACAAACTTAATGCCGAATAAAATTTTCGTTTTCTTTTCTTTATTCATCGAGTAAACATCAACAAGCATAATAACAACGCGTGGTCGGGTCCACTTATCTGTTACAAGATAAATGATTAATCTTTCTGTTTCTGATATACAAGTACAAGTACAATCGATAAAAATAAAATCTTGTATTTTTAATACTGTGAGAGCTCATCAGTTAACAAATTTTTAACAATAGTGGTCATAAACACTTTCTATTCAGGGTATTTAGGGTATATCTAAGTCAATTTCTCTCGACTAGAACCTTTATGCTTGTTTTACTGCTTTTTACGAATTTCAACGGCACGTACAACTTCATGTATGTAGTTGTTGCTAGCAGGCGCATTGATCGCTCTTAAACAAAATACAGGAATAGGAATGCTAAAAAGGATGTTTGCTTCTTTTGCTTGCTGCTGTTACCAATGAAGTAAATAGAATAGAACATAATAGACGTGCAGCTCGTTGCCGAAGAGGGCGAGCAAAGGGGATATCACTTAAGACATGGGTAGAGGGTAGACACAGAAAACACAAACATAGCAAAATACACAAAATCAACAACAGCAAAGGACAGCACACAAGACCAACATTGACTTGCAGCTTCAACGAATGCTGTTGTAAATAGACGCTTTTAACCTGTGTTGCATCAAGGAAAGTTCAAGGCATCAAAGGCCAATGCAAAAGTCAAAACAAATACAGTGGTTGCTGATCTATTAAATGTAACACTTATATATATATTTAAAACCTATTGATCAAAATTGAAAACTGTCTATTAGTTTGACTGTTTTTCTAAGTTATACATATAAAAATCAAGATATTTATTTCAGAAAAAAAAATATGAATACTTTTGTTGAGAGAACTCGACTAGGAGATACCCTAACCTTAGTTCAGTACGACCTCGCTCAACGCAACCCTCGTTAAACGTAACACCTCGATAGTTGCAACACCTAAATTCTTAATTCTGCTGTTAATGTTATGCCCACAAACAACTACAAAAGCAAATACTATTACGTACAAGCTTATTTATTTGTAGGAGCAAGGTTTCTGGGTTGGCAATTATTAATATACAGTCGAACTTCCATATAACGAACTTCCGTATAAAGAGATTTTCTATACAACGAAGTCAGAAACCAGGTTAAATCTTACTTGGGGGAGAGGGGGGGTTTTAACAAATATCATGTAATTTTTTTTCAATAGAAAACCATGTAAAATGTATGTAAGTAAAGTTAAATTAAAGTAAGAAATTTTTCTTGTATGTTTTTTAAATCCAATGGATTTTACAGCCAAAAACACATTTTAAAAAAATATCACATGAGATTGGGAGAGGGGGGGTAAAGGAAAATCTTACGAAATCTCATCTTTCGAAAAATCCTAAAAAATGCCTCACGTAATTTGTGGACCACCCCTAATAAAATATAAGTGCTATTGTGGATATATATTTTTAGAATATATGTATTTGCAATAATTGCATATTTTGATAAGCAAAGGTTGGCGTTAGCACACAATTGAGAAATAACTAAAAACAGTTTAATAACGTATCATCTTCCAACATTATAAGAGTATCCAACATTTATCATTTGTCTAGTGCAACTCTGTATTGATTCTTTTGTGAATACACACACACACACACTTACAGACTAATATAGCGGACTTCTTTAATAAGAGATGAACTGACGAATGATGAACCCAAATTCAAAAAGTAAACCCAAATTCAATAAAATATTATTTTTGTTCAAGAAAACGTGCTCATAGCAATAATACAGGTACAAACACACCAAACAACATGTGTTAACACATCGCCAGTGAGTTCCAACACTCATTGATTTCTTTTGTTCATTTGTTCATTCCTCTCTCTCTGTCGAGAAATATAAACTGGGGGATCCCACGCATGATGCGTTTATCTATGTATGTACAGTGGACAACATTAATATTCGGTTTTTTTTCAATCGGTTGGTTCACTTATGCTGCGTTCAAAATGCCAGTAATTGAAAATGTAAATAAACTTACAATAGCCCATTGCTATAAATCCTGAATATCTAGGATTTAACGTAATGACACTGCTCTAAGAAAGTTGTTGCAATAAGAGCTTGCGAATATGATAATATGGAGAAATCATTGTACGCGTGGTTTCTTAAACAAAGAGAGTATAATTTGCCTATTTCTATAGAAATTGTAAAAAAGTACAGACCCCAATTTTGACAATTTTTCAAAAAAATAAATAAACCAATATGAAATTCTTGCTTTAAACACAGTCTTATTCGATTTTATTTGATTTAATTTAATT
This sequence comes from Scaptomyza montana, assembly GCA_018904305.1. Classification (NCBI taxonomy): domain Eukaryota; kingdom Metazoa; phylum Arthropoda; class Insecta; order Diptera; family Drosophilidae; genus Scaptomyza; species Scaptomyza montana. The sequence goes on along the minus strand of JAEIGR010000085.1, from coordinate 111,038 downwards.
TTAAAGGTAAGCGAAGGCATCTTTATTTTAAAAAAGGTCTCGTGGCCACCAGAAAATTTTACCTCAGTTTTCGCAACCACCTCAGCTTTAATAGGTTGCGTTAACCTAGGTCGTACTGTATATTGTTTTCGTTTTTGGTATTTCACCTTCATTACCCAAACACCTTAAAAACGCGTTAAATTCTGATAGAAAGCGACAAATGAAAAAATCTACGTTTTTTGTTTGTTTGTTAATTTCCTGATGCTCTACGTGTTCGTAACACAAGCGAGGAGTCAAATTGCCGCCATTTGGAGCTTTTGTTTGTATCGTTAATTTTATTTTTTTTATTTAACTATTTGTGTGCTTTTCTAAATTTGTTGCTATTATGGTTTTTATTTGGCTCTGTTAAAACATACATTTTGTAACTGTTGATTTAAGTTAACTAACTGTAAGTATTTTGCATCATTGTAAAATAATTAGTACACCGCTATTATTTTACGCTTATATATTCATTTGCATTTATAAATATGTATTTGTTTATTTTGTAGCAATACATATTAATGTGTTAAAATTAAATTACTTTGGACATGCTTTAATTTAAATTTTTTTATAGCTAATAGTATATATTCAATATTTTTACTTATTTTGTCCCACTGTGTGCTTTGAACTGAGCAGCCGCTTTATTGTGCTTTTACTATGCATGAGCAAGCGAGACAGCTGTTCTGAACGTTGACGCTTGCATAAGTGTTTGTGAAGGTGTGTGTGTAAAGAAGATAAAGAAGAAGCACAAGGCAAATGACAGACTAAGTAGCGCTGATGCGGTGGGTAAAGAAAATGGATTTTAAACATTTTTGTTTTGATTATTGTTCTTGTCGCACAGCAACGACGGAGGCAAAACTTAAAAAATCAGCTTGAGAAAGAAACATAGTGCAAGAGGGTGAGTGTGTGAGTGTGCAAAACGCCGAAGTGCAGGTGGCATGGAAATTTGCGCCGACAACCCTACCCCACCATAAGTAAATAAATGTAATGCTCAACTTTGTCACAATTGAACCCAATTGAAAGTAGTTTTTTTTGTTGGGCTCGACGCTGCTCTTAATTTTAGTTGTTGCGGTGTTGTTAGTTTACCTTTAGTTGTCGTTGTTGCTATTTATGTTTAAATTTAGCGCTTCGGTATTTGTTGTTGCATATGTACATAAATCAGCGCTGACGTTGCCACAGTCGTCGAATTTGTTGCTCTTTTGCATAATTGGTTGCACATATGGCGCACGTTGTACGTCGTCTAATTGTAGAATTTTTTTTGCTTTTTTTGCCGCCTTTGCTGCTTACGTTACGTGTTGCTGTGTTACGTTGTTCCCGCATAGAGATCACGATTACAGTAACTGGTGCGTTAGTTGCTTGAGCTGTTGTTTTTGTTGAACTGCATTGGTAATATGTAAGGCAATTTTAAGCAGACACATAACATGTTCACAGAGAAGAGGAGCCCACAACGTGCATGCGGACAGAGTTTACCGCCAAGTTTTATTTCGCACTTCTTTGCTGTGCACTGTTCAATTTTTTTTTGGTTTTATTTTTATTTCCTTTCGTTTATTTGCGGTTGCCGTCTGTCCCGCTACCTTTTGCTCTATGCTGTATTCTTTCTCGCTTGCTCACTCACACATTCACGGTACGCACTCAACTCAATTGGTTTTTCAGCTGCTTTTTCGTAATTTGCAAATATGTAGTTAATTTATTCAATTTAGATGGCCATATCAATGCACAATCATTTGCCCTTTGCTCGATTCATTTTTTTAAATAAGCTTGTTTTCGCACTTTGCTTTTTCGTTTGGTGGCTTACTCGCGTTGGAATTTCGCTGGCAAAACGAAATATAAAAAAATAATTATATTTTCCACTCGTCGTTCATCGGAGGTTTGCTCGTGTTCGCCATTTTCGTATAGAATATACCTTGCCAGACTTTTACACAGTGCTAAGAATACTAGAGAAATATATTAAAATGAGCTTCTAGCTAAGTGTACACAAGTTTAAGAAAGTTGTTTAAATCAAAACCAACAAATAGCTCATTTGCTTGATTTTATATACATAATTTAATTTAAATTACTTACATGTCGCGCTATGGGTGTCATAGTCTGGCAACGTTTGGGATGTTTAAAATACTAGTTGTCGCACTTGCACACATTGTTATTGCCCATTTATTAATTGCATTACGTTCCACACGAAACAACTGGAATAAAATGAGCGCGCTAAATTTAAATTAAGTAAATTTATTTTTTTTTATTTTTTGCTTAGCAAACAGTAAAAGAAGATAAATAGCGCAGTGTTCAGTCAGAGAAAATTGTAATATTTGCTTTGTATGAAGAAAAATGTAACTCCAATTCAGTGTGTACACACCAAAAAGCAGGACTGCCAGATGAATAAAAACTTTTAGCTCTCACGTAAAAGCTAACTGCTATAAGACATTCGATTATTTCAAACTTGAATAGAGTCAATTACTTGGCGGCATTTTATCTGAAAATTTAAATAAATTTCATTAGTATCTTTGGATTGCAAAGCAACAATTTATGTTTATTTATTATTTTATTGTTAAAATCATGCATATAACAGGCGAAACAATTTAAATGAGCTTAAATTTTCTGTTGCTGAATGCGAAAGTGACTTACAAAAAATCATTCATACATATACATATGTTCGTAGTAGTGGGTGAGGAAATAAGTGGCAAGACCATAAAAACCAGCTCAAGCTTTTGATGCGATGTGCTGCTGGCGCATACAAAGCGATTCATTTGAAGACCACCTCAGTGCGAAAAAGAGAAAGGTATAGCAAAATGGGAGAGAGCTTACGTGTGCGCCATGTGGAGTATGTATTAGTGTGTTTGCTCTCCCTCTCTCTCTCTCTTTTGCTTGCATTAAGCTAATTGACATTCATGAGCATCGCATCAAGGCTGAGTACATTAAAATGTTGGCATGTTCTTACTACTCTATCTTGAGTTCTTAACAACAACATCAACCACATAACTTTTAGGAGTTGCATAATTGCTGCATTGATCAGTGCAGCAGATTAATTTCAGCTATTAGTTAACAATAATCATTGGATAGCATTTGACAAACATGATTTAATACATATGTACATTTATACTTATACATGTATATATGTAAGTACATATCTCGGAAAAATCGATCGAAATAGTAACTCGAATTTAATGTTAGTGCGCATGCTCAAGGGGTGGCGAATGGCAGGACGGAGCTACCTATTTACATATGTATGCATAATATGTGTGTCTATGACAATGTATGTATACACAAATGTATGTACAAATGTATATACAAATATAAATACATATATATTTTTATGGGTGTATAAGTTTATTTACAATATATACAGTTTGTCAAGAAACACTTTATACACTGCAAAAAAACCGATTAATTCGGCTTTGAACGCAAAAACAAAGGCTTTAACTAATATTTTTAAAATTTCTTTGATGGTAAATTAATCTACAATGAATTCTGAATTAACTAGTCGAAACCCCGTAACAAAACAATCAAAAATTAACAAGCAAATAGATAAAATGCATGTTTACACACTTTTGACACTGTCAAGAAACTGTTTACACATTTTCTTTTTCGATTCTCTTTTGCTCTCATTTCTAAGAATAACGGAACTTTACCGTTATCGTTGCTTTTTCGACACATACTGCAATGCAAATGTATATACAAATATAAATATGTACATATATATTTTTATGGGTGTATAAGTTTATTTACAATACATACAGTTTGTCAAGAAACACTTTACACACTGCAAAAAAACCGATTAATTCGGCTTTGAACGCAAAAACAAAGGCTTTAACTAATATTTTTAAAATTTCTTTGATGGTAAATTAATCTACAATGAATTCTGAATTATGCTTTCGTCAGCGAAAATAAATCATCCAACCAGGTCATGGTGCTGCGGAAGCCGGATACTGAGCTGCAGAAGAATTACTTAAGACCAACCGCGAACCACGGCGAGGGTAGTGTATTGGGATAGGCCCGATTTTCACAAAAGGAGCGGGGAATCTCATTTTCATTGATGGCAAAATGAACTAAGACCATTATTTGAAAATTTCGAACCAAAATTTGAATCCTTCGGTGGAGATATTGTGTATTGGCAGCTCGTTTAAGTTATATCAGGACAATAACCCAAAGCAAACCGCCTATAAAATGGAGACTGGGCTGTTATACAACTGCCCAAAAGTCTTGGAAAAGGCACCCATATCGCCAGATCTAAATCCTGTTGAAAATTTGTGGAGCGAGTTGGTCCGCCGTGTGCACAGAACGCCAATATCGTCCTTATCCGTATTAGAAAAACAGCTTCAGGAAGAGTGGGCTTAAACTGGGCATGAATATACCCAAAAAATTCTAAAAACTTTTCCAAAATGCCTAGGCGATACCATACAATATAATGGGTATCATACCAAATATTAGATTAAGTTTTTTTCTTAGATAAAACAGATATATTTTACTTTTATAAAAAAAACCGAATATTAATGTTGCGCAAATTTTGGCCTTTTTTTTTGTTTATGCATATTTTCTTTATTAGTTCAAAATAAAGTCTAGATATATATACCTCTATGAAAAGCTGATTTAACAAGCTATAATTTACCATTATTGCATTTTTCATTATTCTTGGTTTTAATCGTTTTACTCGTGTTTGAAGTTTAAAAATAAAAAAACCGAATATTAATGTGATCCACTGTATGTACATATGTACATATTTATGTACCTGTAATTACAGCCATACATAAGGCAGACTACATTCACATGAGAAAACGAAAATAAACCAAACAAAAGATCCCCCACACCAAAAGCAATAACAGGCAAAGCGAACAAAGCAGCGACGCTGACAGCGCAGGTTTAGCTATATACATACATATGTACTTGTGCATGTGCCCTTTTTTATAGTGCTCGGGATCAAACAAATAAATGCGCCGCAATGTTCCTTGCTCCATAAGCGAAAGCTGTGCATAATGCGCGTGAGCATGACCAAGAGAGCGAAAAATGGGAGCGCATTAGAACGCACGCACATACACTCACACTTACGCTCAACAAAAGCTTCCCCTTACAGCTGCTTGAAACAATTAATACATATTAAGGTCAGCAGCAACAGCAGCCAAAGCAGCGACTGCGACATGTCACCCTTTTTTTTTTTTGTCAAATTGTGCCGCTAGCTGGCGCCAGCATGCTTAAAACGAGCAACGTTTCGTTTTACATTTGTATACAAATGCGGGATATGCATATGTATGTGCATACATACATATGCATGTTTTAATGAAATATTTTAACGTGTTGTATTGCAATAATAACACGAGTAAAAAAAAATCAACGCAAGTACATACATACCTACATACAGATACATCTAACCATTATAGGACAACATTTGACGTCATTCCGCTTGCCACTCTCAAGCTAAGCATGCGAAGTGCACTTGCATTTAAAAATATTAGTGTGTGTGTGTGTGAGAGTGGGCAGCATGCTTTTGTGTATTAGAGCGCGTGTTGTGCGACATGTGTGCATTGCATTATTCTTGTTTGGGCTTCCCATGCGCAAACTCAGTCACTCAGTTACTCTTACCTCTCTAGTGCATAGCAGAAAAGAGAGTGTTGCGGACTAGCAACTATTAAATGCGTTTAAGTGTAAGTTTGTGTACATATTATAATCTAATGCCATAAATGCATAAAGCTGCAGCCATGACATATTTCCAAGCATTCATATGAATGGGATTTATCTATTGTGTATTTGTATGTACTATGTGCATACGACTTATGCATGTACATATGTACATGTCACTCGCTAAAACCAGCCGTTGAACTATTTTAAAATATCGAACTCTTTAAACGACAGTGTCGCGACTCAGAATTTATGATTTTAAGTTTAACTTTTCAAAATGATCATCATTTATGTATTGAAAATTTTTGAGTTGTGACACTTTTGATATGTTCACCATCGCGAAAATGTGCCAACACCAACAACAATACACGACAAACACCTACTCACACGGCTTTCTTGCCAATCTGAGTGGTTGTTTTTGCTATTTGATCTTTACCTTATTCAACAGAGCTTTTTGTGCCAATGAAACCTATACCTTTAGCATGCACACATAGGTATGTATGTGTGTTAAGCTCACTAACGGAAACGAAAGCACTCGTGTACAGTAATTATTCACTGTCATTGTAATAGATAGTTTTAAGGTTTGTAAATTCTAACGTGCGACTCTATGTTAAATCACAAATGTATGTATGTTCGTATGTGATTTTATGGAAAGTAATAGGACTGAGTCGGTTTAAAAAAATTTATTGAGCCTTGCTGTTTGAATCCCCACTGTACTTACATCTTAAGCTTTTATGAAATGAGAAATATAGTATACGGATGTAACTTATTTCTCTTTATCAATGTAACAGACAAAAAAAAAAAACTTCTTGGAACCCATATGTTTATAACAAGTTATCGATAACTATTCACTTTTCCGATAACAAACCAACTTAATTTCGAAGCATTAGCTTTTCTTTTGGAAACATTAACACAACACATATGTGTAAATTTATGCATATATACATACATATATATTTTTACTACTTTTGATCGGCAAAGATAAGCTTCTTCGAAAGATATCGCCTAGTGCTTTTTGCTCGTTTAAGTTTAGTTTTCTCTCAATGCAATTTAGATGGGTGATAATGATTTTCGTAATATGTCTGAAAAAAATATATTCCATGTATGAACATTGAATGTACCTAACTTAAATTCTTTATTTAATGTAGACTGGATACGTTCCATGTAACACAATTTTTTTAATTTTTAGTTTCGAAAAAAGTTATAGTTATATGTTAAACAAATAAATGTTAAATGATTCAAAGAAAATAAATTGTGTTTAGATAAATACTGTTATCCTTTTAAAAGAGATGGGTTCAAGGGCGTCCCCAGACCTGAAGGTAGGTGGGGGGGGGAAGGTAAAAATACGATCGATAACTATCATTAGATTGCTGTCTCTTGATAACTTCTGTTGAATAAGGTTGCAAACCAAAGTTATTGCATTGTTTAGTACTTAATTTAAATAAAAATATACAAAATATTTTATTTATGATAAAAATGTTTAATTTTTTGATGTGTAAATAAAACAAATCCAAAATTCTAGGGGGGGGGCAGCGGCCCCATCTGGCCCCCCCTGGTTACTCCCTTGGTTGGGTTCCTTAAATTATAATTAAAAATATATAAATTTCATTGGCTATACGTTATTAAAGTTATTTACTGTTTTCTGTAATAATGTAGAAAATATTTTGGTTTTGTTAAATGTCCGTCATGCTGTTTATAATTTGAAGTTACCAAATTTGGAAAGATAAGTATCACCTACCAAGTAAATTATTTCCAGACACGCCCACCTAGCGTTCAAAAATCATCTTATACAACGATCTAAGAGCTTTAGTTCCCAATATTGAAAACTAGATTACTAAAAAATTATTTTTAATACCATTGTTTTTAACATATTTCTGCTGGTATCAGAGAGCAATGAATTTGAGTCCAAATGCAACCTTTAAAATTGAATGGTCTCAAGCAGAATGCTTCTCGTTACAATCCAACTCAAAGTAAGCTTATCTCAATGACCTTCTATCTAGCGCTGTCTGCAACCAGTAAATCTTATTGTTGGATTTATGTCATTGAGCTTAACCGTGTGTATTTATTTGATATTCACAACTCTTGGGTTTAATCAAGTTGCAATTGCTAAATATGGAACATGCATAAAGAGGATGCAGATACATATGTACATATGTACGTATAAAAGATTGCTAGCAACACGAAAAAAATATACACATACTTCATGGCGCTTTGCAGCTCTTGCACACTCTCTCATTTGCCCTCTCACGCTTTCGTTCTCACGACGCAACAATGCAAACAGCGCTCCCTCCTTGTCCGTTTTAAATTGGGATCTCGTGCACGCTGACATAGGCTCATCCGCTCCCACACACAACACACACACACCCACTGCGTAATGCTGCCTTTTACACATGCAATGTATGTATGTACATACATACATGCATAAATGCTGCCAGAGTCGTCGCCAACGTCATCGTTAACGATACCATAAGCTTAAGCCTCTGCTGTCGTTGGCCACTGCTCGATCCGCTGCGTCGGAGAACCATTTTTAGGGTAGTTTTTGTTTCGGTTTTAGTTGCTGTTGTACTTTGGCCCTGAAGCTGTATTTGATTCAATCGATGCCGCCCCTTTCGTTACAATCACCCCACATTTTAGGGTGTTAATTGTGTCGGATCTAGAGATGGGCACTGGCCGTGTTTCCGATCATGGCACGTCTGTCACTTAAAAAATAGCCTGCTGTGTAATACACAATTATCTGAACGACAACACCGTTTTAACGTTAAGTGATTTTAGATTTACCATAAGTATTAAGCAAGCAAACGAAGTGAATTCTGCTGTAAGTAGATGTGGCCAATCTGTTAGGTAGTTATTTAGATAAGATTTTATTTTGGTACAAAAGCATGTTAAGTTATATCATTAAAAAACAATAGAATAATAAATATATACAGACTTATCTTAAGTTTCAATTTATTTTCAAAATAAGATAAATCCTTGGAATTTCCAGTGTTTTTGATGTCCATAAGTCTCAAACAATCCAACAAGATACTGTTTATTATAGATATGATCCACCGCAATACTGCTCACTCTCTTTAAGATAAAAAACATTGGCCGTTTTGGTCCGTGCTGAAAAAAAATTGTTTCGTGGCCGTGCGTGTTTTAAGGCCCAGCTTCGTGTGCGTATTGGGCCGTGTCAAAAACATTCGGCTCGGCCCATCTCTAGTCGGATCATCCACATGAGACGAATGTTGCGTTAAGGGTTTCACAATTGTTGTTGTAGTTGTTGGTGTGTGGCTACTACTACTGTATTGTTGTTGTTGACGAGCACTGTGATGAGAACGTGAAATTCACTTTATTGTCTGCCGTTTATTATAAGTCAAACAATATTTGTTGCGCCCTCGGACCACTCCCACACACATATAAATATATGTACATATGTATGTACAAACACACACTTAGCAGTAGACCGTCAAAACTCGCTTGCGCACTGCGTTCAACATTGAAAATATGTAATAAAGCTTTAGCACATTTTGTTGTACTTTTTCGCTTGCAACTTTTTTTTTAAAGGTTTGTTGGTACTATGTACGAGTGCAATCGCATTTTAAAGCTAATTTTTGCTTGCAATTTAACTGAAATATCACCAACAACAATTTGACAACTATAATTTAGCTTCTAAAAGTTGTGCACATTGTTAGCAATTGCGTCGCAGTCTCTGCAGTCGACGCCATTGAAAGAAGAAAATATTCCCTGAATAAAATAAAGACAAAATGGAATGACGACAGTAAAAAAAAACTAGTTTTGGTTTTTTTTTTGGCAAAATTTTAGTTTTTTTTAACGGGCAAAGTGAAAATTTATGCCGCACCCGCTCATTCAAGACGGGCATAAGCAGCAGCAACAAAAACAACAACAACCATCACGTTAGGTTTGTGACTCTCGCACTCTACATACATACAATGTATGTACGTGATTTCGTAGCAAGAGCCACATACAAACACAAATTCCATTCCATTTCAGAGCCGCCAACAACAACAACTAAAGTCCATATGTAATTGAATTTGATGTTTTGCGTTTTTAAACGATTTTCGTTTGGCGTGAGTGTATGAGTTCTTTCGCAATTCGAAGTTAAAGCTCAAAAAAATTGTATGAATGTAGAAAACACACACTGTCTGTTGATGCTTTTTTCGGGTGTGTGTTTCGTTAAATTTTTGTTGCTTGTTTTTCGTATACTTTGGTTTCCATTATAATTGCCTGTCTTTTTCACAAAATTGTGAGCTTCGTTTTCATTCGAACTCGAAACCACATTAGTATGGCTGCTGTGAGTGTTTGTGTGTGTGTGAGTGATTGATTGCTCTCGGGGTTTTCAAAGAATGCTCGCTATATCGAGTCGATAGGTCTCTCTCACTCTCTTTTTCTCTTCGAATCGCGAATACGATGCTGCTGACCAGTGTTGCCATAATTTTTTGTGCAAAAAACGCTAGATTAGCAAAGAAAAACAGCAAAAAAACCACAAAAATCGTTTTAAAAAAGCTAAAAATTACCCTAGATTTTCTTTCAATTCTTTTAGTCAAAGCTTTTTATTATATCGTCTATACCGACAGCCTCTTCGTCGGAGTAGATATTTTGAGATCATCATTAGGAAAGTGGCATTAAAGTGGCATGCTAAAACATTCTTTATAATGTGGGTACATTTTGTACGGTGCAGCTTGATTTTCCATTATTTCGACTTTTTGAGACTATTTTGAGAGAAACAATTTATTTTCAACATTATATTTAATAACAACAAGCCGATCTCGTACAGAAACATTGTTGTTATTAAATGTGATGTTGAAAATAATTTGTTTCTCTCAAAATAGTCGGAATATATTAAAATGATTATTTTCCATGATTTTCAATTATTTTTCATTATTTTTAATAATTTATGGTAATTTTCCATTATTTTTGATTATTTGTAGTCCTAATCATTAAATAATCATACATTTGACATCAGCGAACTATATAATCACTAAGACTATTTTCCAAAAATAATTTAATTGGTTAGTAATTCTAATGGCAACTTAACAGGTATGGTTGCAGCATGAGCTCGCAAACCGCTTAATTTTGCGGCTACACCGCACTTGCAATAGCTGCAGTAAGCCCGTGTCAAATCGGTAACATCTTTCCACAGCCACTCCTTAAACTCGCTGTCCTGCAGCCACGCATCGCGTACTTTTTGCTCATACACTTTAGATTAAGACATTTTTCGCACTTCATCAGACACACCACAATGCAAGAGTTGTAAGAATTCTATCGATATATTACCGATGATGCGTTAGTGCTGTAAAAGCCTTAGAAAACGCAAATTTATGAAAATATAGTTTAATATATAAAAACGCTGAAAAACGCTAAATCGATCTGAAATAAAGCTGAATTAGCTTCTTCCCGCTGCTTTACAATTTTTCCCGCAATCGCAATTGAAAAAACGCCAAATCTGGGGGGAAAAACGCTAAAACGGCAACACTGCTGCTGACCACAATGAGGCTGCCAAAAATATTTCCGTAATGGAACTTTCTGGTTTTCTTTGCCTGTTGAGTTTGCAAAAAAGATGTATGTATGTATATACAATGTGTACAAGTTTATGTAAATACATACGTGTATGCATATGTGCATACATTTATATTGTATCAGTTTTGAGGTCAGTATGACAAAATGTTTCACAAAAAAGTCTTTGCGTAGAGCTTTTACTTATCAAGTAAAAGGTAGACGATCAAATATGTAAGCCGGATTAGCCTCAAATTGAAATTGGGCGAACAGTGCACCCATATGTACGTACAAACATAAATAATTAATAAATAACAATGTTAAATCTAATTACATATTCTGACCGATAAGCGATTACGAAAACTTGTTATATACAAACATGCTGTTCTCACAATAAGAGCTATACAAACTAAATTTATTTTAACTATGCTACCAACTGCGCATATTTCTATTTTCGATCCGCCCCATTTCATTGATTTTTTCCAGCCCTAATAAAGAAAGAAATAAAAAGAATCAGATGCATCAACGAAGATTAAATACTCTAGCACATTGCATTTAATCTGCATAATTTACAATTCAGTCATGAATAAAGTAAATTATATTTAAATTATTATTGATTATGTTTTGTTAAAACGTAACAACTTGGAATTTGCTGCTTAAATAATAAAAACAATTAATCTTGTTTTGGTATTTACTTGACTTGCAATGCTGATCAATGCTATGATACTTAAATGGAGTTGGACAACTGCCGATAAAACTATATTTTTGTATATACTTCGCAAGGTTATACATAACAAACCGAATTTTCACAATGCGCACAGTAAATAAGGGCAACAAACATTGCTATTTACGAACGGGAGGGTTGACAGAGAGCAAGCGAACGAACAAGCCAGAGAGGGGGCGGTCGTCTGGCAGCAAACGGCAGCCAAGCATGATCCCCTCTGTGGCTGCAGCCGTATTTCCAACCCTCCACTTGTTTTTAATGGGGTTGGTTGCTAAAGCAACAAATGCGAACAGTAAGCAAGAACGGAAATAAACCGAGCAAAGAGCTTTTGCGTTTGACAAGGACACGCACTAAACAATAACCACCCCTAACGTGGAGCAAACAACAGTTGCAGCCTCAGATCACAAACAGACGCAGGCGGGTGGTCGGTCCTGTGTAGGGTTGAGGTTGAGTTGAGTTGATGTTTTGTGCTGCCGTGTGTGTTGCATTAGGGTGCGAGGGTGGCCAGTAATGGGGTGGAAAGCTGTCACATGGAGATCCGCTTTTGGCAAAAGGGGTTGCTTAAAAAGGCTCCAAAAAAAAGATGAAAAAACAACAACAAAAACATGCGCCAGCTGCCGTTGATCACAGACAAAGAGATTTACAAAATTAATTTCAATCCCTTAAAATGCATTCTGAACGTTTTTTATTTTATACCAGGACCCTTAAGTTTTTAAAAGTTATATTTCTTTTGTATGAGATGGACAAAAAGACTCTTATTTAATACTGGCCGTCTGAAATTCCCCAATTGAATGCAAACATTTTTAAAAATAGACAAAAAAAATTTAAAAAAAAACACACGTTATTTTAAAAAACTATGTTAAGGCCAGGGACCGAAATAGCTATAGTTATTATTTTAAAAATTAGAAAACAAATATTAAATATACTTATTTTTCAACAATTCTTACTTTTTGTAAATGATTATTAGAAATTTTCTTAAAATGTTTAAAAAATTGTTAAAAATTACAAATAGGAGTTATTTTTCCGTTTTTATAATGAAATCCTTTTCATTGATGAATCAATTTCAATATTCATGATCAAATTAATATGTTGTACTCATAAGGTGCACGAAAAAGTTAATGGGACAACAACATTTTTTCGAAATTAATATTAAGGACAATCTTCAACAAATATACCATGTTTCAGTCATTTTATGGAACAATTAATTGGAAGGAATTTTTATAAAACTAAACAAATATTTTTCTCAATAATTTTAGCAAACAAATAGACTAAAACTCTGATTCTTAGACCCCTTTTACACGATGAAGTTTTTTCTTCTGAAGCATTCGTTTGTAGGCAAAGGATGAGTAGAGACCGGGTAAACACCCCTCCAAAAAGCTGCAAGCAATGCTTCATGATTTTTGTAGCAATGATTTATTTTTCTCATTTTGCTTTGCCTTATTCCGATTGCATGTAAACACAGAGTTGCACAGTGTTTGATGTGAATAATAAAGTTATCGATACGAAATATCGCACAAGTAAATATTAGCGCCAATAGTAAATGCATTGTTTTGATTAAGAAATTATTAATAGTAATGTTCACTGAATCCATTTTATTTACTTGTTACTTCTTAAATTAAATTATATGTTAACAAATAATACAATCGATGGCAAAGACGTATGTTTATCGAACATAAATTTAAATCAAACTTGCATTTACAAAGAAAATGTTGCATGAAAAAACTTCATCGTGTAAATGCGACCAGATTTGCGAAGAAGTTTTAAAATAGAATGAAAAAAAAACTTCATGAAAAAACTTCATCGTGTAAAAGGGGTCTTTTAATAATTATAAAAATCATTCACAAGTTTTTCTTATTTCTTAAGTACTTATGTATTTATAAAAAAATAAATAAATATAATTATTTGAAAAACAAAATAGCTATAATAAATAGAAAATAGTTGTCACAAAATTTTACTATGAACGGAATATTTCGAGTCGGCTTATTTTGCACTCTAGTAACAGTTATTTTGTTTTTTACATAGCTGAAAATCATGTGGGCATTTTTAAGAAAATTTTGGTCCAGTTTTTGTTAGTTGATTGCAGGCATTGACAGCAGTATTCAGCAATTATAGTTATAAATTTAATATAATCTTAAGAAATAATACAAACAAAATTAAAAAATAAAACATTAGAAAATTTATTTTCAAAAAGTTACATATTACAATTTATTTTTTTTATGAGAAAGCATTTTCTTAACAGACTTTCTTTTAACCAGAATGTTGTGTAGCCTCACATCATAAGTAATGTTTTTATTTCAACACACATATATGTATATGTAAGGGAGAATCACCAATGGTAGGCACCCCTTTTGTTTTTGTGACATAAAACTGTCAGAAATTAACGTCTGTTTGTATCGTTGTTTAATTGCGCATCGATCGGTATAAGGCATTATACACATTTTATTCATGTTTTAAGAGATATTTAACATTTAATGAAAAAAGTCAAAATCACGATTTAAAAAAAAAAGCCCCTGTGGTGGTCACAGCCCTTTATCTTGTGAAAATATTTGATGCAGATCTTTGTGAAATGTCAATTGCTATCTTCATACCAAATTCGGTGACTATAGCTGGAAATTTGTAAATAGTGGGGATAGAGGGGCTGGGGGCGGTATGGGTGGGCGTGGCATCCCAATTTTTGATGCAGATCTTCGTGAAATGTCAATTGCTATCTTCATACCAAATTTGGTAACTCTAGCTCCAAGTTTGAAAAAGTGGGGACAGGGAGGCTGGGGGCGGTATGGGTGGGCGTGGCATCCAAATTTGTGATGCAGATCTTTGTGAAATGTCAATTGCTATCTTCATACCAAATTTGGTGACTCTAGCTCAAAGTTTGTAAATGGTGGGGAAAAGGGGGCGGAATGGGTGGGCTTGGTTCCAAAACTTTGATGCAGATTTTTGGGGGTCGTTGCCAGCTATCTTCCCACCAAATTTGGAGGCTCTAGCTCCACAACTCCGGAAGATACACGCATTGCCGTTTTTGACGAAGCGTTGGGGTGGATGGGGGCGGCTAGGGAAGTATCGGTGGGCGTGGCATCCAATCTTTTGATGCAGTTTTTGGGGGGTCATCATCACCTATCTTGGCACCAAATTTGGTGGCTATAGCTCAAAAACTGAGGGAGATATAGGCTTTATTGACTTTAAAATGTGGGGGGGGCTGGGGGCGTAATGGGTGGGCGTGGCTCCAAAATTTTTGATGCAGTTTTTTGGGGGTTGCTAATAGCTATCTTCTTACCAAATTTGGTAGTTCTAGCTGTAAGGATGTGCAAAATATGTGGATTTATCGGTTTTGAGTTATCGAATTTATCGATTTGCCAGCCCCCCAGTTATCGTAGAGCCCCCATCTTGACACTTTAATTTACTATCCCATAGATAAAGAGAATTGGAAAGTTTCAAGTCTCTAGCTTGAAGGGTGTGGAAAAAACTTGCATACATACGGACGGACAGACGGACAGACAGACAGACGGACAGACGGACAGACACCATGACGGACATTGCACAAAACCAATATACTCTTTACCTTCGGTATCGAGTATAAAAATAAAATGACAAATCATTTAGGGTATTCAGTAGCTATGCTATGTGCGTAAAGTGCTAAAGTGTTATATGAAAGCTTTACAACAAACACACAGAAGCATTTTTAACACAGCAAACATGCCCCTGGGTATGTTTGCTACTATTGTACTATATGTGTTATTGAGTGGTTGCCAGACTATTAATAAAAACAGCTGCTTTCGAGATTATTGAATTAGTGAAATTAGGTCACACTAGGCGAGTTTTGGTTGTAAAAGTAAGTAAATTTTATGATTTATTAATTTAAAAGACTAAACTGATGTTTTTAACAGTGGAAAGGAAGAAAAAATACGAAATGATTTTCAATTCAAAAATTTGCAGCTGGGAAAAGAGGATAGAATGCAAAAATTAGAGCTAGAAGTAAAATATAAGAATGCTTAAGTGTTGATATAAATAAAAAAACATTTATTTTCTGAATAATAAAGAAAGTTTTTCAATTATTATTTATGAAAACAACAACTTTTTTCAGCTTATCAATTGCTCAATTCAATTTAACTTTCGATTGTATTGTCATCGAACTGGCAAACAGCTGACTTAGCACAAATACGACAAAAGAAACGTAAAAAGTGCACTCACTAGCTACACTGTATTATGTATAACACTTTACGCACATAGCATAGCTACTGAATACCCTAATTGTTTTTATTTAAGTTTTTGTTTTTTATGCAATTTAACAATGAAAATCAAACGAATTTATTATTTTACTAATTATTGTTACTCCTAATGAGTATTGCAAATAATGCATCGATATATCGATTGATGTATCGATCAATGCACCGCACGCTCAACATTGCTCACATACCTTAGGGGTGGTTGACAAATTACGTGTGGTGTTTAAGGGGTGGGGGGGGTCAAGTTAAATCTCATCTGTGAAAGTAAAGTTAAACTAAGCAATATTCTCATATCACAATTGTATACTAGTCTTTGCTAATCTTTAATAGAAGTGATAGAACAAATTGTTTTTTTTTTGTATTTTTTTTTAAATCCAATGGATTTGAAAGCCAAAAACACATTTTAAAAAATCTCACGTGGTATTGGGGAGGGGGGGAGTAAAGGAAAATCTTACAAATCTCACCAAGGGGGGGTCGAAAAATCCTAAAAAATGGCTCACGTAATTTGTGAACCACCCCTTATTAAAATGGAGCGAAATATGTAAACTAATTATTCTTTTTTTGGGTTTTTTTTTTCACCAAAACCATTTATTATGAAATTAGTTCTTTAATTAACCATAAAAATCAACTTTAAGTTTCTTTTTTGCTTCTTTTCGTTGCGGGCTCATTTTGATATATGAAGATGACACGATCGTCGATGCAATTGAGTGAAAATATCGATTCCAGTTAATCGTGTTCAATTGTGAAACATCGACAGTGTCCAGTTTACGAGAATGCACGGTTTTAACATTTTTGAATGTAAAACCTAAAACATTGAACAAAAAAATTTGTTTTATTTATTTATTTATTTATTTATTTATTGTCAGCTAAGAGCAGCTGACATTAAAATGAAATCAAAATTAATTTAAATTAAAAAATAGTTAAAATAATTTAAAATAAAAATATAGATTAATATATAAATCTGAATATATAATCAAAAGTTAACGTTAAAGCTCTGGGAAATTCAATAAAAATTGAGTAGTCCAACATTTGTTGCGAGGATTGGGAAAAACCCAGAAAAACCCAATCAGACCAGTATAGATTAGTAGTTAGTGGTTACGATTAGATAAAGCAAAAAGGATCGATCTTTTTAGTACTGGGGATGAGGCCTCCAAGGAGACAAGAGAATAAAGTTTGTTATAGTCAGAACATATAACACGAAATGGTTCATGAATTAAATAGTTGCTGAAGCAACGATCAAGGCTAAGGGGTAAAAAGTTACGTGAAGATCTAATTGGGACATTAAATTTAATTCGACTCAAAAGAACTGATGAGTCGATTTCACCATTAAGTAGGTTAGTAATAAATAATACTCCATGCATAGTTCTACGGTTTAACAGGGAGGGAAGATTTATCAAAAGGAGTCTACTTGAATACGGGGGTAAGTCTACTCCAGGAACCCAGTTAAAAATTCTAAGGGCAAATAGAAGAAATTTCTTCTGCACAGATTCAATTCTATCCTGGTGAATCGAGTATTGTGGGGACCACACACAAGATCCATACTCCAGGATGGGACGTACTAGGGATGTATAAAGCGTTTTAGTGGTGTAGGGATCGTTAAACTCTTTCGACCACCGCTTGATGAAGCCAAAGACATTAATGGCCTTATTAACCATAGACGAAATATGAGAGTCAAACTTTAGCTTAGGATCAAGAATAATGCCTAAATCTTTAATTTCAAACACGCGGTCAAGTGGTGAAGCATCAAGCAAGTAGTGAGCAGTATGAGGGGCACTTCTACAAAAAGACATGACTTTACATTTTGAACAGTTTAAATTGAGTAAGTTAAAACGACACCAGGCCGACAGCGCACATAAATCCGACTGTAGTAAGTTGCACAGAGAAGCATCATTGTAGGTGAAACATAGTTTTACATCATCAGCAAACATATAAACAAAAGAGTTAGTAATAACAGCTGGAAGATCGTTAATAAACAAATTAAATAGCAAAGGACCAAGGTGACTACCTTGGGGAACACCAGAGGTAACTAAAATAGGTTTAGATACAGACGACTTAAAAACAACTTTTTGTGTTCGGCCACACAAGTACTCCGAAAGCCACAATACGAGTTTTGATGGAAATCCAATAATATTTAATTTTTGAAGCAACAGAGAATGACTAACAGAATCAAATGCCTTACTAAAATCGGTGTAAACAACGTCAGTTTGCATTTTTTCCTGAAACCCTTTGATAACAAGCGAAGTGAATTCAAGAAGGTTAGTGGTAGTAGATCTACGCCTAACAAAACCGTGTTGATAAGGCGATATAATTGAACTACATGTGTGTTGCAGTTGAGAACATATAATTTTTTAAAAGACTTTAGGAATGGCGGACAACTTGGATATGCCTCTATAATTTTTAACGTTAGACTTAGAAGAATTTTTATGGAGTGGAATAATAAAAGATTCCTTCCATATAGCAGGAAACACTGTTGAGTCAACCGACAAGTTAAATAATTTATGTAAGGGTTTACAAAGTGAATCCGCACAGTATCTAAGTATACAACCTGGCACTCCATCAGGACCAGGCAGATAGCCTGGTTTGATAGAGTTAAGGTCACTTAGAAGCGTACACTCAGTTATAACTGGGATATATATGCAATTTGACGATTGAACTCGAAAAGGATAGGAATTACTGCAACTATGTAAATTCGTTGAATATACTGATTGAAAATACTCAGCAAATAGATCGGCTACTGTCTGATCAGAACTTGCTTTTGTATTATCAAGGTATACTGAGGTAGGCAAGTAAGAAGACTTACGTTTAGAGTTAACAAATTTATAAAACTGTTTAGGGTCACGTGAAAAGTTTAGTCTACAACGATTAAGATAATTATTATAAAAAGATGTGTTAAGAGAAAGAAAACTAGATTTTCTAAAGTAGTTCCCGATTTTTTAAATTTTTTATATGATCTTGTCTTCGCGTTTTTCAACTTCGATAGTTCCCTCGTAAACCAAGGTGGTTTATTAACACTTGAAGAACGAGTGAGGGGAACACAAATATCCAAAAGAGAATTCAAGGTCCTATAAAATATGGCAATGGCAGTTTCTATATCACTACAGGAATAAAGGCGAGACCAATTAGTATGTTGAAGAAGATAATTTAATTTAGTAAAATTAGTTTTACGAAAGCAACGGGTTTTTAATGTATTATTAGATATTGAACTAGGGTTAAGAATTTCGATGGATAGTTCTAAGGTTGGATGGTAGGTATCTTCCGGAAGCACTAGAGGGGGTATTCTACAAGCATTACTGCAATCTGAGTCAGAAACAAATATTAAGTCCAACATTCTACCACTACAGTTAAGCACCCTGTTAACTTGCGATAGGCCTAACT
The DNA here is from genome assembly GCA_018904305.1 of Scaptomyza montana. Classification (NCBI taxonomy): domain Eukaryota; kingdom Metazoa; phylum Arthropoda; class Insecta; order Diptera; family Drosophilidae; genus Scaptomyza; species Scaptomyza montana. The sequence continues at coordinate 91,607 of JAEIGR010000085.1, read as the reverse complement.
CCAGTAGGCAGAATATGAAAGAGCATGATAGAACGAATAAGAATAAATTTATTTACCTTTGCTGAATCTTGAAAGAATTCAATTACATATGCTTTGAAATATTAAAAAGTTTAGTTCGGAATATCGGTATTTTAATTTTTGTCTCTGAATAAACCAAAACTAGGTATTAACACCTGTAGACCACGCCAAAAGAAAGCCGGCACTGAAAGCTATCTGTCACAGTTATTAGACCGCGATAGCATCAAAACTCGCCAAAAAAAAAATGGGGGTTTCCGACTTATGTACAGTGTCCTAGAACGAGGCTTCTCCCTTACCTATCTATGAATTTAGCATTCCAAATTGCTTCGGTGTCGAATGAACATGAGCAAATTGCGTTAACATATCTTTAGCAGAAAAATTACAAATTTTAATATTGGTGTTTTTAAGAACAGAGCCACATTGAGTAACAGTTAATAAAAATTGTGATATAAGGTGCAATTTTGTTGTTAAGAATTATTAATTACTTTTTTTATTATAAATAAATGGCAGAACAAAAACGGGGCAAAAAACGAATTGAAAGTGGCATGAAACCCAATAGAGCAATCAGCTGTTGCCTTACAGAATGTTTTAAGTCGATAAACAGATTATGTAATGTGAATGCAGCTTTTCATAGTAAAATCTCGTGCACTTTTCCGACGCAGCTTTATGAAGTATGCAGCATAGTGTAATCGTGGCATTATTTGGGTACCCGCCACTGATAGGCAATTCTCTACATTTATGGGTTTTGGGAAATGTCAGCAGGCCCATGGCTAAAAGCGAGTCCCGCAGGGGACTGACGGACACCTTTTAGTTTTCCTACCCCCATAGGGCATAATAACATGCACTGAACAGCTGCAGAGAACACAAAACAACAGATGCTCCCTCCTCAATTTTGTGGCCAACGTAACGAACGATCAAAATGGAACAACCCCTAAGGCCCCGCTAGAATGGTAGTCTGATCAAGTTGATCGTTCAATACTACCCTTGGCGCAGACGCCCATTTCCTGGCCCAGCCGCCGTGCAACTCCATTAAATTCTATTGACAAAAGGAAATGAACATGAAATGCAAAAAATAAAATAAAAGAGAATAAAAACCAAACACGCACACACATGAAAAACAGATTAATGTGTAACAGGGCAACAAACACAATGTGAACAACTTAAGGGACATATGTACCTACAAACATAATACATATGTATATACATATTTACAAATATATGTATGTATGTAAGTACATGCGTCTGCTTTTCTCGACAGATGGGCAGCCAACGTAGCCATGTTGCCGTTGGGCTTTTTGCATATCAAAATTTACTCATTTGTATGCATGCACTGCACAACGGCAGCGATCGCGTGAACACACAGAAAACAGAAAATATGACATCAAGGTTAAGCATAGCTGAGAGTAAAGTTGACGTTTCACTCCCACACATGTATGCCGTTGTGTTGTGTTTGCTCTGCCTCACTCGCTCTATCTCCCTCTTAAAGGTTGGCTGTTTTCATTTGATTGCTGTGCTTTTGTTGTTGTTGTGTGCATGTTAATAAGTTTGCACAATAACAAAAATCAACGTTTTTTCTTACATTTTTCGTCCTTGTGTGTGCAGTTGCTAAAATTAAACGTAAGGAATTTTTTTAGAACAGCTGTGTGCGCAAAAACGAAGAAGCCAACCTGTAAAAACGTAAAAACCCACCGAAGTTTCAGGAATATAAAAGCAACAGGCAAAACATGCACAAATATACAAATAAATACATATGCATGTACATTCATCGAAATCTATGCTTGTGCATAGCTATCCATGTTTGCATAGCCATCCCACTCCCACGTGCACATTATTGGGCGAGCAGGTGAATCATTTCGTAATCTACACTCATAATCATCAAAAAATTTGATCAGGCTGTAACATTAAGCGTAGACGATTGGCTTAAGCTTGGAATTTTAATGTTTTCGCATTTAGTAATTCTGCTGTTGTTACTTTCGGCAGCGGGGCGCGGCACCAATTTTCACTTAACCAGCTGAATATACAACAAAAAAAAAAAAAAAATTGTTGCCGAATAAGAAACAAAAAACAATAACACCAAATCAAAGCAAAGGCAAAACGAGTTTTGTTCAACTGTCTTCGCCTCCAGACCACAAAATTCGAGCTTTACGATTATTTTCTTTGTCATGGCTAACAATTTTCAACTTTTATTGTTGCTCATTTCTTGCACCGCAGCTTTTTTTTTAGCAGCGCCAAATCTGAAAACGATGCTTGTACGTGCGGTCGGCACGCTGGTAGAGGTTTGCGATAGCTACGACGACGTCAGCCGTGGCAGTTTCAGCGGACGCTGTTGCTAATAATGTACACAACTTTTAGAAGCTTAACTCAATTATGGTTACCATTTTGTTGCTGTTGTTGTTACTTTTGGTTTTTTTTTATCTTGCTTTCAGGCAGAAATCATTTATTTTTAAGCAGCATCCAAATCAAGTTTGAACAATTGTTAATGCAAAAAACAAAATAAAAATGTTTACAAAAAAGTGGAAAGATTAATAAGAGCTACATACGTTTGCGCAGATCTGTGTACATACAATAATAAATGTTTGTGTATCTGCGTGAATATGTATGTACACATATGTATGTATGTTTGACCATCAGCCGATCCATTAGAAAGTCGCAAGTGTAGTGAAAAAACACATATTCATACGATAAGCAGTTACACACATACTCTTTTTGTTCGTATGTACATACAGTACGACGTCGCTCACCCTCGTTACACGCAAATGCACCTCATAGTTAACAGAAGATTTTCCCTCAGTTTTCGCAATTGGCCAAATGTTAATAGGTTGCGTTAGGCGAGGTCGTACTGTATGTTTTTATTTTATTTACAGTTTCTTAGTGCAACAAGTTATATAATTTTTTCATTAATAAGTATTAAAATCTGTATTTTTATACCCTTAACCCATAAAATGGGTAAATAAGGGTATAATGATTTTGTGCAAAAGTATGTACCAGGCAGAAGGAAGCATCTCCGACCCCATAAAGTATATATATTCTTGATCAGCATCAACAGCCGAGTCGATATAGCCATGTCCGTCTGTCTGTCTGTCCGTCTGTATGAACGCGTGGATCTCAGAGACTACAAGAGCTAGAGACTTCAGATTCTGAATATAAGTTCTCCTATATCATAAGTAGAACAATTTTGTTTCAAATTATCGATAACTATTCTGGTTTCCGATATAAACATGGAATCGATAACAAAAAAATATCGAATTTGGAAAATGTAAAAATGAGGGTTAAAATAATGGGTAACGATAGAATTTTTCTGAAAATTTCGTCCAAATCGGTTTAGAAACACCGGAGATATCGAATTTAATCGACTGAAGTTAAGTCAGTATACCAAAGTCTTATATAAATTTAATTTATTTATTGCAACTGGGTTCAGGGTATCTTCTAGTCGGGCTCTCCCGACTAGAGCCTTCTTACTTGTTATTTCAATGTTTTTGGTTAAATTAACGAAATAAGATGCAAGACTATGTTGTCTTAATTAAATATTAGGCAAAATTACTAAAAGACTAGTGTCAAAAGCATTTATAATTGCAAATTAAACTATATAACAATATATATTTAATATATTTTAAAAAATTTACTGCATTACATTGAGCAAAATATATACATATATGTATATATAATTAAATAAATTAAAATTCATGAAGCCCCAAATGACAAACTTTGTTTCTTTATTATATGTTTTATTTCTCATTAATTTCTGAATTTTTGATTTTAATTTTTTTTTCAATTTTCTAATTTTTTATATATATAAAATATTTTAATGACTATTAATTTGTTGTATAACTGTTGGCAAATTAAAATCATTCTGTAGTGTAAGACTAAACAGCAGTGCCCCAAAATTGTATCTCATTTGACCATTTGATTTCTTTAGCCTTTATTAAGTTTTTTTCTTCCAGATCTACATTACGCTGTCATAATCTAGATGTGTTTGCGTTCTGGATGAGTTGGCAAGAATCACAGTGGCATCTTCGTTTATGGCAAGTTATGTGTTTTCTTTTATTGAAATCGGAAAATCTGCGGTGTTTAATGTGTATAAGAATGTACCAAGGATGCTACCCTAAGGAACACCCGCTCTTATGGGGCGGACATTTGATTATATTTCTTTAACTCTAACCACAATTGGTCAGTCAGGTAAGACTTCAGAACAAAATACTGCGCAGATGGTAAAAGAGATTTGACTTTAAATAATAAACCATTGTACCAAATGCGATCAAACGCCAGCTGAATATCAAAAGCTTCAAGGACATGTTTTATATCCAATTTTCAATATCAATACACAATTTGGTTCAAGTTATACAGATTATTATAACTTTGAGAGCGTTATAACGGCATGTACTTTTTCTGCCAACCAAAGATTAGGGTGAGCGGTAATGGGCTGAGTTTTTCTTTGTTTGATATTACCACAAAATTTGTTGAATTTAACTCAAAAGCTGTGGTACAGTAAAGGCATTTCTGATTTTGGTGGATGGGCACAGCGTCCAACTATTGTATGCATATCTTAGAGAGACGTCACCAGCTTTATTTCAACCAAATTTGGTGACATTATCTCCAAAACTGTAGTAGATATTTATTTTTCCGATCTTAAAAGCCTAGGGAAGCTGGCGTCGAGAGGGGTGGACGTGGCCTCTTAGCTTTTGACGCAGTTTTTTGGGAGACGTCAATAGCTATCTAGTCACTAAATTTGGTTACTCTAGCTGTAATGATGTGTGATATGGTTTTATTGAGTTATGCTTTTCGATCTTATCGATTTCCAAGCGCCAAGTGGCCGTACCACTCTTATATTAACACTTAAACTGAACAGATAAACAACATTTTTTGAAAAGTTTGAAGTCTTAAGGCCTGTACGCATGAGCCCCGTACAGCTCCCGTACAGTATACATGAGTTTTACGGCTGTAACGACAAGTGTTGAAAAATTCACATATTGTGGCGGTAGGCTAATTGTTTTTTGTAAATAAATCGGAAATGCAACTGTGTTTTGTACACTTGATTTCAAAATAATGATTCGCGCGCTACTTTTGTGTTTGAGTACAGCTAACGCCCTGCTTCTGGCGGTTGCATTTTAGTGAACCCATATTTGATGGGCAGTGCTGAGATTACCAAAGATTATGCTAAACATGACTGAAACCACTCAAAAGACTCAAAGCAAATTCACCTTAATAATCTATACCCTGCAATAGATCAGTGGCAGTACAATCCAGTTTATATGATATTTAAATTGTATCTTATTAATTAATAAATATATGTTTATTCAATACTTCTTGCGCAGCATTGACTGCCAAAACAATAAGTATGGCTCTATTGGAGCCTGAATTAGGTCAACTTTGTTAATATTATCCGAAAAATGTATAAGCCGGCTCTTGCCCGACATGTTGTTGCATTTTTTACAACCGTAAATAGCTGCTGAAAGCTTTTTACTGCCCGTAGCATTTTAACATAACATTTTAACATTTTCATTGTTCAACACTACCGTACCAGCAGTAGCTAACAGAACTGCAGACCTAAAATGTAAGTACTGTACTGAAGCTGTACGGGACCATTTTTTTTATATGAAGTTTTTGCTGTACGGGAGCTGTACAGGCGTCTGCGTACAGGCCTTTAAGATGTAACTTTTAACGGTTTTTAATTTTCCTCCAGTTGAAACAAAAATAACTAGGTCATTAGAAGGAATAGTCAGGAAAAATGACAGGTTTTTCATCTTAACTCTTTGATACACAAAAAGCACAATACAACAACGTGACTTTTTATCCTATTTTGGGTAGACCATGCTGGTATTTAAAATGCTCATAGCTTTTTAATGTATTTTGACACAATTTAATCACTATATGCGAGCTTCCAAAACTCCTAAATGGCCCCAATAGTTCGAATAATTTAAACTTTCATCATGAGCCAACTACATTTCTAAATTTAAACAAACCCGTTCGATTAGTAAGTAGCCTAGAGATGGGCGCGTGACATGTTTTTTGCCGTGACAGTGGATGATCACGCGTGATCACGCATGTGCGTGAGTTTTTTTAATTTCATAATCACGCAACATGATTCACGTGAGTTGTAGCTAAATCACGCACATCACGTGAACCGGTATTACAAAAAGTAGTACAAAAATTGCCCAAAAATATCGATATAACGAGCTAAAAAATATTTTTCTTAAATATCGATACAACGTAAGAAAAATACTAAGTACTCATTTGATGCATGGATATTTTTAAAGCATCCCTATTTTGTACCATGATCTGTTATTAAAGCACGTGCAAAATGAACCAGGAACGCAAATATAAAATTAATGAAGCTTTAAATAAAACTGATGAGCGCTATAAATTGATAGTACCAGCAAATAGTAAAAGTGAAGTGTGGAAACATTTAAATTAGTAGAATTTGAAAGGAAAGTCGAAGAATTTGCGCTTTGTGAAAAATGTTCTGAGTTGTTAATGTACTATTCGCGCAAGGGCACCGGAAGCTTAAAGAAGAGAGATAAAAATATGTGACGTTTATTTCATTACTTTGTTTTTCTTATTCCAATTAGTTTTATTTTAATCAATTGAACATATGCGTGAATCATGCGTGAGTCACGTGATTTTCTCAAAATTCATGCATGCGTGAATCACGCGCCTTTAAAATTGCGTGCGTGACGTGAGCGAAAAATTACTCACGCGCCCATCTTTAAAGTAGCCTGGTCTGACTATTGTAGAAAATTTCCCATTCTTTCTTTAAATATGTATATCTAAATACCTTTCGCGATGCCTAAGACTGGAGATTAAGATAATGTAATTGAGGATTTTAGGTAGTGAATTGTGACCCTGTAGCACAAGAGGGTAAGCGATTCACGTGTTAAAAAAGAATGCCGAAACCAATTGGATCTATAGTGGAATCACCTACATACATTCCCGACTTGCTGTTAATGAAGAATGCAGTCTAGTGGAATCAGGGCATTAGAATGTCAAGTGACTACCTCCTATAACATGGCAATGTTATATACGACTCTTTAGTCCATACAAAAGAGTTAACGCTAGTACTAGAAGGAGCTACCGATTTGATATTGTTAGTGTTCTATTTTCACTTGTGTCTTCTGTGTTTGTTTCTCGTGCAACGCTTTTGTGGGTGTAAGTGACGCAGCTGCTATCGCCACAGGCTATAATATTGATAATGCAGCTGAAACCGATGCCGACGCCGCTTGTCAAATGCAACAGTCAAATGTAAAAAGTTAAGAGAAAAAGTTTACATGACGAACTGATAACTTAATTGAGAAAAAGAGAGAGAGAGAGAGAGCTTTTCTTTGAATGCAGCTGAGTTAGATATGTATGTATATACAACGCGCTACGTGATTGAATGTAACTTAAAAAATGAAAAAAAAACATTTGCACATACATACATATGTATGCATGTATGTACAATATGTGAATACTGTCTGTATCCTCTTATATTCATATGCCTATGTAAAAATGTTGTAAAAAATATAAACATACCTACATACATATGTATATGATTATTCATAAAATAAGAAAGTCTGGGCCGATTAGGCTCAAATTTTTTTTTTTCTGTTGTTCGTAATTCCCAGGAGAAAGCTTTTACGAAGAAAAGTTTGGGATAACCAAAAATCGAATGTTAACAAACAGGCTCTGGCCCTTAGAGATTGAATAGCACAACAGCAACGCGTGTTCGGGATCCACTAGTTATATACAAACATACGCGTGTACATATGTACATATTTGTACATGATTGTAGCTGTGTTTAATCTTTTTTGTCCTTGGTCCTTGAAACAGCTGATCCCAAAAAAGTGTAAAAATATTGTTGCCAAAAACTAAATTTACACCAGAACTGTCTACCATGCATCAATTAGCATCGTGTGTGTACAATTTGAACACACAAATACTTCAAGCAAATTCGTTAAATAACGCATAAGCGGAAAACCGTTCAAAATTTAACTACATACATTGTATGTACGTATGTACATATGTATGAACATATTCACAACATGCTCACATACATACTATGTACATATGTACCTATAAACTATATTTTCAAAAATTTTCGAGCGACGAAAGGGAACACAAAACGTTTTCCGATGAAGTCATGCTGGAACCCAAAATAAATCAACAATGTGTGTGTGAGCGATCACAAAAAAAAAGCACACACACGTTAAATAATTTGCACTTTTTACGAACAAAATGCAATGCATACATATTACATGCTGTATATACATACATATGTACATATCTGCTCCCTTCACACATTTATTGAAAAGAAAACAGAGTAAAAAGAGAAAGAGATTTAGCAAAAAAGAGACGAAGAGGAGCAACGGTAGTTATTGTTTTTGTGAACATTATGGCTTCGCCTTGGCAAAAACAAAAAAAGCCTTTAAAAAGCAACAACGAACGACCACACGAATAATTTTTTTAAACTCTATTACATAGAGTTGTCAGCGCGCCAAATACTTATGTACGTGAACATTTTCAATGTCCATTAATATCAGTAGTTTGGGGCGCTAGCTGTACAAAGTTGAGCTGCTAATTAATGTTGCCAAGCCCATGATGGTGCCAAAACAACAAGGTGGGCTCATTTGTGACAGCTGGGTACCAACTGATCAAATGTATGAGTGCAAAAGGGAATGGAAATTTTTTGCTATCTTGTCACTTAACTTTGTGGATGTTTTGTTTCTCTGCTAAGAACAGGTAGGCGCTGGTACCCGAAATTTATCAAGCTGTCAAATTCAAGTTGGTTGCATCATGGCCAAGCCTGTTTTATTTTATCAAGCACAACAAATAATTTTTCAATTTGCATGCGCCACTGAGATTTTTATAGTTGTGTTGGCAACTCTGCGCGAGCGTCAACATACAAAGCACATACACGTAAGGACGAACATGTTGTGTACATGAAAGCCAAAGTTACCCAGTGTCAATTGTGCAGTGCATTGTCATTAAATTTATAAACAAAAAATATAAAATACCTTGTTAAAACTTTGCACATAATTCGAAACCAGGTTTGACGCAGAAAAAAAGTTACCTCTTTATATACATTTTTGACAATACCTGTTAAATTTGACCAAAAAAAGAAAGGAAAATGACAGCACTTAGGTCATGTAGTTGGCGCGACTGGGTAACATTTTCGAACTCACACTCGCTCGCTCTCTCTTTCGTTCGGAACTTCGTTCGGTAGCGCGGTGGCTAGACTAGAAAACTTTTCGTGCGCGCTCGTCAGTCGTCAGTTTTTCTTCAGTGGCTCCGCGCGTCTCGCATTTAGTTGTGCGGGCTGCTACTCCGCCGCAGCAAGAAAATATACATACATATATATACACACAACTGAAAAACTTGGTTTTTTATTAAAAATAAGTTATTTGTTATTGCTTTTTCTCCGCGCGCTTTTACAAATATACAAGACCGTGCGTATCTCTATGTCTCTGTGTGTGTATTGAAATAAAAAATCATCTAATCAAAACGACTCGACGACTATGTGTTGCCTGTGATTCTATTTCGGTGTGTATACCTTAAGAAAAAGCAACTAAAGTGCATTATATCTATGTTATGTATGTATTTATATATATACATATATATATTTTTTAAATAGACATAGAACTGTACTTTCTAATAAGAACGATAAACAGTTTTTCTCTCTCTCTCTATTGCTGTTTTTGCATTTAAAATCAATATTTCCAACGGGATTTGCATGTGTGCGTGTTTTTGTGTGCGCGCTGGTGAGCACCTCACTTCGATATCGATTTTTCATGCGTTATTGTGAAAGCTTTCCTACAATGCTCTGCAAAGCTTCTAGGTGCAACAGCAAATTAACACACCAATGCAGACATAAGTGTGTATGCAACTTGAAGTAATGACAAGCAATTTTCATAAATTTAATGAACACACAAACACATACATATATAAATGGGGTCAAGTGTCGCTGTAAAAAAATGGTTCATTCTCTCCATATGCATTGTACATGCAGTTCGCTATTAATGCGAAAGAGTGAGTGCGACGATGACGGCCGTTTGTTACATAAGCTTTTTTCTAATTGGAGAATTCTATATGCGCAGCAGCATAAGCCCATAAACTGCGCTTCTCAGTGCAATTCTCTCTGGATAGACCAACGTGAACTTATGCGAGACATACTAATTATGTACAAATATAAATAATTGGAACGATGCTAAATTAATCAGAAGCACGTTGTCAAAAAAGAATGTACAATCATAAAAAAGTGTGTCGCTGTTTTGAGTTCTATGTAGAGCCGCCATCTTGGATTTCCCCCTATGGACAACTCAGTAGAAACAGCCAGCAACAACAACAACATTATGAAGTTTTTTTCAATGCTACTGTCGGGCTGGCAACGCTCTCATTTTACTTCCTCGCAAATTGGCTTCGGCTGCTGACTTCGTTTGCTTTTCGTTTTATGTTTGTTCAAGACAAAAAAGTCTGAAATTTTCTCTCTGCACTTTTCACTCACACTCGCTCACAAGCGCGTTATCGCTTCGTATGCTCTCTCTTTTGTAGCTTTTCGTTTGCTGCCGACCACCCGCTACACATTTTTGTTTCCACTTTGTGCTACACTTCTACTTCGTTGCGACTGCTTGCTGTTGTTTTTGTTGCTGTACTTATTTATGTACATATGTATGTAATTGCTCTCAAGACACGTTTACATTTTCATTTTTCATATTTCAGCCTGTTTTGTGTTAACATACACATTGAAACGCATATTTTAGCTTTGTCGCTCTTATAATCTTTCGCTTTATAAGTAACACTCGCCATGTTTAATATGTGTACGTATGTATGTTAGCACTGCGACACATCGCAACGTTGCCAAATTTCACTGGAAGTCGCGCAAAACTTTTATGTCGCGCAGCTTAAAAGTTTCATTTGTTTACATTCTACACACAATTGCAGAATAACAAAAGTATTATAACAATAATAATAATAAGCAAGCACGCACAAATGCAAATTAAAAAGAATTCGCGCAGCAAGTTTGAAAAAAAGACAAAACTAAGACAAAAAAAAAAATGTTTACTTGCTTTAAAGTATTATAGGACTTTCAGAAATTGATTAATTGTATTGGTTTTGTTTATTTTTTGTATCGCTTTGATTTGTTGGTTTTTCTCTTTTTATTTGTATATCCGCTGTCATCACTTATAAACCAAACCACCAACGTCTTTACCGACCTTGCAGTTTTTGATGTACAATCTCTAAAATTTTTGACCCACGCGTAAATCAAACTCTGCCCTTTCAAGATTTTCATTGTTGTATTTCTAATGGGCAATGAACAAAAAAATTAAATCATGCAAATAAGAATATATGTATGTACATGACTTTTGTAGGCCACTATTATAGCTCTTTTGCTGTTGTTTTTTATTGTAGTTTTTGTCTGTAGTGCTATTATTTTTGCTTGCGCCAATAAGCAAAAAAGAGTTCGTTGAACTTTTATTACTGATTATTTTGTTGTTGTTGTTTTTTTTTTTTTTAATTTCACTTTTACGTGGCTCTTATGGGTAAAAAATAAATAGTTTAGATTTATAAGCAACTAACTCCATCATATCAAAAAAGTAAATAATGAAATACAGTGGATGCCGGTTATAACGATGCCGGCTATAACGATATTCCGCTTATAACGATACACACAAGAAGGTTTGGTTGGTTTTCATACAAACTTGTATGGAAGCACAATCGGCTATAACGATATCGCTTTTAACGATATGCCGCTTATAGCGAAGGAATTTTGAAAACATAAACCGCTTATAACGATCACAAGTAAGAACAAAAACAAAAGAATGAGCAAATTACAGCAGCGGTCGGCACAAAGAGAGCCAAAAAAAATTATCAATGCTTTTGTGCAAGAGTAATTTCGTTTCGACACTCTTAAATACACTTCGTGCCAACTTCGGCCTATCTGTGTGAATTACCGTTATGTTTGCTTATGTGTGGAAAATCAAAAATAAAGCATTGGGTGCGTTCAGGGAACTCAGCGCTTAGTTAGCAGCTTCATAACCGTTTACTTCCCTGATGACGTCAACTGTTAAGCAAAAACAAGAAGTAAAAAAATAATTAAGAGGAAAAATAGTTTTTTCTTTAATACCGGCTATAACGAATATCGGTTATAACGATGCTATATTGCCGGTCCCTTGAGTATCGTTATAACCGGCATCTACTGTATATTAATTACTCAAGTTAACTAGGTTTGTTTTAATAAGATATCAGAGGTCGATCTTGTGGTATTTTTTGCGCTGAACACCATTTTCAGAATTTTCGTATCACGCCACGATTTGAAAAAATGGGGTAAAATATCCGTGCTATAACTGATTTCAATTTCTCTCCTTAAACTGACGTGCTAGAAAGATTATTATTAAGGTATTAAATTAATACTTTAATCGTATACTACAAGATCTGTATGCGATAAACTTAAAAATTTATAAAATTACTCAAAAACTGTGGTTAAAGGATAGTTTATTTGGGGCATATATTGTTATTGTTTTTGTACTCAATATTTATATACATTATTAATATTTTTGAAAACGCTTATATACGAAACGATTCAAAAGTCACCTGTCATTAGAGATGCCAGAAGGTTGAATCCGAAAAAGCAAATATGGCGGAAAAAAACCAACTGGAGAGGAAAACGCAAACATGATGCTTTTACTCTAGTTTCTGCTATTCAAACAAAAGAAAAAGTAAAAAAGTCTTCTTAGCAAACATATTTGCATGCTTTATATTTCAATTAAAAAAACTTACTTCATCTTACAGTGCTTACGGATAACATAATGTATCTTATAGTTTTTGAAAGCTGCACAACTTAAGTCTTTGAAATTTAACATATCAGCAATAATGGCGTATACATTTTCTACAGTCAACTGTTATGCTCATCATTCCATTATGATTCAGTTAAAGAAAATACTCATATAATATATGGAGACTCTTGTGCAAAGAAAAACAAACAAACACGAGTTCTAAAGAGGAAACATGTGTTTGCTTAAAAACTAACATCTGGAAACCCTACCTGTAAATTTAAAATAAAAAAAACCAAAAAATACTTTCAGACGCCCATTTAAAAATTTGCCGTGACCACATTTTTAAATTATACCATGTCCAAAAACCGCCATTTTTAGATCAATAAAGTAAAGTAATTACAGTGGGAGGGAAGATGCAGAAAGTGTGGGTTACAGTCAGATATTAACGAGTTTCAAATATAGGCCCCAGGCTAGCGATAGACAGATAGCTTCATAATGCCCCCCGCCCCTGTTTTGCCATTTGGATGCTTGAATTTTCAATAAACTTGTTATGGAACAGGCAGGGAGACAGGGAGAACAAGTAAGTGTGTGTGTTTTAAGTCACAAAACACACAAGCAAGCCCTTTACCATTCACTTTAAATAGCTTGTTGAAAAAAAATTAAAAAAATCAAATGAGAACGTTGCAGTCGGGCGCAACCGACTGCGAAATACTCTGATACCAGTATTAAAATAGGTGGTAAATAGTTAGTTTACAAAGTCGGGTATGGGAGCGGGAGGTGTGATCGTGACCTTTAAAAATTTGTTGATGCAAGACATTCGTGTCCCTAACATAAACGCAGTGGAATTTAAAGGCATTTTAGGTTTTAAAAGGCGGGAAGGCTATGGCACATTTTGATGCAGACCTTTTTAAAATTTCATCAGCTATCATCCTAGGCGGCTTTGAATGGAAAAACGAAATTTTCTGCGTTAGTTACACACAGAAAAAAAATTAAAAAGTGAGGCGACTATCAAGAACCAAAAATTATACTACACAAACAACAAAGAGAAAGTTTTAGTTATCCTCTAGTGACATAAAATATTGGTGTCCACTTAATCAAAGTATCTTAAGAACAAAATATAACAAGTGGAAACGTTTCAGTCAGACGCAACCGACTGCGGTATACTCGTTACCAGTATTAAAACCGTTAACAACGGGCCTGATTGCTAAGGGGTACGGAAGCGACAGGGGTGTACGCTGCCTTAAAGATTCTCCGATGCAGATGGGGATGCCACCAGCTGTCTTCGTTCCAAATTTGGTGACTATAGCTCAAATTTTGTAAAAGGTGGGGAAAGGGGAGCTGGGGCAGATTGGGTGGGCGTGGCATCAAAATTTTTGGTGAAGATCTATGTGGGATGTCAATTGCTATCTTCATACCAAATTTGGTGGCTCTAGCTCAAAGTTTGTAAAATGTAGGGAAAGGCGGGCTGGGGGCGGTATGGGTGGGCGTGACATCCATATGTTTGCTGCAGATCCATGTGGGATGTCAATTGCTATCTTCCTACCAAATTTGGTGGCTCTAGCACCACAACTCTGGAAGATACACGCATTCCCGTTTTTGACGAAGCATTCGGGCGGATGGGGGCGGCTAGGGCAGTATTGGTGGGCGTGGCATCCAAATTTTTTTTACAGTTTTTAGGGGGTCATCAACACCTATCTTGCCACCAAATTTGGTGGCTATAGCTCAAAAACTGTGGGAGATATAGGCTTTTTTTCAAACAAATTCGGAGGGGCTGGGGGCGGAATGGGTGGGCGTGGCTCCAAAATTTTTGATGCAGTTTTTTTGGGGTTGCTAGTAGCTATCTGCCCGCTAAATTTGGTAGTTCTAGCTATAAGGATGTGCGAAATATGTGGATTTTTCGGTTTTGAGCTATCGAATTTATCGATTTGCCAGCCCCCAGTTATCGTAGAACCCCCATCTTGACACTTTAATTTACTATCCCATAGATAAAGAGAACTGGAAAGTTTCAAGTCTCTAGCTTGAAGGGTGTGGAAAAAAGTTGCGTTCATACAGACGAACAGACGGACAGACACCATGACGGACATTGCACAAAGCCAATATACTCTTTACCTTCGGTAACGAGTATAAAAAGGGAAATTTTTTAAAAACTCGTAAACCTTTTTTCATACATAGGGTAAAAACAAATAAAATTCATAAATATGTTATCATCATCATAAAATACAACAGACGTTGAAACGATGATGACGACTCCGCTTTTTAAAGCAATGAAGACTTTGTTTCGCACCCTTCGCCTCCCTCACCTTTTCACTACCTAGCATCAATGTTGTTCTTATTGCGGGCTTTAGAGCTGCCAGAATATAATTATTGAAAGTCAGTGCCAGGCAGACAGACGACGGCGTTTATTTTTACGTCGTTAATATACAAATAGTCTTTCTGTATTTGTAGCTCTATCTCTGTGTGTGTTGCTCAGCAAGATAAATTCCACTTTATGCAAATATTGTGCGGGAACTTTTTTTTTTTAGCAGGAACATATCTTTCTCCTTTTTTTTTTTTTTAAGTTATTTCCATTTTAAATTTTTTTTCTGTAGCTTCAAGTCAATTTTTCTGCATATACAGCTGCGAAATTTCAAATAACACCGCGAAGCTTCATTTTTTATACAGGCCAAAAATAAACATCAAGTCTTAGGCCGGCCGCACACCGGAGCCAACAAAACGTCTTTAGGCGTTTTTTTATGTCGAACCGAACATGAATCCATTGCTTCTTATGGCCGGCCGCACACGAAGACCGACAAACAAAAAACCATAGCATTTGTTGGGAGCGAACATTGTCGAAAGCCGTTTTTCTATAGAGTTTCATGGGGGCTGCGCACACCGAACCCAACCAACATCTTTATACAAGTGTTCGTGACGAACATTACACGGTTGCTTATGGAGCTGTGCACACTGAATCCAACAGGCAAAACAGCATAAGGCAAAGCCCAACAAATGTTTTTATTTTGTCGAATGCTGTTGGCTGAAATTATGTTGGGCTTCGACAAAAATATTTTCGTCCGAATCATATGACATTTTGAACAAAACTAAAAATTATGTTTGATTGTATCGCACACCGAAGCCAACAAAAAGTCGAAAACAAAATGCTTGTCGAAAGGTGTTGGTTTTGGTGTGCGATATCAAAAAATATTTTTTTTGTCGGACCAACAAAGACCAACAAAAGACGTTTTGTTGGCTCCGGTGTGCGGCCGGCCTTAGGGAAAAGCTTAAGCATTATTAAAAAAAAACTTCTTGCTTGAAAGAATTGCTGTTGGTATTTTTTTTTTGGCCGTAAAAAAAGTAGCTTCGCGTTATTTTTAATTTCGCAGCTGTATATATTTGTATGTATGTATATAAAAACATATAGTAACATATATATATATATATATATATATATATATATGTGTGTGTGTTTGTTTTTGTTTAAACTGGTTTTCTGCCAACTCGAATTGCCGCCCGTTTTTCGAAATGGCACAGTTCTTGTATATTTTTTAAAACCGGTTTTTCTTTTGACTTTTTAGAATAGCACCGAACAGAACCAGAAATGAAAACGAATAGCAGCAGAAGAATAAGACCAATAAACTCGTATTAAATTTTATTTAGCTCTAACCGAATTTTCTTTTTTTTTTGCGCATATTCTGTAAAAACTGAACGCATGACATTTGGTCCTAAGGAGCTGATGATGCCTCTTGGTTTGGGTAGAAGAGGGTGGGGTATCAATAAACTTGCAACCCCCAACATCAACTTAATGGACTGGGACCCTTTTTCTGTTGTTTCTCTCTTTTCGTCTTTTCCCTCCCTAACCGAGCTAAACAGTTTTCTAGGGGTTGCTCTGGGATCCTGGGTCTAGGTTGCCGTCTGGCGCGTGCTTACTATGGAACCCTGTTGTTGGCTTTTTACATGCATTTATGCATATACAGTATATACTAATATAATATATTACTAATACCTTTAAACCCGATTTTTATCATGTATTTGAATCTTTGATTTAAAGAGTTCTGTTCCTCAACTAATAACGCCCACTGTAGTATTATTTCATGGAAGTGTTTTCGCTAATATTGCAATTAATTAAGTTTTTTGGAAATGTATTTAATAAAAAACACAATTTTTGTTTTTCAATTTGTACAAAAAAATTAAATTCTTTTAATTGAAAACATGCAATTGCCTAAAATAAAGGAGTTGAGGGATTCCTGAATCCAAATCTGAACATCCTTAACAACGGCATCTGCAAGAATAAATTTTAAAATTGGGTTTTTCGCTAACAGCGTACCGCATATTAAAAATTTGGACGTCGTTTGATAGTAGATCCCAATACATAAAATTTACAAACAATAACCGTACAAAATTTAACATTAGGCAATTGCACATTAATTGGTGCGGCGAAAATTGCAATTTCGTCGCATTTGAAATGCAAATGCAAAAATAAACCAACAAGTTGAGATTTTCGCTAACCACGTTCGTTAAACAAATTTTTTCCTTGAACGTCGTTTGATAGTAGATCTCAACACATGTAAATATTAGTCTTTACCACATGCCTTTTTCATAATCACTTCTTCGGACCATGATGAATATGTAATTATTTGACTACTCCGTTAATCCCCAAGAGAGGCAACAGCGCGACATTTACATTCACATTTTTTGTGGGGTCCAACTGTACTTATTCCACACCAACACTCGCTCGCTCAAAAGCGACAACGGAAAAAAGGATCCCAATTTTTCGGTATAATCCTCCACCATTTGTACAAAAATAAAACCTTGTTTGTTGTGTGTCACGAATGAGTTGGGAAAAGAGAAAAGCGAAGGAAGAGCGAGAGAGATCCTTTTTTCGCTGCAGCGTGCCGCCCTTAAGCCCGTTTTTACCTACCTCTCGTGTGCACTGCGTGTGTGTGCGTGTTTTTGACTGCCGGCTGCTGATGCTTCCACTACTACAGCAATAACAACTATACATGATTATAAAATCTCTTGGATTCTGCTTTGTTGGGTACGAAGGAAAAACCCCTAGTTAGTGACGGGCGGCGGCGGTGGCAGAAGCAGTAAAGCGTCGACATTGTCTAGCCAATGCATCATCACCGTCGCCACTTTGGAGTAAGAGGTTTTACTTACCAAAAACCAGATGACGGTAGTGCGCATGCCTCACATCTAATGTATGTACATACAAAGGCCACACAAACTCACACACACACACACAAACACAACATATACGAATATTTGTATAGGTGAAAATAGAAACAACTGATCCCTCACACAAATTCAACTGTCACCGCCTAACGGTGCCTTCTTGCAGACTTCGACTGTTTCCCCGTGCTTTGCATCTCCACAAAACAACAAAATCAGCGGCAGTATGTGTATTTAGCCATTTTGTTTAAGATGGATCTGGTGCTTTCTTTTTTACTGGGCAGAAAAAAAATTTTTAGCAACTAAATTTTCTGTAAGGGGGCCCGAAGTGAAAAGCCGAAGGCAACCAGCAACCCATTGTTGCAGTCGTCCGACCGTTGTGCGTCACGTATAACACATACTGCTATCTCTGTCTAAGAGAAGTATGCATGGGCACAATTTGGGTTTCTATAGAACTTCTCTATGTGGCGCCGGAGCCATAAAAATGAACGAGTAGCGAGCGAGCGTGGTGCAGCTGTCGTTGGTTGCCGCAACTGTTTTTCACTTCCTTTTTTAATGCTGATGATTAAATTACGGCAGGAAACAGACGCAAAAAAGCAGCAGTAGCAGCAACAACAAAAATGCGAGATGCGACTATGCGCAGTCCCCTTTTCACAAATTGTTCACTGCAAATGCGCCACAGTGATAGCAGTCTTCGTGGTTTTATTTTCATATAATTTTCGTTTCTATTTTAAGAAAGGAAAATGTAACAATTATCAGACTTCAAAAACTCTGTCAGGATTTTTTTCTCTTTAACTCGCTCTCTCGGCGATTTCAAGTGTTCGCATATCGCCTGTCAAATTGTATGTTTGTATGTGTATGAGACTTGTTCCCGTTATATCTGTGCTCTTCTCTTTATATTGCGCTCACTGCAACACATTTAAAAACTGTTCCTTTTTGCTTACCTGCGTGCGTGCCCGTCTGCCTACTTGGCAATTTCAAACAAAGCGTGCCCCCAAAATATGTGAAGCATTTTCTCACTCACACTCGTGCACTCTACTGTCTCTCAGCAACTTCGCACTGGGCGGCCATTTTGGTGTTTGCGAGTAAGCGAACGAGCATGCCAAAACGAACGCGTCAAGAGTGCTGAGAGAGCGTCGTCGGAGAGTCGCAGTTGAAAATTAAAAAGGGTCTCTCAGTTGCCAGCACATTTACTTCGATTCAGTTGCTTTCGTGCGCTTGGGGCTTTTGTTTGGTTTTCGTGTTTGCACGGCAGATCGCGACGTTTGCGATTTCGCTGGCCAATAAAAATACATACAAAGATATACACACAAATATTAAGCAGCAGCAATAACCAACATAAGGAAAATAAAATTAAATAATTAATAGAGTAAGTTTGTTGGTAGTGATTTAAAAATTAAGAAGTTGTGAAATCATTTTTATGTGAAATGTATCGTCATGTGTGCATGAATGTGGCCTAAAATAAAAAATGTTCTATTTATAAGCCAACCATAAAACAAACGGCGCACACTCGAACTAATATGTATGTATGTGACTCTCAGCGATTGCTTCATACTTCAACTTTAAATGACCAGAAAATCATAAACGGTTCTCTCTGTGTGTGTGTGCCTACTTGTGAAATTTTCCACAACGAAAAACCCACTATTAAAAAAAAACCTCACTCAAACACACACAGTTGTCTCGCTCACATATACGTACATATGTATTAGTGCCTGCAGTAATGACTGTGCTGCGGCTGCGACTGCAAAACTTCCCCTCTTTATGCTTCAGTCTCAACCTCTGCCGCTGCCTCGTTGGCTGACGACGCGACAACGACAACGTCGCAACTTATCGTTTTCGTCATTTATCGTTTCCATCGATCTCCAACACTAGAACTGTAACATCGCCACAAAATCCGTTAGCCGAGCACGCTCTTGTTGCTTTTGCGCTTGTTTGTTTTAAGTGAGAGTGGTTCGCTGGCGAGTGCCGTTGCAATTGAGCAAACTTGAGAAATTATCAAAAAAAAAAAAAAAAAGCAATAACGAAAAAGCGCAAAGACAGAGATATTTGAAAGCAAGGGACAGAAAAAAAAAACAAAAATTACATTTGCAACTGTGTGTTTGGGCGTCATAGAGGGTGCTTTCGAGTGTACAAAAAATATGTGTTTTATGGTTGGTTTGTGTTGTGTGTGTATGTGCGTGGAGCTGTGCACTTTGTCTCTGTAGAATTTATATATGTATGTACATATGCATAAATATATAAATGAATATGCATACATACAGAAATATTAATAATAATCTCACTGCATTTTTGAACTCTGTTGTGTGTGTGTGACAGAAAGAGATACTTTCTAAAAATTATTGTTGCTGTGTAGCTAAAATAAAACATGAACTTGACCTTGAAGCGTTGCTTGAGGCAAAAACATTAAAAAACCAGTAATAAATTGCCACTGCGATTGGGTTTGTGGTTTTGCTCATAAGCCTTGGTTGTTATAACATTATACATACATATGTATACATAATCTCATGTGTGCGTGAATTTAAGACAACTTCATTAACTCAAATCATTTTTCCATTGTTCTTCTTGCAGTTTTTACTGACAACAAACCTACAAGCATTTGACAAAAACCAAAAAGGAAAATTACAGCAAGATAAAACAGCAGATATACCTTTTAAAGCTAAACAAGAATATAAAGCGACTCTTTTAGCTGCCTTCTACACAGAACTTTACCCACATACGTTACAAAAACCAAATCGCACCAGGCAGAGAGCACAACCCCAAAAGCGGCTAGTGCCACGTCGAACGACGACGGTCGGCAAAAGCAAGCTCCACCAACCCCTTGCCCCCTCTCCAACATCAAACCTAGTTGTGTAGTCCAAAATGGATGATGACCAACAGTTTTGTTTGAGGTGGAACAACCATCAAAGTACGTTGATAAGCGTCTTTGATACGTTGCTGGAAAATGAGACACTAGTCGATTGCACGCTTGCCGCCGAGGGCAAATTTCTCAAGGCCCACAAGGTGGTGCTGTCAGCATGCAGTCCCTACTTTGCTGTAAGTATATACCATTAAAAATGATTAAATTTATATTATTTTGTATTAACTGTTTTATTGTTATGTGAATTTAATTAGACATTGCTGCAAGAACAGTACGACAAGCATCCAATATTTATACTCAAAGATGTCAAGTACCAAGAGCTGCGCGCCATGATGGACTATATGTATCGAGGCGAGGTAAATATCTCGCAGGATCAGCTGACAGCGCTTCTCAAAGCTGCCGAATCGCTGCAGATCAAGGGTCTATCCGACAATCGCAGCGGCGGTGGCGGAACAGCAGCTGCTGCAGCCCAACAACAACAACAAGCACCTAAACCGGATACACATCATCGCGTCAAGCTGAGCGGTCAATATACGCTCGAACAAACAAAACGTGCGCGTATCACAACTGGTGGCCCTGTCATGGATGCTGGTGATGTTTCTGGTTCGCGTGAAGGCTCCTCCAGTCCGTCACGTCGTCGTCGAAAAGTGCGACGCCGTAGCATGGAAAATGGTGAGTGAGAAAAGCTAACAGCGATTGAAGTTAAACAGCAAACTAATTAAATGTAATTCATTTTATTCAACCACCAAGCAGACGTGCACGACAATTCAAATTCGTCAGTTCAGCAAGCAGTCGTTGCCTCCAATCAGTCAATCCTCCAACAGACAAGTCTTGCCGCATCCGCCCTGGTAAGTACTCAATTGGCCAGCGGCAGTGGTGCTGTGGCTTCTTCAACATGTGGCGGCGGTAGCAACAGCAGTGGAAGCAGCGCAAGCCAATTATCCAACCAGCCATTGAATAGCAGCAGCAGCAGTAACGTTACCAAAAAGACTGAAAGCGCTAGACTAACATCGACAGCTGCAGCCGCACAGGGCGCCCAACAACAGCAGCAACAAACCACAAGCGATGCCATTAACACCGACAATGTACAACAACAACAGCAGCAGCAAAAGGATCAAGGGGCCCATGGTGATGCTGATGAAATGGGTGTGTCAAGTGGTGGTGCAGTTGCCGTTCACACTGGGGTCGTTAAGCAATTGTCAACTCTTGAAAAATCGAATCATAAACAAAAGATCAAAGATTCAACGACAAGCATTACACAAGCTGAAATGGTAATTGAGCCCAAGGCCGAATACGATGATGATGTGCACGATGAGAATGTTGAGGATTTGACATTGGACGAGGAGGAAATGACAATGGAGGAGCTGGACCAAGCGGCCGGCACCAGTCAGGGTGGCGAAGGATCTAGTCAAGGTAAAATAAAAAAAACCAAATTTTTTGAATTTTATTTACTTACAAATTGGAGTTTCCTTTTATTAGCATATGCAACATGGCAACATGACAGATCTCAGGATGAACTTGGCCTAATGGCTGCACAGGATGCACAGCAACGGGATCCACAAGGTGAGTTTTTCAATGCATTCTTTACATACTCTGAAAGATAGTGAAACTATACCATACTATATAATAATACAAATGAAAAGCAAAAACAGTGTAGTAAAAACGTTGTTAGAATCAGCCGAGCACGACGACCTGATAAAAATTTCAAATGCAAATTAGAAAGAGAAATATTTCGATATCACACAACTCTCAATTTACATATTTATTCTTCATTCGGTCCAATATAAAACAAATAAATAAAAAAAAACTATCGTTACATTCAATTTTTTTTTAAATAAAATTATATTAAAAGTCGTGCTCCGAAAAAAGCTCTTAAACGTTTGAGAAGTATTTTTATTTTAAACAGAATTAAAAAACAAGCAACAAGAAAAAAAAATGGAAAATAACTAAAAAAAAAAAAATAGTTTAAATACTGTTTTTTTTTTTTGTATTTTTGCATTGCCCCGCTCTCAATGCTCTAGCTTAAAATAATTAATTACCAAAAACAAAAAAAATAGTTTGTGCAAGTTGAAAGTACTACTCTCTAATCGTATTTTGAGTTTTTTTTTTTTTATAAACAAACTTAACACCGATTTTAATATGATTTGATCACACATAATTCGTTTAACTCCAGTTAATTTTTCTGTATATATATTATTAAATTTATTATATTACACTACTTATATATTTAATTTGTAACACACATAAAAAGAAACCCAACCACCTACAAACATTTACTACTACTAGTACTACCCCCAACCCCCCGAAATAACTAACTACACACACAATAACTAACCATAAATAGTACCTCAATCAACTACCATCAAAAATCATTTGCGCTTTGTGATATGTGTTCTCTGTTTGATTTATTTTTCATATACTGTGGTTTTCATTTGGTTCTCTTATGTATTGGTGTTTTATTTCCGTTCGCCGCATTTGGTTTTAAATTTTATTTTTGTACACATCTGAAATAAGTTTTATTTATTTTGTATTCTTTTTTCAACACACTCACAAACATATTTCTATTATTTTTAGTTAACATAACCGCAAACTGCTCAATTATTTTTTTTCTGTAAAATTTCATGGAAATTATAACGAAGACACGACACTTCAATTGCACAGTCTCTCCAGTCTATTGTGACTATCATCAAATCACTCCCCTACTCACACATATACATACACAGCAGCTGATTTGAGTTTAATTGTGTTGTACTAAGTTAAGCATGTGTGTGAGTTTATAACAAGAGTTGCCACCCTCATCAAATCAAATCATGCGTCACTTTACGTTATTGATCTTGTGTGCGTGTTTGTGTGTCTATGTGTATTTGTGCGAGCGTGCACTTTTTGCGGAAGGTTGCTTTCTCTGTGTGTCTCTGTCTCTCTCATCAAAAGCTCTAGTGTTTGTTTCAAATACTAGTGGTTGTCGTCCTACTTAAAAAAAGTTTTGTTGCTATTGTTGGTAAGCTACTTTTAGCAAATTTAACAAGATAATACAAAAATATAGCTTCAAGTTTCTTAGTTCAACATTAAATATTTTTTTTTTTTTTACATACGTACACAAAACACTACATTACACATACCACCCATTATTTGGCACTGTATGTTCTCATTTGCTTTTCTTTTACCATAAACATGTTCACATGATTTGGTTCGTCTTCGTTTAGATCATTTCCATATCTTCCCTTTTATCAACGTGAGCTTTTGTTTTCTTATTACACAATCTCTTCCTTAATTTTTTGTTTGTTTTGTTTTACAAATAAACAAAAAAAATACGCATGCTGTTTAAAAATTGTAATTTTATATATTATAAATGTATTATTAGTTATCCATATGTATTATACATATGTATATATATATATAAATATATATATATATATATATATATATAATATATATATATATATATATATATATATATATATATATTTTTTGCTTTTTGGTTGACGGGACTTTTTTTTTTGTTTCATTTATATTGACTTTAATTTGTGTTATCTATTATGTTTAATGCTAGTTTTTAAGTCGTTAACGTTTGGCAAAGCTTTGTTTTGTCAGTAAAACGAACGCGTTCTTACCTTTATCGCGCATCGTTTGAAAATTGCACGCGACGCTCTCACATTGGTATTTAACCAGAAAGGAGAAAGAATTTGCGCGTTGCAACGTCGCGTCTTAAAGATATCGGCAACTTTCGAGTCTAAGTGAATCAGTGATAAAAGATGCTGCTGTTATACAAACTATAGATGAAGGATCATTGGCCTTGGCAACGTCGTTTCAGCGTCGCTCATTCAAGTTAAGGCCACGTACACAAAGCACGTAGTCATCCAGCAGTGGGTGGCGAGGTACTGTTGTTGCTTTAGCGATGGCACTTGAAATGAGGGGGAGAGAGGCGTACTCTACACAGATGGTGTTCGTTCAACCGATTTCTTTTTGTTTACGTAAGTGTGTGTAAGGTAAGTATGCTTCGCTCAACGGTATCGGTTGGGCGAAGTGCGCACAAAATAAAATAAATTTTGATACTTTTAAGCTAAAACTTTTAATTTTGTCCAAAACCAATTCAAAATCCATTATCCATCCATCCAATACCACCCAAAACTCCGGACTATCCATTTTCAAACAAAATTACATTTTATGCCGCAAAAAAAAAAAAAAAAAAAAAAAAACTTACAGTGTTTTCAGGTAATGTAAAACGACAGAGTATAAAGTTTTGCACATAATAAATAAGCTGAAAACGGCTCTATTTGAAGCAATTTTTTGTACGTTGCTTACATTTAAACTCACCGGCCACGGTAAGCTATAAAATTACAAATTTGTATACCTTACGCTGCATTATTGATAAGTGTATACACATTTAATTGCATATACAATATTTTGATGTATATGTTTTATGTATGAAAATAATTTACATCTCTTCAATTAATGTCATATACACTTTTACTTTACCTTACAAAAGGCTCTGACCAATCGCATTTTTCTTTTGATAATATGAAATGTTGCCAACGAAAACCGATACGTTTTTAACAATTATTCGCCACCAACAAAATTCCACAACATATTTATTCCTAAAGACAGACAATAGAAAAAATACAACACAAACAAACAATTTGTTTTTATTATATTTACTTTGAAATTTTGTTTTTAACATTTTGTATTTCTATTATAAAAGATATTCAGTTATATTATCAAATGGTGTATGAAAAGGACCAAAACGATAAATAATAAGTCAGTCTGAGTCCTACCTCCTTATTCTACTCCATGTTTAATAGTATATTTGCTTGGTCAATTCTTACGCGTGTCATTTTTATCTTGCTAAACCACTTAAATATTTTTGTGCCCACTACACTTGTCGATTTTCTTTCTCTTTTCGTCTCAAAAGCCAGCTTTTTCTTTCTAATTAATAAGCTCCAACTCGTTAATTTGATGCTCTTATTTCGCAGTCATAGCTTTGTGTTCAGTTTTGGGTTCACTCTCTTTTTCATACCCTTGCTCTTAGTCTCTATAAGCTTGTTGATGTTAAGCGACGTTAGCAATAACTTGAAACATTTGTTTTTCAAGTTCAAGGTCGAACACAAAATTTTTTTTAACTTTGTATGTGTCTTCTATATGAGAGATCGTTCTTTAAAACGATTTGGTTGCTGCGCCATTATTTCTATTCCTACCCACACACGCACACACACATTATAGAATAAATATTTCTGTGTGGGTTGAGACCGGTTCACATAGGTTTAATTGCGGTTGTGCATTGCGCAGAGAGGATTGTCCAAGAATGTTTTAATGCTGCTGATCATTATTTAGATGATGAGCTTTTAAAAAGATAGTATAATTTATAAAGTTATATGTATTAGTTTTTGCATTCAAGAACAAGTTCTTAATTTTTTTTCTTCGTTGTCAGGAATTTCAGACCTATAAGAAATGTTCTCGAGCAGTAAAAAGCGGAAAACTTCTTCAACATACAAACAATTTGAATGTTTAAAGAAACACAATTACTTATGTTTACTATTGACGAATATTTGATCTGTTTTTTTTCTTAACAGAATATGATTGTTAAATTTATGAATGTTTTTGGAATGTTTTCTCTTATATGTAAGAATTCGATAGATTAAACTATTTGATTTCTCGTTTGTACTCTTGGTTTATAAAAAGCTGTATGTGGCCTTGACCCAATTTGAGTTGTGTGAAAGCTCAATAACCGAAAAATTTTAGATTGTTGCAATGTCGTCCTTAAACTCTTTGCAATAACTATACACGCACATACAGTGCTTTCGTGCGCAACTGATAATGTTTTTTAATATATGTGAGACATTTTAACTACTGGAATAAGCTAGATTATAATGAAAATATATATATGTATATTATGTTTGTGCATTTGAATGTGCAAATGTATAAAAACGAAAAATATATTTTTGCTCTTATGTAATCCATATAAAATTAAGCTTTCTCTCTCTCTCATATGTATGTCTGTAGTAAACTTTTTTCCATTTCTCTATTTACTTTGTAATTTTGGTAAAAGATTTATTAAACTGGGATTTTCTTTGCTTTCAACTTGTACACAATTGAAACTTAAAAATCTGCAAGATTTCATAAATGATAGCATTTTAAAAGAGCTTTTTTCAAAACGTCAAGATAGTAGTAGAAAAAATCATAGCTAAATAGAGTTGAAATTTTTGTTTTTGGTTAAGCCAACAAGTGTACAACAGCGTTTTCTCTATTTGTGTGTCTTTTTCTCCCATTTCTTTTTGTGTGCCTTGCTCCTGAAGTTGTGCATCAAAGCTGCTTAAAGCTCAATGCCCGAATAAAGGCAAGCCGATCGACGGCGGCGATGCACCAGCAAAAAATACGTCGCCCGTCAGCAACAACAAGAGCGATGTTGTCCTCCACGTCATCTTCTACATCGTCGCCGTTGCACGTGTGTACGACCTGTGGTCGCATTTATCAAACGCTTTCAACATTGACGCGCCATATGCGCAAAGAGTGCAATCAGCCCAAGCAATTTATATGCCGCTTGTGTGGCCAGGGCTTTCATTATAATTTTAAGCTGCAACATCACTATCATCACACACATCGGCTCTGTGCCTAAAAAAATTCAATATTTTCTTTATTATATAGACAACTTGCATATATTCTTGTTATAATCATATAAAAGATTATAATTTAATAACTGTAACGCAAAACAAAACAAGAATACCAACCTTATTCGTATAACTGTTTTATTTCTTATGACATACTGAGAGAGTGAGAGCGAAAGATAGAGAGAAAAACAGAGAGAGAAAGATAGAGAGAGGGAAAGAGGAAGAAAGATAGAGCGTTTTAAGAGCTTTTTTATGTTGAGCAAGTGGATTTTTTAAAAGAGGATATTTTAGAACTTGTTTATTTGTCTTGTTGCTTATGCCTCTATTATGTCTTCTCTTATAACATTTGTGGTGTGTGTGCAGCTGAAGCCAATGATGCCTCTGCTAGCATATTGTTACCACAAATTGTAGCCGTGCGTGGTCGCTCAAGTCGCAAAGCTCGAAGAAAGCCCACCACTACCTCCACCCCGACCCCCTCTCAGTTGATGGCCACAGTCGCCGCTACACGCAACAAGTCCAGGCGCAATCGTAAATTGGGCAGCAGCATCGCTATCAGCAGTAGCAGGAAACTAATAACAACGCGCAGGTAAATGTGTGTGATTTTACTCTCACTCTTTTCTATGCGCAAAAAAAGTTGCGCTCTATGCTCTCTTACCTTACCAATGAAGCTTTTCGTCCAACTTGTTGTGTTTCTCTCTTTAGAAATGTTTCCAGCAACATCGAATCGTCAGCGGCGGCTGCATCAACTACAGCAACGCCTTTAGTCGTTAAAGCGGGTGCATCGACGTCGACGGCGCCTTACATCTGCCAGACATGCGGTCGCAGGTATCAGGTGTTAGGCACATTGACGCGTCACATGCGCAAAGAGTGCAATCAGCCGAAGAAATATGTGTGTCGCATGTGTGGCCGAGGCTTTCACTATAATTTCAAATTACAAGATCACTACTATTACGTGCACAAGGGCGTGTTAAAAAGAGATTAAATACAAACGAACGACGAGGAGAGCTTTAGGTTAAGAGCAGTGTGTATAAGTATACAAATATGCAGTAATAAAGTCTCGACTAGACAAAAACATTTTTGTTCATTGTGTGTGTGTGTATGTGTGTGTTTGCTGGTAGAGTTCAGGTATATAAAGCTTAGCAGATAATATTCTTTGGTGCAGAACAAGGAGTAGAAAGGAAAGCTTTCTTCTGTTTTGGCTTTGAAATTTTTATGTGCAAAATTGTCGTCGTGCTGCCTGCGCACACATCATAACGTAGCTAAAAAGCGCTTTTACCTTGCTGTCTTTCTCTATTTGCATTTTGCTCTTGCCAAAATATCTCATTGCAGGTCTGCTTGAGATGAGCTTAAGTCAAACCTCTTTCTACTATGAACCTGATGTACCGCTACTATTGCCACCTCCACCACCGCCGCCGGCCCCTTCCACAGGGCCAATGCTGCTGCGACGTAGCAAATTGAGATCACGCCAGAGAAAAAGTATTAGCACGGCTTCTCTTGCTGCCGAAAAGAAATTAACGCAGAAGCCGCCGCCGCTAACGGAGCGTAGCAGTTCGGCAGCGATGCTTGCACGCAATGCCGAGCACCGGGACGACGGTAAATTGCAATGTCCACAATGCCCGAACTCATATACACGACTGTCGGCGCTCAAGCGACACATTGAGTTTGAATGCGGTCAAATGGAGAATTTTCGTTGCGGTGTTTGCGATGCTGGCTTCAAGCGAAAAGATTCGCTGAATCGGCATTGTAAGGTCAAGAAGCACGCTACCAAATATTTGTATTAGGAGATTCACTTTTGCTCCTCTCTCTCATCATTTTCTTTTTATTTTTCTTTAGAAACATTAAAGAACTTAATTTATATTGCAGTTGTTTAGTCGAAGTGTCTCCTGTTTCAAGGATTTTAACTTTAATGCACTTAACACACAAAAACTACTCAAAAGTATATGTCCAGACAGACGCGAGAAAATACTGATCCAAAAAGTCCCAATCAACCAATGCAAAGAAAGCCAACCTCTTTTTTTTTCAAGTATATATTTTTAATGCTCGTTGTTGCGTGTGTGTGTCTCTCCTTTAATTGCTTTGTTAAATGTACCTGCCAAAAAAGGTCGATCCGTGCACTCACATATTCACACATTTCATGCTCATTTATAAACAAAACGCCAACTAATAAAAGCTCTGTCTCTTTGTGTACTTGATTTCAACCAATTACTCTGGATAAATGAGATTTTGGCGGCGTTTTACACTCGCTCTCTTTCCTAATCTCTTACTGTTTTCTTTTGTTCTATTTATTAAATTTTTATTATAATTTCTATTAACATTGCGTGCTGCGGTGCATTTATTTAAATTAAATTTGCCTGTTTGAAATTTGTTTTTGTTTGACAAATACGCGTAACAAAACCACAACCAACAAATATTAATTTATTAATTGTATAAAATAATAAAATATTAAACAAAACAACGGAGTTTCCTAAGAAATAATTATTCTTACGCAATAAAATTTTTGCATTGATAATGGCATTTTGTTATTAAAACTAATCATTGCTTGTTTTGTGCCTTGAAAAAAGAAACATTTATACTAAAAAAATAAAAATAATATAAACCAAAACAAATTAAAGCATGCCGAAAATCAAATCCAACAAAATTAAACAAATATTAACGTACCCTAAGAATTTAAAATTGAAATTCGATTTGTTTTATGTTTCAACTATATGAGAAATACAGATCAAAAACCAAACAAAACAAAAACAAATTTCAGGCTTTCAACAACAACAACTGCAGCAGCAACACCAACATGACAGCAGCAATAGCAGTTACAAACAGGACGACAGCTGCGATATGCATTTACATTACCAAGGAACTGCAAAGACAACTAGATCGCATTATTTTCAAGCGCCACAGCTTGATAGTTTTCAGTCACTGCTTAGCACTACAGATAACTCCTCCACTTCCGTTCCCGCTGCTGCTGTTGCTGCTGGGAATCTAAGCGAAGAGAGCTTTACCTGCCCGCAATGTTATCGTACCTATCGACGCCATGGCACACTGCGTCGTCATTTAAGGCAGGAGTGCGGTAAGGGTAAATCGATGGTCTGTTCGGTTTGCGGTCATCGAACTAAACGTGCCGATCATTTACGACAGCATGTACGCAAAAAGCACCCAGAAATTGCAATGCGTTCGCTCTTTAAGCGACAACAGCAGCGCGTAGCTGCGGCTAAAGCAGTTACGTCGACGGCGGCAATACTTGAAGATATTGTTGATTTGGATCTGTTCGATGATGGCCTGGATGAGTTGGCGGCCGAAGAGTCACAGCAACAGCCAACGTTTATTATCGATGATAATGAAGATGATGATGATAACGACGTCGTTGTAGAGAATAATTTAAATGAGATAGATGAGCAGTTGGATGATTCCTCCTTATCCTCAAGGGCAACAGCAGCAGCAGCTAGCAATTACTATCAGCATCAGTTGCATCAGCAGGCTTTACAGCAGCTGCAAAAGCAATTTCAGCAACAGCAACAGTTGCATGTTCTGGCAGCAGCAGCCGCTGTGGCTAAGAAATCCAACAAATCTGACAGCGATATGGCAACGCTAAATTGTTAAGGTGAAAGGTCGAGTCGAGTGGAAATGGAATTTCATTAATCCAATCAACAAAATTTCAACTTTTAATCAGTTTTTCAAACTGTGCGAAACTTTTTTTTCATTTGCTATGAAAGTATTTTTTCAATGTTTTTGCAGCCTGGTTTTTAAAGCAAGCAACATTTGATTTCCAGCAACGAAAATCAAAATTCGTGTTGAACTAAAATACATATTTTTAAAATTAAGATATGGAAAGTAACTAAAAACAACTGATGCATAAGGTACTTTAATTTATGAGAAAAAAATAAATAAAAAAAAATTTATACACAGAATCCCACTTAAAATGCGTTTTTAAATTTTTAAACTGCATGTTTCTTACATAAACTCGAACATACACTATCATTCAAACATATACAAAAAAAATTTAAAATTTTTAAATTTATATACATATATTTTTCAAACTGGTAAATAACATTTAATTTATACACGCCTACAAATTTATGTAAAATTTTGGTGCAAAAGTTTGTGACATTATATTAAGTTTGTTTTACCCCCTCTTATTTGTATTTGTGAATTTGCAAACCACATTAAAATAAGCTAGACAAAAAACAATCGAAAGAGTTTTGGTCGTGGCGCGGTGTGCATTTTGCTTTAAAGCAAAATTTTAATTTTAATGATTGCTCCTAAAATTAATTTTTAATACAAAAAATTATTAACTTTAGCTTTAATTTTATGTTTGTGAGAGTTGCGCCTTATTAATCATTAGATATTTAAGAAGCTGTACATTATATAAATACTTCAACCACAAACACACACACACAAACACACACACTTACGACCCTCTTGCGCAAAGAAGAAAACATTTTTGAGCCAAAAAAAAAACCACCCAATCCAAAACTTTTTACAGATTTAAGGACGCTTTACTGTAATTTGGCCACAGCAGTTGTAGCGGCTGCTGCCAACAAGGCAGCAAGATCAACTAAGACGCCAGCAGCAGTTGTAGCGGCAGCTGCCAACAAGGCAGCAAGATCAACTAAGACGCCAGCAGCAGCAATTGCCGCTGCCGCTGACAGCAGCAATAGCAGCACTAACAGCAGCAACAACAATTGTCCGTCAGCAGCAGCAGCAATAGCAAATGTGATTGAAATGCGTGAAATTAATGAGCCGGAGGTAACAATATGTAGAATGTTCAAATGTGGCCAGAACAACAACAATAATAATGAAGTCGCAACAATTTCACACAACAACGACAACAGCAATAATAGTAATATTAGCAAAAAATTACACTGTAATGCCAGCAGCAATTGCAGCGGCTGTCAAATGTCCACAGCAGCAGCAGCAGCAGCTTCATTTCAATTGGCAAATCTATTAAACTCGAGCATATTGCTACCAACAACAGCAGCAACACCACCAACAACAACAACAACAACAACAGCATCAGCAGCAGCAACAACGCGTAATGGCAGCAACAATAGCAATCATTTGCTGCACAGAGTTAGCAGTGGTGTTGCTCCCATCGGCAGCTCAAAGAAAACAGCTAGCGTACAATTTTATTGCGAATTTTGTAATTTTTGTTGCAGTTGGCGCTACGATCTTAAGTTGCATCTGCGACAAAAACATGGCATACATCAGCTCAAAAAATCTTAGGGTGTGCTTCCTTATTCACAAGTTACTTCCAAGTCAAATTTGTATATACACATGTGTATGCAAAAAATTCCAATTCAATGTTGTTAAATTTTAAGCGATAGCTAAGCTAAAAAGAAAACGTTAAATATATGTGTACAACTATTTATTAAAATGAAAATTGAGTTTTTTGTATAAAAGTTTTTATACACATCTATTATATGTTTTTTATATTTACAATACTACAGAATTTACAGCTCGCGCTTTTGAAACTATTTTGCGGGACAAACCAAAATGACATGAAAAATATACACTACATAAAACAAACATATTAATTTGTATTTAATGCCATTGATATTATATTGATGGGAGTTATTGTTTTTTTTTTGTGCCTAAAACTGATAAATATTACAACCAAATTATTTTGTAAAAATTTGACTAGTAATTATTTTTATATTGTATTTGTTTTAAATTTTGTGTAGCTCATAATCAAAAAGTAGTTAACCAATTTGATGTATTACTTTAAATAACTAGAGTTTTTGTCGTTTGTCACATTGAATTTTAGTTTTTAGTCCTTAGTTCTCTTCAACTTTCATCAAAATGCCAAAGGAAATGAGCGAAAAAACAAATTTAAGCTATGTTTAAGTTATATTTATTAAAAAAAAATATATGGACTACAACTTTAACAAAAAGAATATCATCTGCTTAAAGAATTTGCGCTTTATGATTTTTGACATAATATTTTTTATTTTTCTTTTCATTTTCATTTCATAAACAACCCCCTCCCAAAAAAAAAAAAAAAAAAAAAAAACCAAACAATCACACACACACAAACGAAAAAAATAAAAATAATCAAAACCAAACCAATCCAATTCACCATCACCATTACATTATAAACTACAAAATACTATAAATCATTAAAAAAACCAAAAATCAATAAATCCACCAACCAACAAATCAACGTGTAGACTGCAAGTATGAATATGGTCACAGCGTTTTTGGCAGCGATATGGATAATGACCGTCATTCGATCGGCGGCGATCCTCACGAACGTTTCCCCTGCGCCGTCTGTGGCAAGAGCTATCTGCGCAAGCGGCATTTGCAACGTCATATGCGCGACGAGTGCATCGGCATACCGCCGCGCTTCAACTGTGAATTTTGCAGTTCACGTTTCCGTCGCAAGTATCATATGGTGCGTCATCTGGTGTCTAAGCATGGCATACCGCCAACCATTGCGCAACAGACAACAGGCAGCGGCTCAAGGACCAGCTCACCGCGCAACAACAATCTAGAGCTGAAACTCTCCATAATGGGTGCAGTTAATGGTACTAATGGTGCCCAAGGAGTTGTACACAGCGATAGCGCTAGCGTGGGTAGCGCTGGATCACACAATGGTTGCGAGAGTCCCATACCCGAGAATCTATCGTTGCGCAAGGAGCACTACGAGCGTGATGAGAATCTTAAAGACGGTTCACGTGGCACATCACCGTTGCCGCCTCACATGATAACCATACCGACGTATGGGTTAACAGGCGCCATTACGGCCATTTCAGCAGCTGCTGCTGTCGTTGAGGAGCAAGCAGCAGCAGCAGCAGCTTTAGCTGCAGCCGGTAACAATAATGGCAGTGATGCTGCAACAGTAGTGATGGGACGAGCCAGTGGAGGAGCTGCGGTCGTCACTGCTGCTGAGCTGGGCATCAAAGCGGAACCGGTGACGCCAAGCAAGGCGCAGCAGCCGCATCATTTGCTGGATGAGGAGTGGAACATGAAGCTTGGTCTGCAGATTATATCAAATTCATTGCTCAAGGAACGCTTGATGAATACAATGCCGTTTGCGTACAACAATAATTGAAAGTTGTTCATTGATAATTTCACAAACCATATAAAGTAAACCAAAGTATATATTTTTGATTAAGAAATTAAACGTAAAGAAAAAAACCAAAACGTAAGAAAATTCTATTCATATTTATTTTTTAAAAAATGCTTGAAAACTTAATTCAACTCTTACAATTTTATGATTTTATGTCTGCTTAATACAGATACGCTTTGTATGTGTAAACAAAGGATACAAATAACTGAATATAAGCGAAAATAATATTTTTCTAAGCTATATAAACATTCCAGCGTCTATTATTTATAATTTATGTTTAACTTTATTGTTTTAAATATTTTTTTTTTGCGTGCTTTCTTAAGTCAGCAAAACGTGTCTTAACAGAATGTATTACAATGTTACTTTGCGGTACAACCTATCCTAAAAAAAAGAACTAAACGTCAACATAAAACCGTCACGAATTTGTCTAGCTTAAGTCATTCTCAAAGACACAAAGACCAAAAAAAAAAACTATTTAAACTATTTGTTAGAACTTTAAGATTTTGTATAAGCGATGCCATTGTAATAAAATAATTTTATTACGCGATGAGTAAAATTTTAATTTTGATTGTGTAATATACAATCCAAACCTCTGTGGACTTCAAAATATATTTAAAAAGACGTTAACTGAGAGATACTCACTGAACTTATTCCAAAAGAATGAGATAAAAAATAAATCCAAATATTTATTTATGTTAAGCACTTATTCCAAATGATATTCCACCAAAATGTATACATTTTTTTATTTATATGTGAAAAACTTAATATAATTTAACTGCCGATAAATATATACATTAACTTGTATACATAGATATATATATATATTTTTTTATAGAAATATATATATAATTATATATACTTATCGGCATTACAAATAAAAAACAAACAATTTATAATATTAATTGAATAAAATAAAAACAAAAAGGATACATTGATTTTTTTGCATACGTTTGATAAATGTGTTTTACCCAATTTTTAGCTGGCTTTACATATACCACACATCCAAATTTTCATAATTTTTCCTGCATATTTCTCTTATTTTGTTTTTGCTTTTGGTTGCGTTTGTCGCTTGCTGAAAGAAAAGAAAACATGATAAAACATATGTTGTACTGAGAATTTCACTAACCTATTTTTATTACTAAATTTCTTTTAGATAAACACTTCTACTCTACCTACTACTACCTTCCACTTGGTACTGGCTTGCAGTTCTAGGAATTATCTCAATAACCAGTTCCTTCCAACTACTATCAGTATCAATCAGTAACTGTATGCCTATATACTCGTATCAGTTACCAGTACAAAACAAAAACAAAAAATGAACAAACCTGTCACTTATATACTTATATATATATGTATTTTATATATATATATATATATATATATATATATAAATATATAAAATAAAATATATATGTATAAAATAAAATATATATATATAAAATATATATATATACATATACATAAAATATATTTATATATATATACATAAAATATATATATATATATATATATATATATATATATAAAATATATATATATATATATATGCAATTTTTTCAATCTGTCAGCGTCTAATTCTTAACTCTCTTTATATACCTTTTAACTATATGTATATGGGTTCTTGTTTAAGTCGCACATCAATATATATTATATATATATATACATATATGGAGATATAGATATACATACACATAAACACTCCGATTTACTTATTTCCTTTAGATATGGCATGGAAATAGCACTTTTTTGTATGCTATATAAAATAATAACAAAATAAATTGTAATTCTCAACTGATTCGCGCATAAGCGTGTTTATGTCTGTATGTGTGTGTGTATATATCGTCTTGTACTTTTGTGTCTTGTCTTTGCGCTTCTCACAAAAAATAATTACTTTATAAAAAAATACACAATTAAAACTTATTGATATATATATGCATACATTGTATTTGTGTCTTAAAAAAAAAAAAAACAAACAAACATAATAAATTATTTAACACTCGATGTTTTTCTTACACAGCCTTTTTCAAAAAATTAATATCAGCTGTTTGGTTCTGTAATTGAATTTTGTCTCAAAACTCGCTTGTAGGCAAAATTTAGTTGCAAAACTAGCTCTGCGTTTTTTATACTCTATGTGGGTTGTTTATTACATCTGTAACAATATATTTTTTCTGTTTGTGGGCGTTCCTGACTTTTGTTTACTTACAAGCAAAATGTTTATATGTATGTGTTGATACAATTAACTTTTAGTTCTATATATGAATATTATTTTATTTTACCCGTCAAGTATTTTTAAGTTTTGTGTGCTTTTACTTGGAATGCATATGTGTATTAGTATAATAATAAATTTTTTTTTTTATTTTATTTAAATTTGTATATTTTTTTTTTTTTGTAGTTTGACTTGCTCAAATATATAAATAAAATATAATGAGTTATCAGCTTTAACAATTAAGTCAAAAATCATTCATTAATCAGAATAGTTAATAAAAAATATAGTAAAATATAATATATATATAATATAAATTTATCATATCATTATATTTTAAACCCAAAAATGCAACAATTTCATCAACATCAACATTTACACACACACAAACACACACACACTCATGAAATGCTCATCATTCTCTCTCTTGTGTTGTTGTGTGCTGTTCTCTCTTTCTTTCTCTCTCTCTCTCTCTCTCTTCCTGTTATCTACCCAAAACAAAAATCAATCATAGATTTTGTACTTACCTGGTATCAACACGCGTGCGATCAGTGCGGCAAATCCTACAAGACACGTAAAAGTTTGAGTCGCCATCGACGCTTTGAGTGCCGCTTTACCACAGAGCGTCCGATATTTCAGTGTCCCAGCTGCAATTATGCGGCCAAGCGCAGCGATAATCTAACCAAGCACATTAAAACTCATTTTGCCAAGATGAAAAAGGATTTTCTGCCGCTGGCATTTCAAATGCAAGCAGCCAGCATACAAACCAAATGGGAAACGGCATAAAAACTAGACCGAAATAAATTAAATCTCCCTCCTCGGCGTGACGAGCACATAAATATCCTTGCAGATATATTTGAAACTTACCATTCCTTAAAAAAGATTGTTTGTTATTCGCCAATTCTACCTTACATTTTGTTCCTTATGTAGACATAAGAAATCCGTCTGATTCTGGATTATCTAAATTTTCAATACAATAACTTAATTTATTTGATCAGTTTTGATTGTATCAAAAGAAGTTCAGAAACTTAATGAAATCTAAGTTCTATTTACTTAGCTTTAGTCTTAACAAATTATATCTTTATCACACTGCAAGGGTATTCCAAAAGAAACGTAGAGTCTATTCGTTTTAAAATAAGCTATCACCTATAATATATTAAGGACCGGGCACCGCAACGCACAAAATGTTTCTACTAAAAAGAAAAGTGTGAGACGCGCACACTCCATGACATTAATTTTTTTTTATATAATTTTTTTCTGTCGTTTTGAATACTTAAACTTTCACGTTGTGGTGGGCCACACGTATGCGATTTGAATGCAAAATGTACTTTTGCATAAATTTGTTTAATTTATGTAAATTTCATGCGGCAAAGTTTCAGAAAAAGTGTTGCGACTTTTGTCCCTGATTTGAATTTGTTTCTGTGTGCAAGACTTTTTGTACTTTGTTTTGTGCGTTGCAATCCCTAAAAAACAGCAGCCAAAATATACATAAATTTACACTTTTGTTAGTCATAAGTTGCAAAAGAAAAGGAAAAACGAAAAAAAAATTCTATAGTTTCAAAGTTTACGCCTAAGTCAAATTGAAAACATTTTTAGTGTATACATATATATTAATATTATCACTTTAAGCGAAAAGTCCAATACGAAATGTAACCAAAACTAATTTTTTTTTTTTTTTTTTTTTTTTTTTTTTTTTTTTTTTTTTTTTTTTTTTTTTTTTTTTTTTTAATTAATTAAAAATTTTTTTAAAAAAATCTTTTCGTCAAATGCATTTAAAGCAAAAGCGAACTAGAAAAGTTATATATTTTACACAACTACTGAGAGTAGTAATCAGATTTTATAAAGGGGTTTTGCACTTAAGAGGCAGTTTCGTAACATCGCATTCCTAAAAAGAAGAAAAGTTGAAAAGATAATCAAGGGAAAACAAATGTTACATTTACGTAGTTGAGTTAAGATACGGCAACGCCAAAAAATTAAAATTAAAAAATTTCAAATGCAACAGAAAGAAAATAAATTTATTTTCATTATAAACATTGCATGTAGCTTAGTTTGACAGCTATAAAATGTAAGTTCCTTCCTAGCTTAGCAATTATTTATAATGAAGATATATGATATGATATGATATTCATATAACTAAAAAAAAAAAACAATGCGATCTCAGCAAATACAAATGAATGCAACCTACAGTACAATTAAAAAAGCAAACAATAGTTCAATTGAATATATTTACAAAAAAAATGAGCCAAACAAAAATATGTCAATTGCCAAGCAGCCAATGCTGGAAGATCAGTTACTAGAACATCTATAAAATGTATGTGATTCTGCTCGGGGATAAACGGTAATAGTTGTGTCCTTAACTTAAACAGTTACTAAAAATGTTTAGTTCCAGCTATTAAAGGTATACAGTTTCAAGATGATAATGAGCACACTTGAGAAGAAGTCTTTTGAAAACATTATTATATACAGATATTCACAAAGTTATTAACAATAATTTGTTTTTGAGAATAAAAGATAAAAGTTATTTGAAAAGTTGTAACCAAGTATGTTAAAATTGATTGATTTGAGTGATGCTTCGAAAGTATTAAAACTTTAAAATGCTTCAAGTTAATTTATATTATTATTCATATCACATACTAACACGAAATTTTAAATTGTGACAGATCATTCCACATTACATTACTATCAAAAAGTCCAACCATATGTTCGATATACACACACATACACACAATTACATTTGTATTTTCAGATAAGATATATGAAAAAAAAAATAAATATTTTTATACACATATTGTCAAAAAGCATAATTAAGTATTTTTTATAAGTATTTATGTAAAACTATACACATATAAATATATATATATATATATATATATATAAATATATATATATATATACATATATATACATATATTACGCTATTTTTGTATGTAACTTAATAAATTTGTAACAAAAAACGTATGTTATATTTACTATTTGCTTATATTTTCAGTTTGTTTAGCTTTATGTTTTTCGAGCTGCATTTGCCATTCGCATTTGCCTTCTTTTACTAAACATGTTTCATTGCAGCACCCATTAAAAAAAAAAAAAAACAAATACCAAAAACATGCATCATCATTTACACAGCGCCTCATTTAAAGTATCGCAAGTATCTCGCCAATGCCTCCTCTCTATTATATACGTATGTATTTATGTATGTATGTATGTAAAGACAAGCAAAGCTGGTCTATCATCATCCAACTACAACTTCTCTGAATCAGCCTGCTCGCTTCATCAACAAAATCACCAACTATAAACCAATCAACCAACAAGAAAAATGTACACAAAAAACTGTTGCATACCACCCACTAACTGTAAATATCACATTTTTTATTATTCTTATAATTATTATTTCTAATTCCTAAAATACACTTAACTGCAAACACAAACCTTTAAACTCTTACTAAATAAAAGAGAATCTTGTTACTTTTTTTTTATAATAAAAATATCAGAGCCGGCTATTAAGTATAATATTTTTGCAGCTCTGCTATGTTACAAATCCTTTGTCTAGCCGTTTAGGTTTAAAAAAAAAACCGCAACTCTTGTAACTGATTCAAGTTTTTTTTGTCATTGCATTTAATTTTTTGTATCTCATTCTTTGCATAACTGTTTTGACTTGAGTATATTTTGTTATTGTAGCGCACAGCAGCTACGACTCCAACTTCAGCCAAACGCCACCGCCAACCAGTTCGTCGGCGGCGCACTCATTGATACGTGATTATTGGTATGAGCTTAAGTTTTCGGATTTATTTAAATTTATTAATCCGGATGGTCGCTATCAGTGCCCCAGATTCAACTGCCTGAAGAGCTACAAAGATGCCAGCTCATTGCAACGACATATCAGGTGAGTTATAAAAGTTAACATTGACAAACAGTAGTCCTTAGTGTTGGTTCATTTGTCTGTCTGTTTCGTTGATCTAATAACGTTTAAACTTTTTGTCTCACTGTCTCTGTAGATATGAATGTGGTGGACAGAAAAAATTTCGCTGTCTGATGTGCGGCAAAGCATTTTCACAAAGCTCCCACCTTAAACGACACCTTGAGTCCGGTGTCTGTGTCAAATATTACTTATGAGATAATGTTTTCTTCAAGATCAAATAGAATAATCGTTATCCGTGTAGGCAAAGTGCAACATTTTGTTGATAAAATACCCAAAAAACCAAAACAAGATATAAAAGTAAAATTGTAACTATCAAAAACTCACACACATAAGAACGACAAACAAAACAGTTAAATGAAGAAAGCAATTATCTTAAAACAAAAAAAAGTATATATATATTAATTCATATACTATATATAGAAAACGAGTAGCTAAACCAAGAACAATTACAAATAACAACAACAAAACGAATTTATTGGATGCCACATCATTTATAAAAAAAGCCCATATACATACATATATATACATACGATATATACTATGTATATATATCTAGTACATAGTATGCAATTCACTTTATCAAGATATAAACAAGAACATGTTGAGAATTATTGTTGAGTAACTGAGCATTAGAACCAGAAGTAATAACAAAAGAACAAAAAAAAAAAAAAGCGTAGCTATTGTAACATATTAAACAAGCTAGACAGGATTTATACATACATATATACATATGTATGTATAGTTGCAGTCAGTGCAACATTTTTTAGAATTTTAGAACAATTACAAAGAAGGAAACAACATAAAAAAAAAAAAAAACAAAATTAAAATTATGAACCAAAAAAAAAAAGAAACTAAACAAAAAAAGAGCTAGAAAAAATTTGTACTTGAAGAGGCCGTAACAAAGCACATACACGATAAAAAGAGATAAAAGAGAGACGCAAGGAAGCTAAGAGCAACAACATTTTAGTCAAACTAACCAAAACTACGTAATTTTAGTCGAAAGTGCAAACAAAACACGAGCAACTTAGTGAAATTAACAAACAAATAATAATATAATAAAAATAATACATATAAGTAACATGTAGTGAGATACAAAAAATTCATTATATAAAACAGAACACTGAAAGCAAAATTACATATAACAAAACGTACTGTGTTTATTTGTTGCCAAAAATATATATATCTATATATTTCGTATACATAGAACAAGAAAAAATTATAAATAATTAATTGCAAATTTCAAAGAAGCTAAAAGCCAACAACAACAACAAACTAAACTGAACTAAATAGAACTAACAAATAACAGAATACAAAATATACATGTACACCCCATAAAGTATGTATGTTTTGTTATATACACTTCGTTTTATATATAAATGTTATGTGTTGAAAGATTAATTAACATACATTTACATGTATGTCAAAATGTGAATGTTTGTTATAAAACAAAAGTTAAACAAAAATGTAACTAATATCTAAGAAATAGGACAGCGAATTTTCGGCCAGCCGAAGCTGAAAAATATTCTTGCAGATATTGCAGATTATTAAAAAATAGGACAGCGGATATTCGGCAAGCCGAAATTGAAAAACATTCTTGCAGATATTATTGAAAATACTTGAACTTCCAATGGCAGCTATTTGTAAGGAGAACCGTGCCAACGATAATATTAAAACCATAATACTCTTTCTGCAAGGGTATAAAAACAATTTGTTATATATAAATGCAACCAGAATTGCAGATATTTAAACGTGGGAGATTTTCTTAAATAAGTGTTATGTTGATTTAAAATTAAAAAATAGCCAATCGATTTGTTGGTTCACAGAACAAAAATTTATACAAACCATTAAAAAAAATTCTAAAAAATTGTATGTACAAAAATATTATTTTTGTAACTGGAACTCACTGTGTGTATGAATGTGCGTGTTGTAGGTGTGGCAGCATTTGATGTTCGTGAAAGAACGCGTGTTTGTGCAGTTATGGGACTGTAGAAAAGTAAGCCCAACCAAAAATATGAATTAAATATTTTAAAATTACACTCAGCCGTAACCGAAAAGAAAAAAAAAATTACACTTCAATGCTGCCCGAACCGCAAACATACATATAGGAAAAGGCACGAATGTTTGATCGTTATAATATACATATATAAATAATCATGACCAAAGCAAATAGGAGTGTTTATATGTATGTATGCTTGTACTGACATTCACATATTTTTTGTTGTACAACAACAACCACGTCCCCGCCCCAAAGAACTTTTTAAGTTAAAATTGGTGTGTTGATTTTGAGTGCAAAATAATGTAAAAAAAGAAACCAAAAACAAAAACAACAAATAAATATAATTGATAGTACGATTGCATACGTAATTGTATTTAATAATGAATAACAAACAGTAACATTTACCGAACTTTGTTTAAAATACAGTGAACGGTTATAAAACAAAAATATAAAAATCAACAACAAAAACGCTAAGAGTGCCATTAAAACAATTTATATGTAATAAATTATTGAAATTATACATATTAACTAACATATATGCATAATTATATATACATAGTACATACATACAAAGTACATAATAATTGGATATTAGGCAGGCAGTAAAAGTGCAACTAAAATACTTATATATATCAAATTTATATGCATATATATATACATATATGTATATGTGTGCTAGTTAGGTCCAATCAAATACGAACATAACTTTTTTTCTTTTATTGTTGTTTTGTTCAATTCAAATATTTTATTTTATTGTTGTGTAGTCAAATATGTTATAAAAAAAACCATAATATTTTAAGAGCTGACGTTGAAACTGAGCATCAAAAAGCGACTGAAATTCGTGCCATATGCAAGATGAGAAGCACAAAATAAACTTCTTAACGGTTTTTAAGGCATGTTATAAACGTCAGCCCAGCAGCTAAATGGCAACAGTAGATACAATTTCAAAACTCGAATTGAAAATATACAAGATATATCTAGTTAAAAAAAAAAACACCTCAAGCGCGAATTTTCATATCTTTTTAACGATTGATTTACTGTCAATTTGGTTGTCAATTTGCTTAATTTTAATTTAGCCCATTGAAGATTTAGTTTCACAATTTGTCTCATGTGCCAAATTCGTGTCAATTGCAAAAAAAAAAAAAAAAAACCAAATAACATAATAGTGAAATCTAATTAAAATCGAAAAAGCAGTGCACAAGGCAAATTGTCAAAATTGTTTGGCTAATGAAATTAGTTAAAAGTTGTAAAAATAAATATTAATAATAAAAGATTTTTATTTATAATTTTGTTGCACGTTTATTAAACTGGCTAAATTATAATGACAAATTATTCTGTTTGTTGCGCTGTTAAAGACTAGACTAATTTTTTAGAGCCAGAATTACATAAAACAAACATTTAATGTTTTTTTTATGTTATTATTATAATTAATATATTTAATTGCACTGTTTTAAACATAATCACTCACACCTACTGATTAGAAATGTCCCTTTGATTTTCGTTTATTAATTTAACAAATAAATATGAATTGTTATTGTTAATTAATATTTATGTAATAGTTTAATAAAATAAATATAAAATTACTTACAAAAATGTAGCATAAAGCATAAGTTACAAAATAATGAAAAAAATATACTCCAAAGAAACCAACCAAATATATATATATATATATATATATATATATATATATATATATATATATACAACAACACATACATATATTCAATGACATATACATTAAAAAAGAGAAATTAATGAGAAGAAAAATAATGAACAAACCCAGAACAATTTTTAGTAAAAGTGTATTTGGAAATAAATTGCCATAATTATATTATATATACATATATTTAAC
The DNA here is from genome assembly GCA_018904305.1 of Scaptomyza montana. NCBI lineage: Eukaryota > Metazoa > Arthropoda > Insecta > Diptera > Drosophilidae > Scaptomyza > Scaptomyza montana. The sequence continues at coordinate 47,212 of JAEIGR010000085.1, read as the reverse complement.
AAAAGAGCAGACATATATAACAATAATTAACAGAACAACAACAACAAGAAAATTAAAGAAAATAGAAATGTGTTTGTAATAGAACGAACGTTGTTTATTTTTTGTAGCGTAATATTAAAAAAAAAAAAAAAAAAATTTAAAGTGTTTATATAAAAATATACATATACATATACATATATTTATTGTTAACGAAATCCGAGGAAAAGGCGAAAAAAAATATTATGAAACAAATTTATATAAAAAGAAAACTTACATTGACGGAGCTGATATTGTTAGTACCTTAAACAGAAAAATGAAAACAGAGAACAATTGTTAATAGTCGTAATAATAATATTTATAAAAGAAAATTACATTAAAATCATGATAAAAAATTAATAATAATACTGTTATCATCAGAGCATAAAAACTAAAAAAAAAAACATTGCAAAACATTTGTGTTTCTGTTCTATATTTAGTTTCAAATCAATTTGAGCAAAACAAAATACAACCATTGAAAAACTTTAAAATTGTTATTTTTGAAAAAGCTAAAGAACAAAGAAAAGGCATTATCTACATTGTTTATATACACAAAATGATTGAAATTAATGCAAGTGGTAACCAGCAAAAAACAAAATTAAACTTAATAAAGATTGATATTGAAATGTTTAAACCCCAAAAAAGAAAAAAAAAACAAAAAAATTCTCTTATTTTTATGGGTTGGTTTTCGATGCCGGGAAAGTTAAAAAAAAACATAGCAATTAATTAATTACTTTCTTTTCTATAATTACAGATGATAAATCGACTATGGCGGCTCTTTAAAATGTGTAATTGTTTGCTAATTATGTACACATATTAATTTTTTTTTTGTGTTCAATTACGAGTCAGGTCAATTGTGGACTTATCTACAATTGCTACCGTTATATGCATAGTAGACGGTACTACCTGCAGCTATGCCGCAACATATATAGAGTTTTGGGCATTTGATTTATTCACATCGACTAAGCATATTTATTTAAGTGTATTTTAACAGAGAGTTGTAATGCTGGTAAGAGTTTAAATTACGTTCTTCGTTTAACTGAGTTAAATTTTATGTTGTTTTGATTAAAGTTTATTAAAATTGTATCTTAGGTAATTTAAATATATAGCTTTTGAGTATTATAATTTACTTGCTTATGTTTTTGATCTATATGAATTTGTGTGTAAGAATTGTAGTTATGTCGTGACCCAAAATTGCTTAACTTTATCGCCTCTGCCTACTGGTTGACCGGTAGTTAGATATATATGTTTATATATCTATCAATAAATCTATCTTTATTCCTTTTTTCTTATCTACTTCTTCTCTTTAGCGAAAATCTCATATCATCAACTTCATCACTGTAAAACCTATCGTATTTATTTGTTTTGTAATTATTATATATATTTTTTTTTTAAATTTGAATACAATTATGTTTAACCTATTACGTTCTCTGTTGTCCTCTTGTAGAGAACATTTGGACATTGGCTGTAAAATCGGTAACATCACTCAACAACATTGCAACCGCGTTGCAACAGACCGTGGAGACGCCGTCGCAGCTCAGTTCACAGCACATTTGTCCGCGCTGCGACAAAGCTTACACGTATAAAAAGAATTTATGGCGCCACCTGCGCTTCGAGTGCGGACGTTTGCCAACAGAGAAATGTCAGCACTGTCACTATGTCGCACGTTACAAGCACAGTCTCAACATGCACATGAAGACACAGCATCCGGATCACTCAGCAGGCAGTGGCAGTGTTAGTCTGTCGGCAGCACGTGGGCTTTTCGAGGCTAATTCTCGTGGCAAGTTGGTCTAACTGACTTGGTGATGTTATTTTCTCTGTGATTTGATCTCAGTTATGTAGTTTATTCACATATACATATATTTGTTTGTCTGTTTGTGGGGCTGTTAGAAACAGGTAAGTTGAAGTCTTAGCCGATGTTAACATCCAAAATAAGTAATCAAGTTTTACAGCCATTTGATTATAAAAAACAAAATAGTTTACTTTAAATTGTTAATAAAATCTGAATTTTGTAACAAAATTAAAATGTGTAATTATTGAATTTTTTTTAGTGCATAAGAAGCGTTTTATATTACATACTTAATTAGGGGCAAGGTTTTTAATTTTTAAATAAATGAAAAGTTTTGTCATTTTTATGTTCCGTTCTTATATTTTTTATTACATTCCTTTTTTTGGCTTTGGTGTTTCGCTTAAGTTTTTTTGTTCAAAACAAAAATGTATACAAAATAAACTTACATAACTCATTATTTTAAACAGCGATAAATTGTTTGCTTGTTTTTGCCAACTTGTAAATATAAAAAATGAGTAAAATTAAACACAAAAATCCATACTTAAAATATTAAATTTAAAACTAATCGTTAGATAGGAGACGTTTATGAGCTGAGCAAAAAACAAAAAATATTGTTTTTGATACGCATAAGATACGGTTAAATTTGTGCTAAACACAAACAACAACTAAAAAGGCAAATTTTTCGCCGCGCCCACTCTCTGTCTCCTCTGTTTCACCAATTATCTTTTACAGCTGCTAAGCAAGACAAATCGGAACAAACGGAAGGCACACCTGATGAATTTGAACTGGACGATTGCCTGCTAGAGAGCAACGATATTGTCATCACACAAAACAAGGATGGCTTTGTTCTGCACGTCAAGAAGCTGGGCAACATTACTGCCGCCAAGTTAAGCGGCGTCGAAGAGGAGCAAACGGCGGCAGTTACCGTCACCGGACCACCTGGACAGCCCACCCAAACGATCACCGAACTCCTTAATGCTGCAGCGCACAGTACGGATGTGAAGCCAACGTTGACAACTCTGACAAACACGCCCATCAAATTGCCCTCATCGGAATGTGGTAAGCTTAAACGTTACAATGTAAGAAGCAATTTGTAATACGTTGTGAGTTTGTAAAAAAAAATTATAATAGTTTAAAAAAAGTTTTTTTTACCTAAAATATGAAAACCTATGAGAAACAGTTGGGCGATGAGCGAAAATCTTGAGAGACTGCGTGACTTCGTTCTTCGCAAGAATCGGTATTAATTTTTAGTGCATCGCTTAGCGACATAATAGTGCAATACAAAAAATCTGCGCAGAAAGTGTATTTTGGCTGTTTTTAATGTTTTAATTATGATCATGGCTTATCAATTGAGTTCTTAATCTTACTCAATTGCATATCGAAAGATTCTATTGGCATGCGCATATATTGTCAAAAACCATTCGAAAATATAAAATAACTTTAAACCCAAATCTCAGTCGCTGGTTATTACAGTCTTCGAGATCGACACTGATATTTTCACAAAACCATTATACCCTTTTTTCATTACATGGGTTCAGGGTATAGAAAGTATTGCTTAGAATGTAGGTTCCAAAAAAATCTTAAGTCTTGTATTTTTTTTTATATATCTAATAAAAATTTGAATAACTTTTAAAATTTTTACAGAGCTCATCAACATAAAGAAAATCATACCAACCTCAACATCTCTAGCCACGAACAATAGCGGTGTCAGTGGCAGCAACACAAGCACAACCACCATAATACATCCGCATCACATAATACAGCATGTGCCACAGGAGTCGCAACAACATCAGCAGCAGCAGCATCAACAGCAGCAGCAACAGTCACATCAACAGCATCAACCACAGCAACATCATCATCATCATCATCAACAGCAACATCAGCAGCAACAGCAACAGTTGCACATTGAGGAGGTGCCACAAAGCTCGCATCATTTACAGCTGCATCAAGGCGCCCAGCAAGTACAAAGCATTATAACAGCTCATACGGGTCAAACAATTAATTTGGTAGCAATGCGCAATGTGCAAATAAGCGAGCAAAAGCCCAACATTGCCTCACGTATACGCTACTCACGTGGCAAGATTATTGCACCGTCTGTCAGCAACTTGCAGATTGTGGAGACGCATGAGGCCATACCACATCAGCATCATGAGCTCGCCGATGGCACCAAATACGAGATAAGCGAAATTGATCTAAACAATCCAAATGCATCGGCGGCAATTATCAGTGATCTTGTCAAGTATGCAGAAATCGATGATATTGAGCTGCCGGATGGTACAAAAATTGGCATTGGTTTTGCACCCTCCGAAATTACCGAGCACATGCAGACAACTGGCGCTAGTACGCACATCACGACTATTGAGCATGATGCGCAAGAGCTGCAAGTGCATCAGCAGCACGAACAGCAGCCGCAGACGCATCACATTCATGCTTCGCAAATACAGACGCATCAGATACATCAAGCCACGGTGGTGCAACAGCATCACCATCATCTGCAGGAGCAGGATCAAGAGCATGATCAGGATGAGGATGAGGATGAGCATGAGCATGAGCAACATGAGCACCAGCATCACCATCACATCCAGCTGCAGGCAGATGATGATGATGGTGTCGAAACCATAATACCCGAAGAGCTGGGCGTTCATGATTCAAGCAAAAGCTATACCATTTTGACCACACGGCCGATGAAGGAAGAATCCGATGCTGGTGGCGATCCCAGTGGCATGACCTATGAACTGTCGTTGAGCGACTCCTCGCTCGGACCCTGCGATGATCCTGAATCGCGTTATGTGTGCCGTCACTGTGGAAAGAAATATCGCTGGAAGTCGACGCTACGGCGCCACGAGAATGTCGAGTGCGGAGGCAAGGAGCCGTGCCACCCCTGTCCCTACTGCACCTACAAGGCTAAACAGCGTGGCAATCTTGGCGTGCACGTACGCAAGCATCATCCCGAGAAGCCGCAACTGGAGAGCAAGCGGGGACGCAAGATCTAAGACCTGGCGTCGTGGGAACTAAAAAATAAAAAGAAAAATAAAAGCAACAGCAACAGCTTCAACAAAAGAAGCACAAGAAAATCTTTTCTTCATTATGTTCAAATCAATTAGTTTTTATTGGTTTTCTTCATCTGATTCTATTATTTATATACATAAATAAATATGTATTAAATTTTTTTATTATTCTCGAGCCTCAATTTTGATAATTGATGCAATTTGCTTAGTTGTTGATTATTTGCATAAGTTTAAACTTAACTTTTATTAACTATGTTTTTATCATTATGAGCTTGATAACAATTTATATTTTTGGCTTTAAGTTATTTCTTCACGTATAATTTTAATGATTGCCGTAATTTTCAAAATTACATGTTTTCTTTCATCAATACAAAATACAAAATATAATACCCTTAATAATGTGCAAGTATTTTCATGGAAACAACACAAAGAACTATTGTTTAACTAAATGAAAAAAATATAAATTTAAAAAATTTCATAAAATTTGTATAGTGTAGATTAGACTAGGTTAAATTTAAAATACTGTTAAAATAAAACACATTAAATCTAAATTTCTTCGCATAAGGTATATTATCTAGCAAATCTTCTATTAATATTTGTACAAAAACAACAATAACTTTTTCAATGGCAAAAGAAAGAAACAAATTGAGATATCCGCAAATGCAATGTTAAAGTGCACAATGTGTGTAAACATTCACACATTCACAAAATAATTAATGCAAACATTTAAAACAATTTAACAAAAGTTAAGATTTAAAGATAAGTTTAAAAAAAAAATACTTTCTTTTTTGTAAAAAAAAAAATATATAAAAACAAAAACTGTCTTAATTGGAGGCTTAGTTATAGTAATAAACGTATAGTTGTCACATAATTGTTTTTATAGTACACAAAAAAAGTAACAAACATTTTCACATATTGTGTGTATGCAATTTAAGTAGAAAAAACAAAACTCAAAGAACCTTTATTGCAAAAAAATAACATATTTAATAATTAATTGAAATCATAGTGAAATTGATTGTATATGACAAACATAAAACACAATCTATTTAACATATATTGTCGCTAATTAAAAAAAAAATGATGAAAATTCAACTGAAGAATTTTTCAATAATTTTTGAGGAAAAAAGTATGTTCAACATTGTAATTCATTGCAAACATTTATTATGTATGCATAATATATTTATAATTAAATATTATATGTATATATAAACATATATATTTTGAAATCAGTTGTAAAATAAACATATTAAACAAAGCAAAAGCCAAAAAAGGTGTCTGTATTTATTTTTTAGCTTACATCAATTCGTAAAATCTGAACACTACTAATATATTTCTCTATTTTCCAGGTAGACGTTGCAGCTCGCCAACAGCAAGCCGATATTAATATCAACTGCAACATTATATACTCCAATTGTTTAACTCTATTAATATATTTCTCTTTTTTTAGGTAACCGTTGAAAAACTATGGAAAACCTTTTGGATGAAACTGGTTGTAATATTTTTTTTTTTACCGCTACCACTAAACACCTGTGAAGAACTGAAGCGAAAGTAAACTTTATAAGTTACTAAATCTTAAGTTATTGTTTTGTGTATATGCCACTAAAAAAATAACGTTACTTCTTGCCCTGCCCGAGTGTTTATATTGTGTTTCCAGCTGCTACGTGCAACACAATAGAAAAAGCAAAATTAGAGAATGCCAAAAGTTGTATAAAATATTGAAACCCTTGCAGATTTGTAATAAACCTGTATATTGAGTGATAATCGATCGATTAAAATAAAAAAATTTGTTGTACATTAAAAAATAAATCGACTTTTTTCTAAAAATATGACCTGTATAATATTTCTGCAAGGGTTTATAAATCAGCGTCCCACCCCATAGTTCCAAAGCTGTGTCTTGCGTTTTTTTATTCTTTTAAATTTCTTTTATTTCAATAAATCTTTTTATGTGCACCTCGCACTAATTGGCTCGCAAATTAAGCGTTTTTGTAACATGACTATTATATATATATAAATGCACGATGTGCATATTAATATATGTATATGTCTTAAAATTATTATTGTACAGCTTTTTTTTTATCAACATAGGCTTCTTTAACGATTTGTAAATTCATTACATTTTAATAATGCTTTTTAAAACCTAAGTTTTGGCTTTGCTGCTTCACTAATAATAATCTTTTTTTATAACACAAATAGTTCTTTATTGTTTTTAGTGTTCATTTCATTTATACTGCATTAACCTTTTTTATTGTTCATTTAAGTTATTATTCATTAAATGTGCTGGCATTGATTTAACTTAGCTGTTTTGTTTTTTGTTTTTTTTTTACCCTTTTTAACATCCGTTTCGTATATTGTTAATGTTAAGTTTTGTTACAATTTGTTCTGTTTTTTCTTGCGTTGCCTTGTGTCACGTCTTAAAAGTAATGCCATTGATTTTCGTTCTTCTTTTCTTTTGTTTTTTTTTTTCTTTTCTTGTTTTATTTTCATATGTTGTATGGCTGAACTTCCACTCCACACAAAATAAACCAACCAACCAACCAATAACAACAACAACATATTTGCACCTACAACAAATACACAAAACTAAAATGTTAAAAAAAAAAACACCAATATACCCAAAAACCAACAACATTAAAAATGAATCAGATTTGAGTATTACTCGCATTGCGGGACTTACCTGGAATGAGTGGAACGCACGTTTGGCAATGCCGCTGGTTACCTTGCGTGAGGGCGTTCAACCATTGGTTTTTCCAACCGATCTGTCGGTTGACAAACAGCTGAGCATAGCTAGCATGAAGGTTGCTGCCTCGGCAGATGATATTGATCGGAAATCTCCCACGGATTGCACAAGCCCAAAGATCGAGCCGGGAACCACGTCGACGCCGCGAAGCATGAGCGAAAAGCAGCACAAGATCTATCCAGGCGGCGGTAAACTGAAACATTTGTCCGAGGAGGAAGCCACTTCCCTAATGCTAAAGGCTGTCGCAGAAAAGCAGGCCAGAGCAGCAGCAGCAGCCTCAAAGAACAGCGCCGATTTGAGCTTAATTGAAGATAATGGCAATGGCAGCGCCAGTGGCGAATATCCCATCACGCTGACAGGTGCCGTTTCGCTGGCTGATGTGGGACCTGCTGGACTCTGCCATATTAACATACTGAATAGCATTAGCGCCATGAACACTCTCATTAGCGGCAGCACGACGGGCACTGGCGGTGGCACTGGTGGCAATCTGAGCGTCACCTTGAGCCCGGCAGCTGTCGGCAATAGCAGCAATCATAGCTCTATAGTGGGTGCTGATAACGGTGCTGGACACCCATGTCCCGTTTGCGGACGCGTTTATAAGTTGAAATCATCGCTGCGCAATCATCAAAAGTGGGAATGCGGCAAGGAGCCGCAATTTCAGTGCCCCTTCTGTGTATACCGCGCCAAGCAAAAGATGCACATCGGCCGCCACATGGAGCGCATGCATAAGGAGAAATTCCAAATGGAGGATGACAAGAGTTTTATAAGTGGCATTATTGGTGCCAGCCACGGCAGCGGCAGTGCCATTGGCCCTGGTGGTAGTAGCATGGATACCGAAACAGGCGTAGGATCTGGCAGTGCTGCGGCTGCAGTGGCAGCAGTTGCTGCAGCAGCAGCTTTGGCCAATGCATCGGAGCTGCACACGCATTTCTCATGAGTTAGAAATGTGTTAACAAACAAGTTTTAATTGAAAAATCTAAATATAAGAGGAATTTAATATGAAGCAAGGAATATGGAATTTATATATATACATATGTATATAAACACACACAAACACATACACACAAGCGTGTATTCTTGTGTGTGGCAAACATCAAACAACAATAGCAACAACAACCGCGACACACCTTGCTCTCGGGGTTTCTTATACGGAATACGGAATCAGTGTGCCAAATTAATATTAAATGAAAAAAAAAAAAAAACAATAAATAGTAAAACGCCTGGAAAATTCAGAAACTTTCCATAAAAAACAACAAAACAAATCAATTGTTGCAAAGCACAAAACAAAACCAAGCATATTTAGCCATTCTTTTATATGAAACATTTTTTTTGTTATTGTTATTAATTTTTTAACAACAAAAAAAAGTCAAGTGCACAAACAAAAATCTTTTTTGGAAAAATGTTTTTGTTACATTAAACAGCAAAGTGATCAGTAAAATGATTTTACACACAAAAGCACAATTTAATTCAGCATTCCACAAGCTACAAAATAGTGAAAACAAATAATATTAATAATAATAAATAAAGTTAATAATAATAAATAAATAAAACGACAGCAACATATAAAAGACACAAGTTTGTACAATGATATACAATTAAGTTAAATTAATGCTAGATTTAGCTAAATCATAAAATATTAGGGTTTAAAATGAATGCAGTGCGAACAGTCAACTCAGTGGATAGTCTTTTATTATCTTAAGCTTTTTAAACTCAGAGCATAATATGATATAAGTTAAAAGAAATGCAAACCATAAGCTTACAGGATTAGTTATTGACATAAAATTTCAGTGCCAAATCAAACTATTAAAGAGATACATAGAAAATACACCGTTAACAGACAGTACAGCTACAATGCATATATTACCAACAACAAGTTACCTCAACATTTTATATTGCTTTAGGAAATATATATTAGTCTAATGGCTATAAAGTTTAAGCTATGCTCAAAATTTGGTCACTAACAACAAGTTACAAGAAATGTGCCTTTTGAAATTAAAGACATTCAAAATAAAATTTAAAAAGCTAGTTAAAAATAAATACAGTATGTGCGTTTTTGAAGATATTCAAATGATTATTAAATGTAATTAAATTTAATTATAATTTACAAATATCTAACACATAAAAGCCATATCAGTTCGTTAAAAGCTGGATCTTGAGTCAAGTCAGCTTACAAAAGTGTCTAGCATATATTACTACCATAAACATTTTATTTTTTGCAAAAAAAAAAACACAAAAATCTCAGGTACTTAGTTTTGTGTTTCACAATAAGGCAAAATACCTGGAAACCATGAAAAAGACGCACGTAGCTGAGCTACTTTGACTATTTATTTCAAATGTATAAACATAATTATATGCTAACAATATATACTACATTAAAACAACAAGTAAAATAACGCAACAATACGTCACATGCACTTATTTATTTTTATAATGTATGTATATAACATTATATATATATATTTACAAAATATTTTTCAATTTTTTTACGTTAACTTTTGCTATTGTAGCGTTATTTGACGTTCAATTTACAACTTATATGATATTGAAGTTAAAAGTAACACTTAAAAATCATATACTTACATTCCACACATAATTTTATAAACAAATATGGAAAATACAACAATTAAAGCAAACATTCACAGCAAAAACTATAACAAAAACACAAAACCACGTTGCCAGTCAAACTGTGCACTTTAATTTAAACATTATACGATATATTTACAACGCAAAAAAACTCGAATTACTTTTAAACACTTGCTAATTTTCTAATAAGAAAGTAAAAAGTGAAAGCATTGATTATATTCAAGAGGTGTTGGGGCTAAGTTTAGAGCTTCTTTATAAAATAAAGAATACGAATTAAGCAATAATTAAAAAAACATCAGTTAAGGGAAATCGAAAATTCAAAATTTTCTAAATTTTACTTATATATGCAACAGATTAAAAAATATTGTTGAACAATTTTTGGTTAAAAACTGGCAAACAAAATGTTGATACACTTAAAAAATTAAAAATTTATATTTATAACGTTAATAAAGCAAGCAATTAATAAGAATAATAATACTCATTAAAAATACAAAAAAAAATTAATAAATATATAATAGTAATTAAATAAATAAAGAGTAGTAACGTTCTACATAAATAACATTGTATGTCCATTTACATACATGTAAAATATATATCTACTATTATTACCTAATGTTTAGTTTTTTCTATACGTCGTTTATTAACACTTTTGTAAATTGAAATACATATATTAAAGAAAAGAAAGAGAAAAAACATTCAATGTAAGATATATGCAAAATTGTTGTAATAAAACGAAAAAATGGAAAAACAACAACTGGTTTGCTTTGCTGCGCTCAAATTTTCTTTTATTCTTACCATTATTGTTATCATTGTTATTTTTTTTTAACAACTTAAAGAAATTATTTTTTTTTTAAGCGGGCTTTGGCCGTAGATTATTGCTTGTAAGTATTCTTATGGTTTTTTTTTCGTTTATTTTGTCACCTGTATAATTTTTTGACAATAAAAATATATTACACTATTGAAAAAGATAAAAAAAATAATAGTAGGGGACATTTTAGGCACACAAGACATAAAACATTATTATTTTTTTTGCGATTTTCACTAACATGTGCGTATTTTGTATATTCGTTTTGCAGATGATAATGGCCAGCTGGACTCGGGCGAATCTCGAATACGTGTACGGAATTGGCTTATGTTAGCGGATCAGTCGATTATAGACAAGACAAGCGATGAGTCTTCAGGTATTTAAATTAGTTTTTCAGATTATAATTTCGATTAAGTTTATACATATAAAACAAGTTGTTTTATGGCTCAGCAGAGTTTATTATATGACATCCCAGTCGTTACAAAGAGACTTGGAGCAAGCTGATATTCCTAATTAGAGCATTATATTTCCCAAACATTAAACCACTCTGCTGGGTTGTTAAGCATTTGGGTAGCTGTAACCTTTATTTCTTTTTGTTTCCTTAATAAGTTTTGCCGATAATTTTTTAGTTTAATAATTTTTTGATTTCTCTTCACAGTCGTAATTGTAAAATGCAGTTAACATTTTGTTTTGAAACGGCCCTGTGAACACTGCGGCAACATAAACACACACCACAACTTATCTTTTTTTTTATATATATTCACACATATCTCAGCTAAATAACTAACCTTCATTTCCCAAAAACACTTTCTATTTTCATGCGCCAATATAATAACTTAACCAAAAAATTAATTTAAAAAAATTAAAATCAAAATAAAAAAATCCCGAAAACATTGCTAACACTTCCCAACCAACTAACCAACAAAAAAAGATAAACTAACTCAAAACAAAAAGCCAAACTCTGCTAAGAACACTAACAATGGCTGTGTGAAGGTGCAAACGTCGCCCACAGCGATCAACACAACGCCGCTCACAACGAGAACGCTCAACAATAGCAACAGCAACCCCATCAGCGGCAATGTCTATGGTGAGAAGAACCAGAACAGCACAGGGAGTTGTTTGCCTGTGCTGGATCCAAAGACGCAAACGGTGACACGAATTGGCAGCATTGGACGTACCACGATTGCGTGTATTACATCAGCGAGCCGAAAGAATAGCGCCAGCAATTGTAATGTGGATGCCGCATCGGCAGCAGCTCTGACCGCTGCTGGTGTCGAGCTGGATAGTATCGATGATACAATGACCGAGATGATTGTAAAAATTGAGCATCCAGAGAGTGTATCGCTTAACGGCGACGAGGCTGTGTGCAATGAGGCTATTGATGATGAGAACACATTCGACTATGATCTAAAGTTGGCCAGTCCATTGTCCTGGACCTATGATGCTGTCAAAATTGAGAATGAGGAGTTCGAAGACAGCTATTTGATGGACAATGATGATGACGATGATGACCTGCTCACTACGGCGGCCGCTTCACAGAAACATGCCAAGCAATCAAGTGATAAGCTACGTAACAGCAGCAGCAACAACAGCAATAATAACAACAACAACAATAGTTGCACGAACAGCAAAAAGATTGTGTTGAACACGCAACAGCAACAACAGTTGCTAGAACAGCAGCAACACTTGCAGCATCTGCAATTGCAACCCACCAGCCAATCGATGCAAATCAAGTTGCCCACAATACCAGCAACGATAACAACTATAACAGCACCACAACAAAAACAACAACAGCCGGTGGCAAGCACCAGCGTTGGTGGTGCAGCGAATGTGACCACCGCAAATTCCACATTGCTCTCAAACAAATTGGGCCTTAATATGGACGCACAGAATCTGAATTTGCATTGGTCACACACGGATGACAATCGATATCGCATTTTGGTGCAGAACAAGCGCATGCGGAAAGAGTCGCTGGAGCATTCGGCGGACATGATCTACAATGCGGACATTGAGAAGCCATGGGTGTGCCGCAACTGCAATCGCACCTACAAATGGAAGAACAGTCTCAAGTGCCATCTGAAGAACGAATGTGGATTGCCGCCAAGGTATTTCTGCAGCAAGATGTGCGGCTATGCCACAAATGTGCACAGCAATTTGAAGCGTCATCTCAATACCAAGTGCCGTGATCGTGAGAAGGATGAGGAGGAGGGTGAGAAGGAGAAAGAGAAAGAGAAGGAGCGGGAGAAGGATCGAAAATTGGCTGCGGCTCCTACTCCCGGGAATGCAACAAATGTCGGCAACAACAACACAACCAGCAGCAGCAGCATCGGCAACAACAACGGCAATACCAACAACAGTAACAACAGCAGCACGTACACCCTAATCTTTCAACATGAATAAGAGGGCAAAAGCACGAGCGTTAAATATGTTGTCAAAATTAACAGGCAACGAGAAACTGGCGCAAGCTACAAGTTAATTTAATTTATTTTTGTTTCATATTTGTTTGTAACAAAACTAGTTTAAAAAAAGCGCGAGTGCAATTATTAACAACAAAAGACCTTAAGCGCAGCACAGAATTTATCTAATCTTTATTTCCGTTACTTTTGATTTTTTGTGTGCGCGCGCAGTTGCTCTTTCATCAAGTTAGTAAAGAAAACCCGGCAAAACACACAAAAAAAAACCAAAAAAAAAACAAAAAAGAGAAAAAATCTGTTTAAGTTGGCAATACAGAATGCTCGTTTCTTGTATTGTTTTAGCGAATTCTCATTAAGTAAAAGGAATACAAAAAAATAAGCATATAAATATAAAAGATATGTGTAAATTTTTTTCTAAGAAAAAATTCACACAAAACGCAAGAAATTATAAACTAGTCACAGCAAATATAGTTTAAAAGTGCTAAACAAAAACTCAATTAAGAGAAAAAACCAAAGCAACAAAACATCCTAAACACCCAAATGGTTCTTGGATAGTTTATTTATCTTTAACATAAATCAATGCATGGCATGAATTAGCACGCCCCAAAAAAATAAGTAAATAAATATACTTCAAAAAAGAAACCAAAGGTAAATAAAACACGCTCACAAACTACAATTTATAAACAAACATACATCTCTTACATTTTGTATTTAGTTGCAATCGATTTTTTATCAACATTCCATAATTGGTTTGAAGTTTTTTTTTAGCTACATACAAATATTTGGGCATTATCTATGTTAGAATTGCTTTATAAAAATATATACATACAAGTTCTAGTCAAAAAACGAAATGATTATCAATATTATAAAAGTAATATGGATTTAAAATAAAATATTATCGATAAATGATAATTTAAAAATTAGACAAAAATTATTATGATTAACATAAAAATAATGTTTTAGTTTTAGAATTAAAAAATATCAACAAATAATTTTCTAAAATTGTCGAAAAATACCTTAAACATTTTTAGATTTAAAAACAGATAGCAACAAAAAAAAACCCGGCAGCAATAGCACACAATTTTCATATGTAAAAAGCAAAATGAACCAAAATTGGACACACAAATCTCAAAATAATAGTTTTAAGACAACACACACACACACATAAAACCATGTAAAATGGGAAGAAAATTTCAACAATTATTATAATGTATTCCATATAATTAAATGAATACTTCGTAATTATTGCCGGCTATATGTATTAAATAAAATTCGAAATACAATTAAAAGCAAATGTCAAAAAAAAGTGACCAAAAATCCAGTTGTATTTATTTAAATTCTCCAAATTTTCTTATAATGCTATATTCTCCTAGTCATCAAAGATCATCCATCATTTACATAACTAAATAGCGTATGCTCGTATACAACATCTGATCCCAATATGCGTAAGCTTCTCCAAGCTTATAAAAGAAAAAGCTTAAAGAATCAATACTAATCAGTTCTCTATTTCAGGTGGATGTTGGCTGTATTGATGATTATTGATTGACATCGGTGAAATTATATAACTCTGCGCTGGCAAGACAAATATCCATACAAGAACATGAACGCTGTTTATGGTGTAGCCCTCTCTCTTATCTTGTCGTTTGCATGCTCTCTTAACTTACTATACTACAACTTTATATAACTATAACCAGTGTATCTGCCGTTTAGATTTCCTATATATATCAACAATTTACTACTAGATATGTATGTGTATGTACAGTTTTTTATTTTACAGTCAATGTACAACCCACCCTCCCAGTGGAGTTCTGGGTTCTGGTTTTGATGATGATGATGTTTATACAATAATAGTACATGAACATATAAATAACTTTTAACTTTGTATGATAACTTTTAAGTAGAATTTGTAGATTTGTTTCAACTTTTTTTTTTATTTGACATTCGTTTGTATTGCTGCAGGTTATTCTTAAGTTTTCCTTTTGATCTCATAGTGTCGAAAACGTAACAAATATCTACCTATATACATATATGCTATCTATACTCAAATATATACCCCTATCAATATAAATTGCCTCAAACTATTTTTATATACATGATATATTTGCTTCCATCAAGTTTATATATAAATATATTTATAAATTTGATGGAAGCAACTTTGTTATAAAAACATAATGTTTTTATAAATAATGCATTTTCTATCAACATTTAATTATTTTTAGATTAAGTATAATATTTTGTAGTTTCTTTGACTTAAAAAAAAAAAAAAATCTAATTTGTGCATGCGTACTTTTTTTAATGTTCAATTAAAAAGTTTTAAATGCCTATATGGCCAGGGTTGCTCGCAAATCTTTGGATTTGTGTTGTATTTTAATAGATATATTAGATGTTTTTTTTTAAGTTTTGAACAGTTTCGTCCCTACTTAAATACACATACCTTTCTCAACAATTAACAAACTGTGACTTTTCTATGTTTATAAATTAATGACTTTGTACACTTGTGACTAACACACAAAGTTAAAAAACCTATATAAAAAATCATTAAAAACTTTTGCAACTTCTTTGTAGGCTAAATTTGTACTTAATATAACTTACACTTAATTTATTGATGCTGATACACATTTTATATTTTATTCATTGTGTTCATTTAAAGTTTTTACTTTAAGTATCTTTTTTTGTAATTTTTAAAACGTTTTAAACACACTATTTATATTTATCGTAAACATTTCAACATTCTACTTTAGATACAAGCAGTGCCTATTTACACATACACACATACAATACACGCATACACATCCACAAACACAGCAACATGTCATTTACCAATGCACCAAAATCCACTCTAAAAGTAAAACGAAATGCAACACTTTTAACGACTTCACGGTAAAAAATTCAATACATACATACTTTAATATATTTATAATTTTTTTTAAGTTTAATTACATTTCCAATTCGATTTTACAAATTTGCATTTATCATAATGTCTGAACAACGACAAAAAAAAAAAGTAAACACAGGTGTTTTTTGGTTTAAATAAGATTCTGAACTAACTTTAAACATTGCTTGATTTTTTTCTGTCTCTCTCGTCTGCAGAATTTGCGCATGGTGGCGGCCAAGGAAGAGCGAGTAGCCAACACACTCCACATCATTATTATCCGTTGCTTCAAATGAAGACTAGTCCATATACCAGTCCCATTGCCACGCCCACCGGCGCTATCAAGTTCGAGCATCCCGCCCTTATCGATGATAACGAGCCCGAGCTGCGCATTGATAGCGGGCGTGCCACGCCCACACAGTGTTCATTGCGCGGCCATGGGCGACATGGCGGCAATAATGGCGGCAACGAAAACGAAGACAGCAGTAACAACAAGAACAACAACAACGTGAATGATGATGATAACGATAGCGGCGATAAGCCGTATGATCTGCGCATGGACTTTGCTAAAGTTTTGGCTGCTGCCCAGGCGCATGGTGGCTTGCCACTGGGCCATGCCCATCATCCTCAACATCAGCAGCGTCCACTGGCCCAGCTGATGCAGGAGTCCAGTCCCGATGAGCCACTGCGTCGCTACAGCAGCAGCAGCAGCGTTGGCATTGCAACCACAACAATTCCCAGTAACAGCAGCAGCAGCAATCTGGTTGACTCGAAGGCAGCGGTAATGGCAGCAGCAGTTGCTGCTGTGGCAGCTAACAGCACAAGTGTCTCAACGAGCGGTGGTGCATCGACATCAGCAGCGGCTGCTGCAGCGGCTGCTGCTGTTGCCGCAGCCTCTGCCGGACTTGTAACACCCAATGCAACTGGATCGATTGTTGGCGGTCCGTCAGGCAGTGGCAGCTGGAGTGGAGCTGGTGCCAGCGTTAGCGGTGGTGGTGCCTATGCCTGCGACCGTTGTGGTAACACGTATGCGCGGCCTCACAGCTTAAATCGTCACGTTCGCTTTGAGTGCGGCGTGGAACCACAATTTGAGTGCCCCATCTGTCACAAGAAGTCTAAGCATAAACACAATCTCGTGCTGCACATGCGCACGCACCAACATCGATGATACAATCAACATAAATTGCAATGACGCCAGCAACTGGTGTCTGCCGCGGCTGCTGCTGTTGCACTAGTTAGTTAATGCAGCAGTTCAACGGATCCAGTTCAATCCAAGTCCAGTCCAGTGTATTGACATACGGTCCAAAACATTAAAAAACACAGCCCGCGATTTAAGCAAGTTTTTCTCAAATGATCTTGAAAACATATTGTCGGTACATTTATGCAACCAATACATATGTTATAAAGCTACCTAAAAACATGCATATGTGAAAAATATTAACAAATTCTACTTTATAGTTTATATATACATATATGTAAAATTTAATATTTGTTATTCTTTTTCAGTTTTTTTTTTCTCAATTGCTCTATAACATTTTCCATACGTCTCTTACCTTATATATGTATAGCATATTTATATTTATATATTATATGAAAAGGGGCGCGTGAGAGTGCAAGTTAATGTTGCATGATTTTGTTTTCGTTATTGTTGTTGTTGAAGCTATTGTCATATTGCGTCATCCTTAGAAAACTCAATGATCTCAATGAATTTTTCTTTATTGTGGTGAAAAAGAAAAAATGGAAAAATAATGCATTTTTTTTTGTAATGGAAAGGAGAAAAAACAAATAATAGAGGAATAAAAAAAACGCAAAACATTCACATTAATTTTAGTGTTGAATTTTATAAGCGTACTATATTTATTTAAAAAAAAACGCAATCGTGAGAGGCGAATAAAAACTTGGATTGTGACTCGATGCAGGGCATAGGCACTCTCACGCGCTTAAATTTTACTCTTGCTTTATTTTTGAACATAATTTTATGGGGCAATAGTTAAACTTAATAATCTAAACGTAATAAAACAAGAACGTATGTAAAAAATGATAAAATTTCAAACATAAACTTATGCTTATGTTCTGAAATAGCAACAGTCAATCGCTTAGTCAGTCAAAAATTAGCAACTAAGTTATATTAATCTAACAAGCAATAGACATGTGCAATAAGCATCAAAAACAGACAAAAGCAAACGCAAAACCTTTAACCAAAAAAAAAAAATAAAATAATAATATAAAACACAGGACCATTAAATTTCTAGTAACTTGTGCAATACGATAAAAACAAAACCCAAATTAAAAAAAAAAAAAAAAAAAAAAAGTTAATAAGAGAAAAAGATAACTAAAGATTTACCGCGCACAAATTGGGATAATATTCATATTTTTTGATGCATTATAATTCTTATACCTGTTAGCTGCGCGCCACAAAAGCCACTCACAAAAAAGCCAACCAATTATTTATAGTGAAACGCAACGATCTCTTAAGAACTTTTCAAAAAAACACAAAAACAACAAATTTATTAATTTATTTTGTGCCCATTCCATGAAAAAAAAAAAAACAAAAAAAAAAACAAATGATTCGTTTAAACTGTTATTTTTATGACAAAACACAAAATGTGATAGGCAAAAATTTTATTTGGACAAAAAAAAAAAAGAGAAAACAACAACCTAAATGCTAAACAAAATTATTAATTTTTAAAACATTTGGCTTGTGGCCTCATAGCCATGTTTAAGTGGCGCGTGCAAACAATTGAAAAAGTTCTTTACAAAAAATAATGATTAAAAAATTACAAAAATTACATACGGAAAGCAACATGTACAAGTTTAAGCTAACCAATTGGCATTATAAAGCTTAACTTACAGATAATGAGTTAGGGAAAAAACTCGCATCGAGTCACAGTCAGAGTCGAAGGTTGGAATCCAAGTCAAGAGTCAAGTAAATGAGAAATAATTGGTATGTGATATAATGAATATAGTCCTCATTGTAATTAATATAATATTAATAATTTTTCTTCTTGTTAACACGAACACACTAAACGTAATTTTATTTTTTTTATTTTAATATTTTCAAAATATTTTCTGTGCAATGATTATCTCATATTGTGTCAGCAAACCTTGTTATAAAAAAGTTATAATATTAAAGTTACATTTTTTAAAATGAGTGGCACAAAAGAAATTTCACTCTATGCCACATATTTTAGAAATTGTAACAATAGTTAGACACGCTATACATATAATTATTAAAATACTAAAACATATTCATATATTAATTGTTAAACGAAAAAAAATCAAATCTTTATTTTAAGAAAGGTTTATATGATGAGCTTCAAAAAGAACTTATTGCTTAGGTACTTTAAGCTAATAACCTTTTATAACACATACAAACACACCCACATTTACACACATAGAGGGGCGCAATGTAATGTTCGTTATCAGTTTGTGCCACAAAATATGTGATAACAATTTCATTTGTACAGCAAACAAAGAAACGGCACAAATTCTAGCAAACAAATTTAGAAAAAAATTTTTAAATTACATGCGTTACATCACATCACATAAATGTAAAAAAAAAAAAAAAAAATGCGAATAACTAACAAAAAGAAAACTAATCTAAATTATGCAAAAAGAAGAAAAAGAAAGAAAAAAAGAAAATTATAAAACAAATTGTTGTCGGTCAGTATTCGAATTGCGTGAGGAAAATGAAAATTTAAAAAAAATTTTTATTTAAATTGTTATTATTTTAATGGGACAACTTTCTAATCGGCATAGAAATCCATTATAATTATAAACATACATATATCAACTATTTATATAAATAAATTAATATTTGTTAAAATCATAGCATTGCTTTCGCGCTAGTCAGTTACGTGAGTTTGCTTTACTTATTTTGTTATTCTAAATTGTTGAATTAATTTGAGAAGAAAGTAAGAAAAATAATGTAAGGGACTCTAGAAGAGCAACGCAATCCACATGATGGAACTGTGCATCCTTTATAACAAATTAAAATCTTATGCAATTATTTATCTGTGTCTATTAAGGTTGTGGTTCTTGGTTATTCATTTCAATTATTTTTACTACTTTTCTAAGCAAAAAAACGTAAAAACCAAAAAAAAAAAAAAAAAAAAAAAACGAATGAATCAAGCAACATTTTAATTTATCAACAGCGCATGTGATGGACTCAAAGTTAGTCAAAAATAAAAATTGATAAGTGGCTCATACAAAACAAGATATGCCTAACGACAGACTTTGAGTCATATAGTTAAAAAAAAAGTGAAAGTTGATGAAAACAATGGAAAGAGCATGTGATAAATTAAATATAATTTATAATTTTGATTAACGACCGACACACACAGAAACGTACGTTCTTAGCTATGTATGTTAGTACTCACATTTAAGATGCGCAAGTGCAAGATTTCGAAAAAAAATTAATATTTTAAAATTATATGCACAGTGCAGCTTTTTGTTGCGTTGGCCATTCATATTCACATTTATACATAAATGTATATGATTAAAATATATCTGCAACAAGAGTTTACCAACAATTGCAACAACAACATGTCTAAACTTATTTTTTGAGAAAGTTTACTAACTAGAATCAATTTTATTATGCTAACACATATATGAACATATATCCTTTTCTTTTCTTTAGTGAGCCGTCAACGAATTGAATGTATCTATGTTATTTATCAAAAGTGCATAACACTGCTTCTACTACTAAATACACACATTTATATGCATATATGTACAAACATATATGTATGTATATACATAAGAACCTCACCACACCACACACAAAACGTTATAAACAAGGAGCTGTGAATGTAAAATCATATAAATATTAAAATATAAAAAAAAAATATATATATATATATATATATATATAAATACATACATACAAAAAGAAGCAAAAGCGATGTGATCAATTGTGATTGTTAAGAAAAACAAAAAAAATAAGATTGTTATGAGAATTGAATTGGACGGCATAGGCAAGCGGGTAATAGGTTTTGGATACAATCAAAAATGATTTTCCTTACACAAACAATAAAAACATACAGAACACATACATAAAAAATCATACCCACACCCAAACACTATCAAGTTTTTTATTATTAAGCTATTCCTTTCCTTTTCCTTGTTTTTATTATTCGCTGTCAACTAATAGGAACCATATTTACAAACAAACAAAAATAAAAAATGCATGTCACATGGAACAACATTAATTTAGTATTAGGTAAATACATACATCTTAAAATTTATTTGTTCATTGCTGTTCACGCACGCTACGCACATAAAGTAAAACTCAATAAAACAGATGGAAAAAAAAGTAGAAAATTAAAAACAATAGATGAAATTTAAAAACATGATAATAATAAAAAATAATCAGCTTAGTTTACGATCTAACAAAACCACAATAATATTGTTTAAATTTTAAAAGTATTCGCAAAATCTGCTTTTTGAATGCATTGATACATGTGCGAGAAGAATAAATTATTTTTGAAAAACATAGAAGAATTAAACTAATGCATATGTTGACAAAATGACATTCAATATGCCAGTTGTTAGAATATATTTTGAAAAACTTGTGCTTAAATTATTCAAATTTATGATTACGAAACAATTAAATAAAATAAAACGAACGATTTGCAACTAATAAATATAAAAGGCTATACGTTTTGTAAATGTATGTGTACAGAGCCGGAAAACGCCTTAAAAAATTTTGTGAAACGTTTTTATTAAGTATAACAAAAAAAGGATACATATATTTAAAATGTGAAACTGTAAAACGAGTAAACGATTTAATTGTTATAAGTAAAATAAGGAAACAAATATATTGTACATTAAAAAACAAAAAGAAGAAAACAATATGCAAGCTTTTGTCTCTGTTTCATTTATGTCGAATACATTTTTTAAACTACATCAAAAAGTCGTACCTTTATAAAAAATCACAACTAACTTAATTTTTCTCTTCTTCTAGATGCTGCCTCGAAATGGAAACTTACCCATGCTGGAAACCTTACACATTTTGACTATAACGTGAGAAGTTTGTTTTTAAGCTGCGCAAAACACACATTCTTGTATTGTATTTTGAGAAGAACAAAAAAAAAAAAAACTAAATGAAAGAGAGCATTTAAATATATATATATATACATATATATATATATTGATAAACCTATGTATTGATTGCTGTATTGTTGTAGTGTTTTAAATGCACCATGCCACAGCAGCAACACATGGCCATTGAGTAAATATTAAATTTATTATTGTTTTCGTTGTATATTGCACATACTACTCTATCTAATACAATGTTTTTTGTTGACGCTTTTTCTGTATTCAAAGCTAAGGGCTAAGTCTGCATATACATACTTACATACATATGTATATACCGGAATTATGTGCTTCACTCATTGTCAGCTAAATTCATCATGAATCATCATCAAATTTATTCAGAACGCTCATCAACAACGCCTGTGAAATACTGCTAAGAACTAAAATCCATACAAAACAGCAACGCAACAATTGTATCTAGAGGGTAGTTGGTATAATAATAAGTATCAGTCTTATTTTCTTTATTATTCAATACTTATATATTTATTTTTTTGTTTAACTTGTTTAAGCTTACATTTTATTTTAATTTATGTTATATTTTTGCGATTAGTTTTTTCGCTGTTTATTTTACCTAAATTTATTAATTTTTTATTGTTATGCTTTTCGTTCTTGTTTTTCATCGCACCTGAACTGAACGCAGACATCTATCCCATATTGGGTAGTCTTTTGGGCGTGGACACATCGACCAGTGCGAATGCCAGCATCAATCATGACACCGCCATTGGCGACTACTACGGCTTTCTCAACAACAACAACCCCACCACAAACAACAGCAATAACAACAACAGCATCAATGAACCCGTCACCGGCGGCAGCAGCAATATCATTCGTACAGGACAAGCGAGCAGTTTATCACGCGATTCGTTTATGCAATGCAAACATTGCAATCGTTATTACAAGTCGAACCAAAAACTGCAGGAGCATGTACGCAAATACTGTTTGAAGCAAAAGAAATACAAATGCGTATCCTGTGAGTATCGTTCGCGTCGCAAGGATCATGTGCTACGACATGCGAAACGCAAGCATTGCATGCTGTACGAGCGCCTGCGAAACGATGAGGAGTGTCTCTACTTAATACGCAATGAGGATGATTTAAGCAATGATGATAACGACCGGGATAACGAGAACGATGCGGATAACGATAATGATCACTATGCGCAAGATGTGGATGGTGGAGGCATAGATAGCGATGTGGCTGCTGCTCTATGCGAGATCAATTTCGATTTTGCAAATCGAGATCTTACCATAACCGCAGTGCCAATGCTGCAGGAGAGCGAAGAGGATGATGATGACTATGATGAAGATGTCTAAATCACAAAAAGTCTTTATATCTCTGTCGTTATGTCCGACGTGCTTGTTTGTGTTTGTAGCGATTCTGTGAGGCGTTATTTGAAATGTTAACCAAATAAATAGACATCAGTTTGTACTGTACTGGCCCCCCTCATAGTGGTCGCCCGTTTCAGTGTTAGCTACAACTACCTCTAATTTTGTGTGTGTGTGCCGAACCGGCAGCAGCGAATTCATAGCTTTTGTTTTTTATTATAGCACTTCAACTTATGCCTATCTACTATATACGATATACATTAATACATTTATATGCCACATATTTTATATATACCTTTATACTTAGCCAGCTGTTAGGAAAAACTCAATTATTTCGCATTCCTGTGCACAACGCTCACATTACTTAACAAAAATGATATGAATTATACAGACTCCTAACTCTTTATTTAAATTTTAACTTTAAAGCAAGGTTCACATTTGACATAATAAAAATCCCAAAATATTTTTACATTTTCTTTAAAAGATTTGCTTCTATTAGGATGTGTTCTAGACACAAATGTATCTCGCGGCGCTGTTGCTTTGCTCTTTTTGACTATTAAAAAATTTTTTATAAAGTTTTATCATTGTTTATTGGATTGAGCTCAAGAATAAAACTGAATATATTTGATCTCACGGAATAATCAGTGAGATTTCACAGTTACTTATATATGAAAGGCATTAAAATAATTTAAATGCTCTTTTTAAACGAGTGCAACGATTTATTCTCCCTTCACATATTCTGCCTTCAAAAACGGTGTTATCTTATATCTTATCTTGCCTTAAACATTGCAAAAACTATTCATTTTATTTTTTTGTTATGTGTGAACCAATATTATAAAATCTAACCTAAAATTTTTTGAGCGCAATCCGTTCTTTCTTTTCTTTTTTTAATTTTTGATTTTTTGTTTGTTAATCTAGTGCCCATCCTATATTTCAAATTGTAATCAAGGTCCAAGGCCACATTATTTATACTATATACTTGAGAAAAATACAAAATTTGTTAATTTCTGTGGTGTTAGTGTTTTAAAACTCTTTAGCTGTTCATCAAATAATTTTGCCAGCAGCAATTCCACGTAAAATAAAAAAAAACCTATCGTAACAATGACACTGTAAAGCAGTCAAAGACTTAGAGAGCCATTAATTGCCACTACATAAATATATTTCTCAGCAATGTATGCATACGTGTTTGAAACACATAAAAGTACAGTTCTTAATTTTAAATACTTTTTGGTGTTTTCAACTAATAGCTTAAAAGCAGTTTGTGGATAATTTGTGTAAAAATACATAGATAAAAGCCAATGTTGTATATATTTGAACACCTAATTATACATATTAAATATTTGTAAATGCAAGGAACTAAAAATAAAGCATACTTATAATAATACAATTTATGTGCCAAGTTTAGTATTGAAGTTGCTGTTATGTTTTTACGCTCCTATATTTTTCCTTAGCAATTTTAATTTTTGTTTTTATTTTTTTTTTAAATAAAGCGTATACATATATGCATATGTATTTAGACACAAAACACACACACACACACCAAAACAAGCATAAAAACAATTGGATGATCAGCTAATACAAGTTGTAATGTTACTGCTACGATAAAATTTATATAATTACCTTTATTTTACATTACAAAATAATATTCTAAAATATTGTTCGTAACTTTTGTTCTATTTACAGATGGCTATTGGACCATTTTGGAAACGGTGCCCTATTCCATAGCCAGTGCCACGAGCCAGAATCAAACACTGAGCACCGCACATTCCATGAGCTCTAATAATGCAAACAGCTTGTTGTCCGGTGCAACAGTTGTTGTCGAGCTGCCGCCCGATGATTTGGGCAATCCCATTGGAAACATACAATACACGATACCAGCATTGAACAAAAATGACACTGAAAATACAAATACCAGCAGCTCTTTGCACAAACCACAGGCAGCTCCTTTACATATTGTAAAACAACAGCAGCAACAAGAACAACAGCGTCAGCATCTGTCACAACTTCAGCAATGCCTCGATGTGCGACAACAACAGCAACAACAACAACAGACGCGCCAGGAGTACATTAAAATTGACACCTCACGATTAGAGGATAAAATGCTGTTGCGGGATGTGATGCAATATGGCGCCACCAGCATTTCGATGGCATCGAACGCAACGACCGTTGTAACTACACACGAGTCTGAGCTGCTTCTTACCGATGCTGATGAGACCGAACGCGAACTTGAAGTCGCTGTCATCCATAACGACCAGCATGAAGATCTATTGAATGATGATGATGACTATGTGGAAAAGCTACCCTGTGTCGCAGATTCATCTCCACCGACGGAAAAACTATATGTAAATGGATTAAACGGTGTGCATACCATCATGGCCCAGCATCGGGTCACAAATGAGCTGGCTATCGATGATGCCAAATATGCATGCAATGTGTGCGGCAAAACTTATAAAATCAAAGGCTCTCTCAAGCGCCACAAGAACTACGAATGCGGTGTGGAGCCGACGCTTAAGTGTCCGCATTGTCCACACAAATGCAAATACAAATCCGATTTGCGCAAACACATGAATCAGAAACATTCCGAAACTGTCGATACACTGATTCCAAGCAGTTAAGCTTGTCAGGAGAGGGGTAGTAAATTCATTTCAAATGAAGTTAGTTCAAGGTTTTCAGTCGTGTAACGAACAATTGGACTAAATAAAAGCTTTTTCAATTACTTTCCAAGTTGCAACACTGCCCACAAACTTGACACAAACAAAAAGGGCTATAACAGGCTTGTCTGGTTTTCTAAGCTAACTGAAGTTATTCTACTTATACATATATCTATTAGACATGATTGTTGTTGTATTATAAACATTTTATTCCAAAACGATTTGTTAAGCTTTGTAATATAGCCAAAGATATGATCTCAAACTAAACTAACCTTAATAATAATTTTCAAACAACAGGTATATTAGTTTTCAGCGACTATCGTAACACACTTCGTCCGATGTGCGTTTAGTCAAATTGTTGCTCAATGCAAAATAAAAACAAAAAAAAAGATAAAGATACAAGATGTAAGCCTTTTATTTGCAAAATGTTGTACACACTCTTCTCTACACACCAGTCGTAAGTAATTTTAAAATCCGTACAACAAAATTATAAAATTTACTTAATGGATAATGAATAAATAAATGTTTACAATTTATGTCATTCGTGCGTGTCTAAAAAATTATGTAACTGCTTTTATTTATTTTTATGTAATTTCCGTATGGTTATTATTAATATGAATTTCTTTTTTCTAGGCACCGCTGCTGATGCTGCTGTTTGTTGCTGAGATCTGGCTATTTACTAAAAAAAGGTCTTTAAAAAGTTTTCACATTTAGCCATAAGGTATTTCTTTTGTTATAGACGCTGGAAAAAAAATTTATATCTGAGCCAACGTATATAAATAAAAAAAAAAAAAAAATCTTTTGAACCAAACCAATTTGTGTATTTATCCAGCAAGGTATTATTTCTGGCATGAAACAATATATTTATACATTGCAGTATCAGTTACTTGTGCCTCATTTGAGTCTCTCTTTTACTTTGTATCATCTATTGTTTCCCAGGTTTTGTGCGACATGGCTCGAAAAATCAGTTGTTGTGTCAATGTGGACGCTACTTTAACACGGTCAATCGACTGATGCAACATCAAAGCGAGGAGTGCCAGGACTTTAAGCAATTCCAGTGCAACCAATGCCAAAAGTGGTTCAAGCGACGCTCCCACTTGAATCGACACAAAAAGCTTCACGAAATGGCTGCCGAGCGCCGATTAAGATACAAAAAAATTCAAAAGCAAAATCAAACATCAGCATTAGCGAAAACAACAGTGATGCCGCCAGCCATAAATCGCACATCTACTTGCCAATTGAGCGTCTTCGATCCGCTGTGGAGTGACATTAAAGTGGAAAATGAAGCCATCTACGATACTGATTTTACTTAAGCAGACTATGCAATCGGCGGAACGTTATGTATTGGTCTTAAGCTTAAAACTCTTATTATTGTTAATAAAATGAAGTAAGAAACTCGCATATGGAAAATGTATTCTTTTTTTTAATATAAACTGCTCTCTGCGTGTATTCCAAATGCATGCGTGTGTGCATAGCATATTAAGCTTATTATAAATTATTATAAATAATGTAATATATGTTTTTTTTAAATTTTATTAGAATAATTTTTGCAATGCTGTCATAAGTATGGGTTTGTTTTTCCGTTACATTTTTATTTACATTATTATTTTCATTAGCCAACAAAACTTTTTCTCTTTGCAGTGTACACGGTCCGAAAATACAATTTGCGTGGCCAGGATGCAGTCACGCCCAGTACCTCGAAGCAGGTATTGAAAACCAAGGAATCGACAACAGCTAAATTGGCAAAAAATGAAAACGAGGAGCCCACAACGGCACATCAGCAATCGCCCAACACCAACCCCACAACAAACAGCAACGGAAAAAAACTTCTTGTGAACAATTCAGATGCCTTGATTGCACTGCAGCAATTAGCTTCTATATCGACAGCTCGCTCGTTACAGCATTTGGTGCCGCGGCTGCCACAGAATTTGCACATTGACACCAGCAGCCTTTTGGCTGGACGCAAGCTTTCACGGCAGAGTTTGAAGCGTTCGCCCCAATATGAATCCAATCGTTGTCCACTCTGCTCCCGAGTCTATCGCTCACAGGCCTTCCTTAACGAGCATATGCGCAAGGAGCATTCGGTGTTGATATAGGCAATGCCTAGAGATTTCACGATATAGTAGAGAGCCTTAAGGCTTATATGAGATTACACCATGCACCAAAGTGAGGAAACAAAAATTCTTGTTTCAAACAATCCAGTTAGCTTTTCCTTTAGATTTTGCCCTCTTACACACGAGATGAGAAAATTTGTACATGGATAAGTTTTCGAGATATAACCTAAGAATTTCACACAGCTGCATTTTTTTGCACCTGAAAGTACTATTTCAAATGTATAAATTTCATTTTGTTGATTTAATTGATCCCTATTTTAAAACAAATTTGTTCAATTTTTATTTTCCAACTAAAGTTGTACTAAAAAGATAATTAGTACACACAACAGACGATTAATCAGAGGAAACAAGTGGAAACGTTGCAGTCGGACGCAACCGACTGCGGTATACTCGATACCAGTATTAAAACCAGTAAAAAGAGGCCTCATTTCAAAGGGGTACGGATGCGGCAGGGGTGTACGCTGCCTTAAACATTCTCCGATGCAGATGGGGATGCCACCAGCTGTCTTCGTTGCAAATTTGGTGACTCTAGCTCAAAGTTTGTAAAATGTAGCGAAAGGGGAGCTGGGGGCAGTATGGGTGGGCGTGGCATCAAAATTTTTCATGCAAATCTTTGTGGAATGTCAATTGCTATCTTCATACTAAATTTGGTGACTCTAGCTCGAAGTTTGTAAAATACGTGGGAAGGGGGCATGGGGGCGTTATGGGTGGGCGTGGCATCAAAAATTTTGATGCAGTTCATGTGGAATGTCAATTGCTACCTGCATACCAAATTTGGTGACTCTAGCTCAAAGTTTGTAAAAGGTGTGGAAAGGGGGAACAAGGGGAGGGCGTGGCTCCAAAACTGTGATGCAGATTTTTGGGGGTCGTTGCCAGCTATTTTCCTACCAAATTTGGTGGCTCTAGCTTCACAACTCTGGAAGATACACGCATTCCCGTTTTTGACGAAGCGTTGGGGGGATGGGGGCGGCTAGGGCAGTATGGGTGGGCGTGGCATCCAAACTTTTGATGCAGTTTTTGGGGGGCCATCATCACCTATCTTGGCACCAAATTTGGTGGCTCTAGCTCAAAAACTGTTGGAGATATATGAGTTTTTAACTTTAAAATGCGGGGGAGCTGGGGGCGGAATGGGTGGGCGTGGCTCCAAAACTTTGATGCAATTTTTTGGGAGTCGTTGCCAGCTATCTTCCTACCAAATTTGGAGGCTCTAGCTCCACAACTCTGGAAGATACACGCATTCCCGTTTTTGACCTATCTTGGCACCAAATTTGGTGGCTAAAGCTCAAAAACTGTGGGAGTTATAGGCTTTTTTTACTTTAAATTGCGGGAGGCTGGGGGCGGAATGGGTGGGCGTGGCTCCAAAATTTTTGATGCAGTTTTTTGGGGGTTGCTAGTAGCTATCTTCTTACCAAATTTGGTAGTTCTAGCTGTAAGGATGTGCGAAATATGTGGATTTATCGGTTTTGAGTTATCGAATTTATCGATTTGCCAGCCCCCCAGTTATCGTAGAACCCCCATCTTGACACTTTAATTTACTATCCCATAGATAAAGAGAATTGGAAAGTTTCAAGTCTCTAGCTTGAAGGGTGTGGAAAAAACTTGCAACCATACGGACGGACAGACGGACAGACACCATGACGGACATTGCACAAACCCAATATACTCTTTACCTTCGGTATCGAGTATAAAAATTACATATTCAAAATGAAAATTAGGTTCTGACGGGGACGAAATGTACTTTAAGTTGCATAAAAACTCAGCTGACAAACCTATTTTGTTTATGTGACTGGACCTCAAACACGTACCTTTAGATACTAACTAATCTATAAAAAAAATTTGTTATTCCAAAATTATCATAGCCTTAAAATTAATATGACAGACAGATCATTATTTGGTTGGATTTGGTTTTTTATTAAATATTTATCCATAAAGTATAAGACAACAAAAGCTGCCCACAAAAGAAAAGCTTATATTTGATAGAAGATTGTAAACGGATCTAAGGCTGAATTTAGTTTTTCAAGTTGGATTCCAAGTTGACTTTTGTATTTTTAAAATTGGAAAAACACACATTATCCAAATTGAGACCAAAAAATTACACATAGTCTGTATATTTGAAAAGCTCATACAAATGGCATATTTTAAGTTATTAATATTGTTAAGCAACAGCCAAAACCCGCTTAGCATAGAATAACACACTCATATGTATTTTCGATAATGCATTTCGAAAATTAGTTTTCAATGCCTTTTCAGGAAGCATATAATTGCATGTAAGTCTTTAAATAATAGTTAACTATATGTTTAAAATAGAAGATAAATAAGCCACATAAAATGAGGATCAATTAATGTTTTTTATACCTGTTGCTAATATTAAAAAAAAAAATGGTAAAGCGTATGCCAAACAAATATAAATTCTGACTTTAATTCAAACAAATTGTGTTGAGGTTTTAATAAGTGCTCAAATAAGCACATTCATTTTAAATTCGTTTATTTTTTCATTTATTAAAATTTTATTTTTATATATTTTTTAGTTTTATGCAACTGTCAAATATTTATGAGAAGGATATACATATATTTGGTACGTAAATCTTTTTTTAACTTAAGGTGTTTATGTAGCTATTTTCATATGTAATCTTTTGGTTTTTCTTATTATTTACAGAAATTTAAGTTTATGATAATGAGCCATCATCAACAAAAAACCGGTAAATATTGAATTGATTTGATTTTTATAAGCATGCATTCTCAACTATGCAAAAACTTAAAATTGGCAAACTGTAATTTCGTGTCCAGTTTCAATACAATAGAACCTTATCCTTTAACCAAAACAGGTTTCAGGCCATTATCCACGCAAAGGGTGTTTTTAGGTTCTGCCCTTAAATTATTAAATAACCTTTTGAAAACCAATACAAGGTGCAGCTAGCTGGACTAGACTGTACAACCACACAGTTTTTATCTCTCTCATCCACCCACATACACGAAACTAAACAAAATGTTTTTGAAATACATTTGTGTATAGATAAATCACGTACATACAAACATACTTCTCTATAAATAAGTTTTCGCTCTTTTTCTCTTTCACCGTTCTCTTTGTGTGTGTGTGTGTATTTGTGTTATTTGTCTGCTGTTTCGTTTGCCTGTTGAGCGGCTTTTCCTTTTGCTATAGTGCTTCCCACGGCGCATTTCTAAACAATTTTCCATTTGGCAATGCACGAGTTTTCTTCGTTTCCTTGTGGGCTTTGCCTTCGGAGAGTCCAGTAAACAGGATAGGCACACCATATACATTCAAACAAATTCAAGTTTCAAGGGTCTGTTTTAGGTTTATTGTTTTCAAGTTATTTATATATTTAAAATTTTCAAATTCCTGGAAGCGCTCGATAAGATTATGAACCTACATATGTATACATAGATACCAATTGCAAGCGCTAATGATTTTTATACCCTTAACCCATAAAATGGGTAAATAAGGGTACAATGGTTTTGTGCAAAAGTATGTAACAGGCAGAAGGAAGCATCTCCGACCCTATAAAGTATATATATTCTTGATCAGCATCAATAGCCGAGTAGATTTAGCCATGTCCGTCTGTCCGTCTGTCTGTCCGTCTGTCTGTCTGTCCGTCTGTCCGTCTGTATGAACGCGTGGATCTTAGAGACTACAAGAGCTAGATACTTCAGATTTGGGATATAAGTTCTCCTATACCATGAGCAGAACAAGTTTGCTTCAAATTATCGATATCTATTCTGGTTTCCGATATAAACATGTGGTCGATAACAAAAAATATCGAATTTGGAAAATGTAAAAATGAGGGTTGGAAGAATGGGTAACGATAGATCTTTTCTGAAATTTTCGTCCAAATCGGTTAAGAAACACCGGAGATATCGAATTTAATCGATTGAAGTTAAGTCAGTATACCAAAGTCTTATATAAATTTAATTTATTTATTGCAACTGGGTTCAGGGTATCTTCTAGTCGGGCTGTCCCGACTAGAGCCTTCTTACTTGTTTTTAATAAAATACTATCCATTTGCCTGGCAATAAGGGAAATTATGAAATAATCACAAACTTGTAAAATACAAATATTTTTATTTTTCTATCTAACATATTTCATAAATCAAACAAATTTAATATTCATTTGATAATAAAGATTGATATAACTTTAAAAAAAAAACTTTATAACTTAATTAGAATTATTTTATATAATGATCTAAATATTCATGTATATGTTGATATGTGAATTTATTTAAAGTATTTATAGATATTTCTTTTAAAGCTGCTACTTTTTGAGAATCGTATATAAATGTTAAATGCTGACCTTGAAATGTAAACATTTGAGTACGTACATATGTATATACATATGAGTATTTAAGCATTTACCAACAGCTGTAAGAATAAACACCACCGGAAGCTGCTCTCAAACACGCTTGCATACATACACATACTACATAATTGAAATGAGCGCCTGCGCAAATGCTTTCTAACGAAGTCTTTCGCACTCTCCCTGAATATTATTATATTGCTCTCTCTCAGTGAGTCTGAGATCTCGCTCTAGAGCTCGGATAAAGTTTTCATTGGGACAGTTGAGCCTGAAACATGCGAGATACAGAAAAATGCGAGCTAGGTAGAAAAACGGTGAAAAGTGAGCAAAGAGTAAAAATAAATCAAGGACCCGGATCAAGCAGGCCTTAAGCCCTGGGCACACTTGCTGTGTAAGCAGCAACAGATAAACTTATATACACATACACGCGCACGTACACGCACAGCAAGCAGGCCACACAAACAAGATTTTTACCAAAAAATTGTTTGTTGTTGTTGCTGAAACTGCAGTAGTTTGCAGCTGTAGCGCAGCCTTTTGGGATTTGAGGATGCGTTTGCCTGGCTCTGCGGTGCATGGAAAATTGTTAAGCTATCCCGTTGAATAGTGCAGTTTCGTTTGTGTTGCAATGTAGACGCTTTTACAAGCGCTTGCGCGTGGGTGATTTGTAGAGCTGAAAGCACAGCTTGTTATGTGATATATTATATACAGTCGAACTTTCATTTAGCGAATCTCAAGGGAACAAAAAGAATTGTTCCTTAATAAAACCAAATAGCAGGTTAAGGAAATGATTTTGTTAGATAGAAACCTGCGTTGATTTTGTTATATTGAAAACTTCGTTGATTTTGATTTTGATATAGGGAAAACTTCGTTTTAAGGTAGTTCGTAATAATTAAGTGCGACTGTATGATATCAGACAATTTAAATAACAAAGCACACCTAAGGCGAAAGACAAAGCTTAACTGCACTATTTTTTTTAGTTATTAAACTGGTTAATTAATTCATTTTATTTTATTTTTTTTTCAGTTCGCATTCAATGGAACCTGGATTTAAATTGTTGAAAAGTTAAGAAAATTAACACTAACCTATTTTATTTATTTTTCTAGATGTGCGGCAGGTATTAATAAAGTTATATATTATAATGGTTACGCTCCAAGCATATCACAAGAACACCATCAACACAATTTCAACCACCACAACATCAACAACAAAATCATCATCAATATAAATACATCATATTCATATATATATTAATCGGTTTGCTAAAAAAAATACATAAATAAATATTCCATCGGCTGTTACATTTTTGTTTGTTATTTTATATGTTATTGGAAAGCTTAATAAATTTTTAAATTATGTGTACTTAGCTTTATTGATTTATATATATTTATATATATATATATATATATATATTAAAAAAATGTGTTCTTTTTTTTTAAATATTTGTATCATTTGTTTATGTAAATTTTGCATTATTTCTTTTATACTACTTTGCATGCATTAACTACGCCACTAACACTTACGTTGTATTTAAAACAGAGCAAATCAGGGTTAGCTCAATTAATTACTTGCTTTTTTGACTTGTGTTATTATATATATGTGTATTCCACAGGATTTATTCAAGGACCAAAATAACAATCAGGTTAAAAAAAAAAAACGAAATAAAAACCTTATGTGGATCCAATTTGGTCAAGATTATCAAAAAATTAGAACTAATATCCGATTGGTTTTTTTTTGCTTACAGATCTGAGCCGTAAGGAGAATACTGCACCGGCTGCTGTTCAACGTGATCTACAGCGCAGCATCCTCAATATTAAACGCGAGGAGCAAAAGGCGCAATTAACAGGATCGCGCCGCAAACGTTTGTCCGTATCTGAAGTTTCAGACATGCTCTTCGAATTTTATAAGTCCAAATCGGCAAAGGCGCCGAAGCAACAGCAACCGCATCAACTGCAGCAGGATCCGGTTGAGCTGAGTAAGTATGGTCAGGTATCGCCCACATCGGCGGAGACGATGGAACCATCCAGCATTGCCGCCATTGCCGTTTATGGTGCCGCCTCTGAGACGGCTTCAAAAAACTTGATGGCTGATGAAGTGCAAAAACTGAGCGCTGCCGCTGGCGTTCAGACATTTCATCCTTGCCCAAAGTATACACTAAAGACAGCGGTTAGCGCCAATGCTGTGCGTACTGGGCTGGGCTTATCCGGTTTAACGGTCGTACCCACTTCTGTGCTTGTGGCCAATCCGGCGGCATCAGCAGCAGCTGTTGCTCCGGTACATCAGCCACCGGCTGCGGCCATTGCCGAGGCATTAATGCGCAAAGGGCTGCAAAATTTCCAGCAACAGCTACGTGCCCAGGAGATACTGCGCCAGCAGACACTGCATCGCCGTGTCAAGGAGGAGGCTGATCCAAATGGCGAGACACCCACCAAAATTTTGGAGAACCTGTTGCGCAAGCAACAGCAGCAGCAGCGTGGTATGCGGCACTTCGAGTGCGAAAATGAACAGGGTTCTTCTACAAAGGATGAAGATGAAGCACGCTACCATGCTTTCGATGATATACAATTGATGGATCAGTCGGGCGCCGTGGGGGTAACGGGTAACGGCAAATTTGGTAACTATTCGATGAGCATGTTTGCAACCAACAACTCGTCCAGCTCGATAAAGGATGTACATGCTCAGGCATTCCGCCAACTGGAGTTCACACTGAGCGATTATGGTGGCAGCAGCAGCAACGGCAGCATCACCAGCCCCAATGGCATTGGTCTCGATGGTGAACCTGTCTATGAGTGCCGTCATTGTGGTAAGAAATACCGCTGGAAATCCACATTGCGACGCCATGAGAATGTCGAGTGTGGTGGCAAGGAGCCTTCGCATCAGTGCCCCTACTGCCCTTACAAATCCAAGCAGCGTGGCAATCTTGGCGTCCATGTGCGCAAACATCATACGGAATCGCCCCAGCTTCCCAGCAAGCGTCGCTCCAAGTATTCCATCAAAATGGAGGGCGGCAACATGAGCTTCAACGGCACCATGTCGGATGATTCTCAAGGCAAGCTAATTATTGACTGCCATAAGTGATTGCTGATTTGATTTTTGACAAATACGATTTATACCAAATACACATAATACTTACTTTGACTGCAACTTCCAATTTAATTTTCTATTTTAAGAAATATTTAAAAAAAAAAAAAACAACTACAATTGTGTTTTTTTAGTTGGCACAAAATTATGAACTAATTCTTGTCATTTGTGTGTCATCCTAAAAAGAATTATGTCATGTGTTTTGTATTAAGAATAGCTTATGGTTTAAAAAGAGGATTGCAAACAATTCTAATCAAGCATATAATCAAAATCATTGAAAGAAATCAATTAGTTTTAAGGTATCTGTAGTATTGAATTCAACGTACTGTCTACAACATTTTAATTCAAATGAGTACTGCCAAAAAAACAAAACAAGAAAAATCAGAGATGCCTCTTTAATATTTTCCAAAATGATATTTAGGTTGACATATTTATTAATGTAAACAAATTTTTGGTTTACTCTAAACTTTACAATTCATTTGCATTCACTGATTTATTTAGTTCATTGTACACCGAGGCAAATTTAATTTAAGCCAAGATATCAAAAACAATAATGAAATGAAAAAACAGATTGCTTGAAAACATTCATTTTAATTAATATCATACTAAAACAACTTTCACAATCACATTACTCAACAATGTCCAATACCCAAAGATCTCTTCATTTATACATATGTCCTAACTGTTTCCCAACCTTCGACTGTCTAAGCGATCTCCTTAATTGATGCCACTTTAGGTATTTATTTTAATGAAATAAATTGACTGACTTTAAGGTATTCATTCAAATATTTTAATTTAAAAATCAACTGGATTATGTATTGAACGAAATTTTTTATTTAGACAACCAAACCATTCAATTTATATGTATTACATGTCATATTGACTTTTAAGACTGAAAGCAAGTATTTTAGGGTTTTTATTTTACAAACCTATATGCGCATACCTACTAAAACCAAAAAATAAGGAAAAAATAAATAAAACGTTTGTTTTTTAATTTCCAAACCAAATATCGAACATATATCTTATATCCAAATGTATTAATTTTTATTTCATTTAGATATACTTAATTTTCGACTGCCATTTTGAGTATGATATTTATTAAGAACTTATTTTTCGTGAATTGCTGATTAATTTTAAATATTTGATCACATTTACATTTACGTAAATTGCTTGGCAGTTAAACTGCTTAAGATATTCGAAGTGAAAAAAGCTAAAACATGTATTATCACTTATCTATATACTTATTCACAATGTTCACAGTTTTAATAAAACACGTATATTTTACATTAACAAATTTAAATATGTTTAGTTTATTATTTTGATTTTGTACTTAGTTTTAGTCCAACTGCGATAACAATACTCGAATGTGTTTCTGAGGAGATTACAATGTGATTGGCAAGGTACGGAATAACATGACAAACTCTACATCACAAATTAAAAAAAGAAATGCTTAAAGAATGGAATACAATTTTGCATCTGTAAGGGTTCAGTAAGTGCGTGCAGCGTGCTGGAAACACATTTTTTTAGTATGAACAACCAATGGCAACGCTTAAAAAGTCCTCAAAGGCAATGGTAATTGTTCCATTCTGTTGTGTATCGCGCTGTCGAAAAGCTTCCGTAAATCGTTGAACTTGTACGCACAGTACAATAAATTGATCAACCGATACTTCTTTGTGACTTTGAGGGTCACTCTTTTTCACCAGAAAGTTTATAAACTCCGGTGTAAAGCGAAAACCCATTTGAGTGAATGCTGGAATCGAAAAAAAACTCTTTAACAGCATTATAACAAAAAAATATTTATAGTTTACCCTGTGTCAGTTCACTCTCTTCGATGTGACCAGAGCCATCTTGATCGTAGGTCTTAAAAACTTGCAGCCATTGATTTATGTAGTTGTAGAGCTTTTCAAACTCAAAGATATCAATGGTGCCACTGGCATCGTTGTCGAACATGCCTGCAAAAACATAAAATGTGCGATAAAAAAAATTAAGTTAATACATCAAGTTTGCAAAACAAAAAGTTTTTTCTAAGGCTGTCCATGTCGCATGACACTTTTTAGAAAAGTATGTCCCATATACATGAGTAGACTCCAGAGGTTCATATACAAATTAAGTTTATAGTTCATTTGACAGCGTACCATAACTTACTTATCATTAGTTTGCATGCATTGTCCGAAAACTGCTGTCCACGGCCATTAATAAGAGCTGCTTTTAGCTCCGAGGCGTTAATCTTGCCAGAGCGGTCTCTGTCCACCATGGCAAACCATTGCTGAGCTTGTGCTGTAACTTGAGCATTTTGTGGTGGAAAGGCGCCAGGGGGCGCAGCATAGCCATCGCCAGGTTGAGCGTAAGGATTAAAGCCACCACCCTTGATGGAGGTAAAGCGCTTTATAACACTGTAGTTATTATTTTATGCACAACTCACGTATGACATTCTTCCTTAAATAAATTTGATTGACAGCCTGTAATAAAGGAAAATAAACGCACGACCAGCAATACATCTGTAAGTCGATACACAATAAAGTGAGTGAGTACATATCGATAAGTCACATGGAAAACAACTCTGCTATTAGATATACAGTGACATCGAAAGTCTATATGTATGTATTTGTGTTTTGCGAAAGGCCGGCATAAACAAGCAACATTCTTACAAGCAATATGTCGCATTTTGTAAATATGGAAGTTTTCTCAAACTATCAAAAGTACATAGACAACGAGCAAGAGTTGCGTGAGGTGAGCTATTAATTTTTTTTTTTTTTTCGCAAATACTATAATATACATAAATACTTTTGCACAGAACATTCGCATTGTGGTGC
Organism: Scaptomyza montana; assembly: GCA_018904305.1. Taxonomy (NCBI): domain Eukaryota; kingdom Metazoa; phylum Arthropoda; class Insecta; order Diptera; family Drosophilidae; genus Scaptomyza; species Scaptomyza montana. Next base: position 8,605 of record JAEIGR010000085.1, on the reverse strand, counting down.
GCGAAATTGAGCATTTGGCAAAGGAAGCTACTATACAACTGCAAGTCATACACTGTGATTTAAGCAAAAGTGAGTGGTTGTTTGTTTGGTTTTACTGTCATCATTGTATTATTTACTTTCTCTATAGTCAACAACGCCTGTAAAATGGCTCGTAAGCAAATTGAAGCCTGTGCCGAAAAGTATCAGAAGCTGTCCGCTTTAGTTCCAGCTGGGCAGTATTACCGGTAAGACATATTTGGTTTTTTTTACCTAAGTGTAGGTATTAAATGTGCCAATTTCTATTCATTTTTCTGTGTACACAGCTATTCCGATCATTGGACCTATATTACGCAGCGCTTGATATTTTTGATTGCGTTAGTAATATACCTTGAGGCGGGATTTTTAGTGACACGCGAAACAGCAGCCGACATGCTGGAATGTAAGTTACACAAAGATATGAAGTAAAAAATGAACAAATATCAATGTTAAACTTTTTTTATCTATAGTAAAATTAAAACATTCGGATGGTTTTCATTTGGATATTGAGGACTATTTGCTGGGCATTTTGTTGCTTGCGTCAGAACTATCACGCTTCGCTACAAATTCCGTCACAATGGGCGACTACGAACGCCCCTTGAATATATCTCATTTTATTGGTGATCTTAATACGGGCTTTCGTTTGCTGAATATGAAAAATGATGGCTTGCGCAAACGTTTCGATGCTCTCAAATACGATGTTAAGAAAATAGAAGAGGTGGTTTACGATGTGAGCATAAGAGGTCTCTCAAATCCTGTGGAAAGCAAGGATAAAGAGAAAGCTGAAATTGTAGAGTAAGAGTGCCACTTATGATAATATATATTTAAACTGAAAAATAAAGAACAGTCTCTTTTAATTGGAAATTTAAGTGTAGCTTAAAGCTAGCTTCTAGAATTTGAAATTTAATGAATATCTGCGTTCGCCAAAAAGTTTTGCTCCAGGAGCATTTATCTGTTACCGACTATTTTCCTTGTGAACGCGACCACACCTGGATCATGATGCAAGCAGTAAAATTGGAATGCCGGCCCCGCAGAATGGCATGGATCGCTACATCCAAATCAAAAGAAAGCTAAGTCCGCAAAATTCTACGAACAAAACAAAAATGATTCGAAGCAATTTAAATACACTTCCTAATGAAACTACAAACAATACCAATAAGTTTCACATCTTGGCAGAAAACACTGACGATCTGCCTTTTGTAGCCTTTGGAGTTGGCATGAAAAAGCCAAAACCAACCCCAAAATTTATACGCTAGAAAAGCTCTTGTGCTTTTATTAACAAAGTTATAGAGCTCTTAGGCAATGACAATTTCCACATAGTTCCTCTCTTACAAGGTAAAATTAATGAAATTAAAGTCCAGACAAAGTCGGAAGATAATTACAGAATTTTAACAAAGTATCTAAACGACAAAAAAAAAATGAGTTATTACACGTACCAACTTAAAAGCTGCAAGGGCCTGAAGGTTGTTATAAAAGGCTTAGAGTCTGATGTAACGCCAGAATAAATAAAACAGACGCTGCAGGAGAAAGGATCTCGCGCAAAAACAGTCTTTAGCATCTTGAACAGAAACAGGATGCCGCAACCACTTCTTAAAGTAGAACTTGAAATGAAATGCTTAAAAAAACGAGGTGCACCCAATATACAATCTTCAGCTCTTACTGCACTGCAGAATCACCGTAGAAGAACCGCACAAACGAAATGGTTCGGTAAAATGTATGAACTGCCAAGAGTACGACCATAAATGTCCAACTGTAAACTGCGCTCGGTATGCGTAATTCGTGGTGAACTGCATAGCTCCGCAAGTTGCCCCGCAGGCAAAGATGACTAGCAGAAAAATGTGTGGCAACTGGTGGCAATTACACAGCCAACTACAGAGGATGCCCAGTTTATAAGGAACTTAAAAACCACATCGATCAGCGCGTTACCACTGTACGCTCACAAAACGAACCGATTACCTTCACATCATCGTAATACAACCCAAACGTCTTCTTTTTGACTGCAGCTATATCCTTGGCCCCGAATTCGCACCCAAAAACGCGACTTACGCAAGCGCTCTAAGATCAGGACTGGCTTTTCCTGCCGCTAACACACCGTATTCACAAGCAAAACAAGTGATCACAAACACGGCACGGGACAACAAGCCATCGGTGCAACAACAAAGCAGCCTCGAAGCACTTATATGTACCCTGCAGCAGAGCATGAAAGAGTTTATGTCATGAAAGATTTAATGCGTAATCCAAACCTTTTGATATAAATGCTTGTATCACAACGGTCAAAATAATCAATAATCAATCAAATACGTAAAACGCTTATGGCGTCTCACAGCATAAACTTGAGTTAGCTCATTTCCTACTCGACAAGCACATCGACGTAATGCTACTTTCCGAAACACACCTTACTAACAAGATAACTTTCATATTAGAGGATACCTATTTTAAAGTACAAATCACCCCGATGGAACTGGTATTTTGATAAGAAACCGTCTTAAGCACCACTACGTTTAAGAGTTTTCTGAAAATTTTCTACAAGCTACATCTTTAAAAATACATTTGGATAGTGGTAACCAACTTACTCTAGCCGCAGTATACTGCCCCCGGCGTTATACCATATCTGAAGACAAAGTTATGGCATTTTACAACTCATTAGGAGAGCGCTTTATTGACAGTTTTAAAAAGCGTTAAAGCACGATATATCGAGCAATTATCAACCACCAGTACGAAAAACTCACTGTGGAGAGCTCACCCATGGAAACAGCCTATAAGAAACCTCGCAGGCAGCTGGGCCCGCTGTGATGAAGAAAGAGCTAGCACATTTGCTGCTCACCTCCCAACCTGATCCTGCAACAAATACGTTCGCACTGCCGATTGCATCAAATGGCTCTCAGCTTCAACATGAACCAATCAAGTTCCACCCGAATGAAATCGTAAGAATCATTTAAGAGCAATTGAACCCAAAAAAATCTCCAGGCCATTACCAATTACCCCAAAAAATGATTATTGAGTTTCCTTACTGTGCGGTCTGCATCATTGCCCAGCTCTTCAATACCCTCACCAAACTTGACCACTATCCAGACAGATGGAAAAAGTCAATCATAATAATGATACCAAAGCCTGGAAAAGATCACACAGTTCCCACGTCGTACAGACCTATGGTATAAGCTTATTATCGTGTGTATCAAAACTGTCCCGGATCAATCCATTTCTGAATCTGCATAACATAATCCCATCACACCAATTTGACTTTCGTGAAAAACACGGAGCAATTGAGCAAGTCAAACAATTAATTCAGAGATACGAAGCGCGATCGAAAATCGAGAATACTGCACTGCAATATTTCTGGATGTTTCTCAGGCATTCGTCAAAGTGTGGTTGGAAGCTCTGATGCATCAGATCAAAATAATGCTCCCAAACAACACACACAAACTGCTTAGGTCGTACCTCTACGACCGAGGATGTTTGCAGTAAGATGTAACACTGCAATGTCTGGTGAACACAGCATTGAAGCTGGTGTTCCACAAGGCAGCGTACTTGGATCAACACTGTGCATGCTTTTCACAGCAGACATCCCTATAAGAAGCCGATTGACAACTCTCAGCCGCTCCAGAAGCCCAATAAAAGCAACAGCGCAACTAGTCATTCATTTAGCCAACGTGGAAAAATGGTTATCCGACTAGCAAATTAAAGTAAACGAACAAAAAAGTAAGCAAGTAACTTTTACCCTTAACAGGCAAGATTGTCCACTGCTCACATTAAACAACAGCACACTCCCGAGAGCAAAAGAAGTAACTTATCTGGGCGTACACCTAGACAGAAGACTTACATGGTGCCGACACATTGAAGCTAAGAAAACATACCTCAAACTGAAAGCCAATAGCCACCATTAGCTTATCAATGCTCGCTCTTCTCTTAGTCTGGACTACAAGGTCCGGCTCTACAACTCTGTTCTAAAACCAATCTGGACCTATGGTTCACAGTTATGGGGGAATAGTACCATCGGCATTGTTCAGAGAGCCCATTCGAAAATCTTGACAACTATCACCGGGGCACCGTGGTATGTTCGGAGCGAAAAAAGGAGGAAATAACGGAACAAAAAGTAAAAAGCTTTGGCAAGCTCTCACCGCACCCTAATCATCTCTCAAGTAGTCCTTCAAGGCTGCGCAGCCGATCCCGTCTTCGTCGTAACGACCTTCCAACCCAGCGATGAGTTTTAGGGACGCGCGCTCAAAATACAGTCAAAAAAAAAACTGTTAGGTAAGATATATTAATAAGATTTGTATACTAATTGTTAGTTTTCTAATCACAAAGAAAGATTCAATAAATAAGACCAGCAACCTAAAAACAAAAATAATTACTGACATTTGCGCTCCATTTATCGAATGGCAATTGTATGTATGTATACTTATCATTTTACTTTATGCATATGATTTGAAAATTTATGAACAAGTTAGGGACATTCATAAAAAGTGTAACTATATTAGTATTATTTTAATTATGCTTAAATACATTTTAATAATTCAACAAAACTATTCAACTTTAAAATAAATAAACATTCAGGGCGCAGAAAAAGAAAAAATCTCGACAAGGCAAGCCGGCCAAGCAAGAAATGAAACAAACACACACAAATACTATCATGTTTTTAACGTTCTTGCTTTTCGCTGGCCCGCCGCCAGTAAATAAATCAACAAGTGAGTACAAAATAGTGGAAAAACGTAAAAAAAAAAAACGTAACCAAAAGTCTGATAAGGTGGCAACGCAGTAATAGATGTTATGCACATGGTCACCCTCTTTGCCTTACCAACCAGCAGTGTTGCCATAATTTTTCGTGCAAAAAAACGCTAGATTAGCAAAGAAAAACAGCCAAAAAACCCCAAAAATCGTTTTAAAAAAGCTAAAAATTACCCTAGATTTTCTTTCAATCCTTTTAGTCAAAGCTTTTTATTATATCGTCTATACCGACAGCCTCTTCGTCGGAGTAGATATTTTGAGATGTTCCGATCATCATTAGGAACTTCGATTTTTGTATTCATGACAACACTTGCCATGGCGCTGCGAAGATCTTCCTTAAAGTGGCATGCTAAAACATTCTTTATAATGTGGGTACATTTTGTACGGTGCAGCTTAATTTTCCATTATTTCAACTTTTTGAGACTATTTTGAGAGAAACAATTTATTTTCAACATTATATTTAATAACAACAAGCCGATCTCGTACAGAAACATTGTTGTTATTAAATGTGATGTTGAAAATAATTTGTTTCTCTCAAAATAGTCTCAAATAGTCGGAATATATTAAAATGATTATTTTCCATGATTTTCAATTATTTTTCATTATTTTTTATAATTTATGGTAATTTTCCATTATTTTTGATTATTTGTAGTCCTAATCATTAAATAATCATACATTTTACACCAGCGAACTATATAATCACGACGACTATTTTCCAAAAATAATTTAATTGGTTAGTAATTCTAATGGCAACTTAACAGGTATGGTTGCAGCATGAGCTTGCAAATCGCTTAATTTTGCGGCTACACCGCACTTGCAATAGCTGCAGTAAGCCCGTGTCAAATCGGCAACATCTTTCCACAGCCACTCCTTAAACTCGCTGTCCTGCAGCCACGCATCGCGTACTTTTTGCTCATACACTTTAGATTAAGACATTTTTCGCACTTCATCAGACACATCACAATGCAAGAGTTGTAAGAATTCTATCGATATATTACCGATGATGCGTTAGTGCTGTAAAAGCCTTAGAAAATGCAAATGCATGAAAATATAGTTTAATACATAAAAACGCTGAAAAACGCTAAATCGATCTGAAATAAAGCTCAATTAGCTTCTTCCCGCTGCTTTACAATTTTTCCCGCAATCGCAATTGAAAAAACGCCAAATCTGGGGGGAAAAACGCTAAAACGGCAACACTGCCCACCAGTTAGTGCTGGGAAAACATCGTTTTTTTTCACTATCGATCTTTCGATGTTTTACACTAATGAAACATCGATACTATCGATTTTCCACTCGACTTGAAATAAATTTTTTAGCTTTGCAATCTTGGTAAATTTAAAACATGAAAAATTTATAGCTAAGTCAAAACTCAAAATATATAACAAAAAATATAAATAAAATAACACAATTCAATTGTGTATATAACTTTTGTGAGATCAATCAGAATCTTCTTCTAGTAGCCACTTGTTGCGGCTCATGATAACAATCATGTCTGCTGTGGAAGCTTCAAATGAAGCTCTCTTTGAAGTTTGAAGTGTTACCGCAAGTTTTATAAACTCTACCACAGGCTTTGCACTTAGCATTTGAACTATTCATTTTGTTGTAAAATTTCCACACTTCCGATTTTCCAAACTTAATTTTCTTGCTGTTTTCCTCGTTCGAACCATTTGTACATGCAGCGCTCACCATATTGTTTTCTATAATACATACACACACATACACAAAAAATTAGTTTGCAATTTCAAACGACAATAATTGTAAGTTATAATTACCTTTGTTTCTGTTCCCAACAAACTTATCCATCCTTGCGACCTTCCGAACACCAACACCAATTATTATTATTCAACTAATGAATTATAGAATATTAGTGAATTAATTTAATGCCGACTTATTTAACTTAGTCCAAATCAGCCACGCACAATATGTATAGATTTGGAAAATTTTCTCAAAACATCGATAGTGAAAAAACAATCAATGGTCTAAAAATTTTGTTACCATCGATAGAATCGATAGTGCTCCAATGTTTTTCCTGCACTACCACCAGTGCCATTTTAGATTTTTTCCTCGTAGTGCTCTGCTCATTTTGAAGAACATGTTCACTTGTTCTTTTTTTTTTAAGTGAGATGTGTGTCAAGATAGCAACGGTTCACCAGCAACGAAAAACGGAACTTGGTTCATGAGTCGGAACCACCAATGAACTTTACTGTTTTGATATGTTTTTCAGCATGGAATCTAATGAAAATTGATGCAAAAATGTTAAAAAATGAATTATTTATTGTTTTTATGCATCGTTTGGCATATTTCAGCTTTCCAAGTGGGTAACACAAGTGATTAAAAAATCACATATTCAGCATATCTTAAATATCTCAACTCAGAGAGCACGGCACCAATGATGACATATACTAAATTAAAGCCTATTATTTCACCTATTTTATGGTAAAATTTTTAAGAAAATCGTTCGTACAGTTTTTGAATAATTTGACAAAGAGTGCAGCTACCTCGATGTCAGCCCCATACAAAATGACCGTCAAAATATATGCATGGTTCTCAAGCCTTAATATCTTTTTTCAGAGAACACGGCATATAATGCACGCTATACCAAAATGAAGGTACATGTTTCAGGAAGCTATAGCAATTAAAACTAGAGAAATCGTTCGTACAGATTTTGAGAAAATTAATTTTATGTTAATTAACCTTTTGTTGTTCATTAAAAAGGCCTATCGAGTTGGTAGTTCACGCAAGAACTGAACTACTGCGCAACATAAAGCTGGTTGGTATGGAGTGGGTTTTATACATTTGCTTACAACTGGAAGCTGATTGGTACATTATATGTATGTAATTGCAAACAAAGGCTGCCATATAAACAAAACATTTCCTATATACTAACTTTCTTCAATTAAAACTACTTAATATTAACTATAATATTCATTTAAGTAATAACTATAATATTATTTAACCATTTATCATCCATTCTCTATGTAAATATCATTGTTTTCATTTTGACTTTTCAGCCAAAGAAACATATGTGCAGATATGTAACTATGTGGCATTATTTTGCCCAAAAACCAAAATCGTTGCTAACTTTTATCTTTTTCCCAAGAGCACGGCATAAGTTGCACGGTAGATGGGCGAATTAGGACCTATGTTTCTACTTCGTTTGCCGTTTAAATGAAGAAAATCGTTCGTACAGTTTTTTTTTTTTTATGGCCACGAATGTGTTTTTTTCATTAAACCACGATATATACATACGATGTATGTATCATCTATATATATGCCATCGCAAACAAAGGCTGCAATATAAACAAAACATTTCCTATATAAAACTACTTAATATTAACTATAATATGCATTTAAGTAATAACTATAATATTATTTAACCATTTATCATGCATTCTCTATGTAAATATCATTGTTTTCATTTTGACTTTTCAGCCAAAGAAACATATGTGCAGATATGTAACTATGTGGCATTATTTTGCCCAAAAACCAAAATCGTTGCTAACTTTTATCTTTTTCCCAAGAGCACGGCATAAGTTGCACGGTAGATGGGCGAATTAGGACCTATGTTTCTACTTCGTTTGCCGTTTAAATGAAGAAAATCGTTCGTACAGTTTTTTTTTTTTTATGGCCACGAATGTGTTTTTTTCATTAAACCACGATTCTGCCACGCCCGAATGATCAGAGCAGGCGACAGCAGAGAATATGCAAACGAAAATAAATGAACAGACACAAATAATAGCAATTTTCAAATTTATTCCCCGTAGACCTATTCCACAACATAAACTTTAAACCCATATAATAAAAAATTTATAAATTTTCTATGTAATATATTCTTAATAAAAAATAAATCTCAACAAATTTTTAA